>JAPQNM010000012.1:1715566-1723066 GCA_029783475.1 Metacarcinus magister | reverse complement strand
TCACCTGTTCACACCTATTCTCCCACTTATTCTCCCAACTATTCTCCCATCAGTCTTCCCACCTAATGCTCACCTGTGTGCTGGTGTAGGCGTCCCCGTTCCTGTAGCGGGTAACGTGGCGGCACCTCCTGACGTAGTGGTAGCACATGGCCTTCCACCAGATGACAGGCTGGGCCGCCCTCATGGCCTCTATCATGGCCTCCACGTGCGATGCCGGGGTGGTGTGGGTCAGCTGGGGGGGAGGAGGAGGGAAGAGAGGGAAGAGAGGAAGGCAAAGAAGAAAGGACGGTACACAATTGATGAGAGAGAGAGAGAGAGAGAGAGAGAGAGAGAGAGAGAGAGAGAGAGAGAGAGAGAGAGAGAGAGAGAGAGAGAGAGAGAGAGAGAGATATGAGAAAGATAAGAAAGGGTAAAGGTTAAAAGTTAAGTGAGATAAAAAAGGAAATAGAAAAGTTTAAATAAGAGATGAGAGAGAGTGAGAAAGGGTGAGTGTAAGAGAGAAGGATAAAGAGAAGGGAAGGAGAACACGTGGATTAGGGAGGGGAAGAGGAAGAGAGAAAGATAGAGAGAGAAAGAGAGAGAGAAAAAAAAGAGAGTATGAGAAAAATCATTAAATTCTAGGTAAATCTAAACATACCTCATTAATCTACATTTTTCCTGCCCCGAATTAAGTGGTTCAGGTGACAAACAAACTTCATTCAATACAGGTAAGGCGAGGACACTACCACTGACCTAAACACTCACCTGAACAAACACCTTTTTTCTATCTTATTACCAACCAACCTAAGTATTTCACCCATTCATCTACCTACCTACCTATCTACCTTCCCATGTACAGGTGAGTGTACTTACCTGCATTCTGGTGGGGCAATGGAAGCACTCGAGGAGGTAGACCAGGTACAACATAGCCAGGAAGGCCACAGGTATATACAGGTAGCCATCCTCGCAGGCACTCAGCTTACGCGTCATGGTAATTGGGAAGGTGTCAAAGTCCAGGAACACCTTTGTTACCTGAAATAATGCGCAGGTAAGGAAGGGTAATGTAGGGGAAAGATGTAAGGGGAAAAGAGGAATGCAGTGAAGAGACGAAAAGCAGGTAGAAAGAAGAAGGATAAGGATGTAAGGAGAGAGGAATGCAGTGAAAAGAGAGGTGAAGCCAGGAAGAAAGAGGAAGGGTAGCAAGGTAGGGAAAGGTGTAAGATTATGTAAGTGAGGGTAGAATGAAAGGAGAAGAGGTAGGAGAGGAGAAAGATGACACAAGGGATATTGAATAGCAGTAAAATAGGAAGATATGAGAGAGAGGAAGGAATGGATGAAAGGGAAGGAAGGAAGGGAAGAGAGGAGTTATAATAGAGGGAGGGATGGAAGGGAGAAGGGAGGAGACTGTGAGGTGAAGCTGAATATATTGAGGGAGTGAAATTGAAGGGGGGAAAATTGGGGAGGAAATTATGAGGTGACAGTAAGAAAAGATGAGGCGGAAGAAGGAGGAGAAAGAGGAGAGAAGGTAAAAAAAATAAGTAAAGGAATGGAGATGAGAGAATATGCAAGAACGAAAAGGAGTAAGATCCGAGATGATATATTGTGACAAAGTTAGAACAAGCAAAGGAAAAAAATAGAAAAAGATGTCAGGAAAGAATAAAGATGAGTAAAAGAAACGTAAGAGTAAGAGGAGGAGGAGGAGGAGGAGGAGGAGGAGGAGGAAGTGGAGGAGGAAGGGGAGGAGGGATGAAGCAAGATGAAATTCAGGTGGTAGGAAGAGAGAAGACAAAGAGGAAAAGAGGATTTGGGTAAAAGGAAAAGGGAAAAAAATAACACACTATCTAATATTATTTTTTCGCTATTAGAAAATTTATATTCACCCACCCCAAAAAAAACATCCAGAAAGTAAAACAAGGGAGAGGCAGGCAGGTAGGCAGGCAGGTAGGTAGGTAAGTCAGCAGGTGTGAGGTCGTTCATTACCTGAGTCAGTCTACACCAGGCGATGGCAGTGAGGCAGGCCAGGATCAGCAGGGTAAGCAGAAAACACTTCCAATTGGTGCTGTGACGCAAGGTTCCACACACTCCCTGTCTCTCCGGCTCCTGCTGTAGGGGAGGAAGAAGGCGATGAAGGTGAGGAAGGTGAGAAAGGTAAAGAAGATGAGGGTGAAGGAGATGAAGAAAGAGATGAAGAGGGTGAGGAAAGTGAAGAAGATGTAGAAGGTGAGGAAGATGAAGATGATGAAGGATGACGTGATAAGAAGGAGGAAGCGAGGAGGTGATGAATGATGGATGAAAGGGTGAAGAGGAGGATGCAGTGGTGAATGAGGAAGAGAGAAAGAGAGAAATAGGAGGTGGTGATAGAAGAAAAGAAGGAGAATAAGAGAAGATGGTAAATGAAAGGGATGAAATGAGAAAACAATGAAGAAATGAGACGCGTTTTGGAAAGGAAATACGAACAAAACTTTAAAGAAAGAAGGAAGAGAGGAAAGGTAGAAGAAAAAAGGAATAGTAAGAGGAGGTGAGAAAAACTGAAGAGGGACAATGGAAAGAAATATAAATGAACGAGAGGATAGAGAGAAGAATGACAAATAGAAGGAAGAAGGATAATACGAAGAGTTTGGAAAGGAAAGAAATAGAGAGAATAAAATGATAGAAGTGAGGCATGAGGAAAGGGAGGAGGAAACGAAGATAGGAAAGGGAGGAAATTGAAGGAAATGAAGAAAAATGGAGTAAAACAGGGAAGGGGAGGAATACAAATACAACAACAATAATAATAAAAAAAATAATGGGAACAAACGAGAGGGAAAGCGAAAAAAAATGAAAAAAATATATATAAGGCAAGAAAGAAAGGTAAAGACAAAAAAGAAAAAAACTTGGATAATATGAAAAATAATTAAATATGAAAAAAATTAATAAATAAATAACAAAGAAAATATATATAACCACATCAAAAGATGAAACAACTAACTAACTCACTAACAACCTAACTAACTAATGACTTAACTAGTTAATTACCTAACAAGCTCACTATAAAAAGTCAGAGCCAATCACAAATCAAACTCATTTTTCATCGGCAATAATGAACTACATCAATTATTTACAAGGGAGGGAGGAAGGGAGGAAAGGGAGGGAAGGAAGGGAGGAAGGGGAAGAGAGAGAGGGAAGTAAAGAAGGAAGGGGAAGAGAGGGAGGGGAAGGAGGAAGGGGAAGGGATGGAGGGGAGGGAGGTGAAGGCAGAGGGGAAGGAAGGAAAGAAGGGAGAGAGGAGAGGGAGTGAGGCGAAGGAAGGAAGGAAGGAGGGAGGGGAAGGGAGGGGAAAGGAGGGGAAGGAAGGAAAGTCTGGAACGAATAACGAGGGGAATGCTTGTAATGGCAGCTGTTATTACTGGCAAGGAAGATGAGGAAATGGTGGGTTCAGGCCTGAGGGGAGGTTGGGTGAGGGAAAGAGGGGAAAGAGGGGAAATTTTGAGGCTGAGATAAATTTTTAGAGCAGAGTTTTCGACATGAAGGGAAATTGTAGGAGGCAAAAGGGGAAATTCGAAGCAATGATGTATTTCTGTTGGGAAATATTGGAGTTTCAAATAAGGGGAAATTTTTTTTGGGGGGATAGCCAGAGGAAATTTTTTGATGAAGAGGAAAAAATAAGAGGTTATGGTAATTAAAAAATACATTCATTTAGAAGTTGATAGAGGGCATTAAGGAAATATTTTGATACTAACTATATTTTTACATCTAAACTCTAATGCTGACTCAATATTTTCCTCACATCAAAAACAGAATAAATAGGAAAATAAAACCCTCTATATATACACTCCAAATGACCTGAACAATAAAGTTAGAGATAAAAATAAATAAATAAATAAATAAATAAATAAATAAAAATTCTGCACTATAGATAATAACGTTAATCTTTATATTCCTAACCTTTATAACCATTCTCCATTTAATTAATACACAATCACAATAAATAAATAAAAAAATAATAATAAAAAAAAAAAAACGTAATTTAAAAGAGAATAAACCTGATTGGATGCCTGTCTCGTTCACCTGTCTGGTCTCGTCCAATAGGAACACAGCTTACCTGCTCTGACGTGTCCTCGTCCAATGGCGTTAGACTCATGTTGGTGCCCAGTCATAACCCCGCTGACGCCCTTCTCTCTGCCTCAGCCTCCCTCATCACCAGCCAATCACCGCCCGCCACGTCATCAGGTATTCACGAACCCACCAATCATGAAGCTCCACGTCGCTGGGTTTATAAAGTTAGCCAATCAGATAGAAGCACGTCACTGGGTTAAAAAAAATCCACCAATCCAGATGCAACACTTCACTAGCTTCAGGAATTTCCACCAATCATGTTAGTCCACGTCACAGCACACGTAGCTAACCGACCAATCACGTCACAGCATAGCGAGACGAGGACAGGAAACACGATAGTTACTTTATTTTCCCTCGAGTTCAATTTTTTTCCTCATTATCCAATTTATCCAGAAATCGAGTTTTTTTCCACATCAATAAGAGTTCAAGTTTCCTGAGGGAGGGAGAGTCGAGACTACTACCACCACCACCACCACCAGTACAAGGGGGAGGAGGGCGACGAGGAGGAGGAAGAGGAGGAGGAGGAGGAGGAGGTGCCGCGGGGCTTCCACCTTCACTCCTCGTCACACTTGTTTTGTACTTTGTTTTGATTCTGTTTGTGACCTTGAGAGAGGAGAGAGAAAAGGGGAGACTTGAGTTATTCTGAAAAATGTGTGTGTGTGTGTGTGTGTGTGTGTGTGTGTGTGTGTGTGTGTGTGTGTGTGTGTGTGTGTGTGTGTGTGTGTGTGTGTGTGTGTGTGTGTGTGTGTCATTTCTAATTATGTATGTATCTATCTATCTACCTATCCATCTATCTTACTACCTAATCATTCATCTATCTATCTATCTATCTATCTATCTATCACTCAGCCTCTCAGTCTATCAGTCTGTCCATAAGTTAGCACATAATTCCATCACGCCCACCATCACAAACTGTCTAAGTGAATACAACGGTTACTTTGTATTAACTTCACTCAGCTTCCCTGCCCCTGTGGCGTCGTCCCAGCACACCCAACACTACTAATGCAATACAAAACATGAAACACTATTAATACCCAGTTACCCTTTCCACAGCAACACCATACAACACCATACAACACCACACAACACCACGCAACACCAAGTAACACCCAAAAACCACAACGCAACACCTTAAGATATCGGAAAACAACACAGAACCGATATTCCAAAAAACTACGTAACATTAGAACTCAACGCAACGCAACTCAACTCAACGCAACGCAACACTAACAACAGGTGAGGGGCGTGTGTTGGGGTAATGTAATAGTCAGGAGTTATAGGTAATGACCTTGTTACCTGGTTGGAAGGGGGATGAACACCTGGAACAGAAGAGAGAGAGAGAAGAGGAGAGGTGAGTAGACGGCAGAATGGATGCATAAACGAAGGAAGGAAGGAAGGAAGAGGAAGGAAGGTTGATATAGAGAGAGACAGACAGAAGGGAGTGAAAGGAGTATTGGGTGGAGGAAGTCAATAAATGGAGTGAATTAATAGAGGAGTAAGTGAATATGTCATTGCAGGATGGAGTAAGATAAATGGCCGGGAGGAATATTAGTTGGGAGAGAGAGAGAGAGAGAGAGAGAGAGAGAGAGAGAGAGAGAGAGAGAGAGAGAGAGAGAGAGAGAGAGAGAGAGAGAGAGAGAGAGAGAGAGAGAGAGAGAGAGAGAGAGAGAGAGAGTGATAGAGTGAGAGAAATACTACCAATGAAGGAAAGAGATCAATACAACTGTACTTTTGGCAGTTTCTCTCTCTCTCTCTCTCTCTCTCTCTCTCTCTCTCTCTCTCTCTCTCTCTCTCTCTCTCTCTCTCTCTCTCTCTCTCTCTCTCTCTCTCTCTCTCTCTCTCTCTCTCTCTCTCTCCGCTACGTTATATAAAAGAACATAACGAGAACTATGAATTGCAAATAGAGAAGATGTGTGTGTGTGTGTACGTGTTTGTTTGTGTGTGTATGTGTGTACGTGTTTGTTTGTGTGTGTATGTGTGTATGTGTGTATGTTTGTTTGTTTGTGTGTTTGTGGGCGTGTGTATGTGTGTGCCGAGTGAAAACAAAGAAAGATGTATATGAAAAGAAATAGAGACTGATATATCAATAGACAAACAGATAAATAAATAAACAAAAACAAAACAAAAACAGCAAGACAAACAAACACACAAACACACAATAGAAAGATAGATAGATAGATAGATAAACAGATAGAGAGAAATAAATATAAATAACACAACAGAAAGAGAAAGAGAAAGAAAAAGAAAGAAAAAGAAAGATAATCACCTGAGGGAAGGAAGGGCATTTACCTTTCATCTCGAGTCATTACCTGAAATAATAAGAATAAATACTCCAAATTACATGGAACAATTACCTGGAAAGAGAGAGAGAGAGAGAGAGAGAGAGAGAGAGAGAGAGAGAGAGAGAGAGAGAGAGAGAGAGAGAGAGAGAGAGAGAGAGAGAGAGAGAGAGAGAAAGAGTGGAAGTGTGTGAGAGCGAAAGAAAGAGTAATATCGTACCAAATCCAGCGTTATTTATTACTCTCTCTCTCTCTCTCTCTCTCTCTCTCTCTCTCTCTCTCTCTCTCTCTCTCTCTCTCTCTCTCTCTCTCTCTCTCTCTCTCTCTCTCTCTCTCTCTCTCTCTCTCTTATACCTTGTCATATAAAAAAATACCGAAATACACTATATAAAAAGAGAATATTGTGAACTGCCTGATGGCGTATAGCGATGTGTGTGTGTGTGTGTATGTGTGTGTGTGTGTGTGTGTGTGTGTGTGTGTGTGTGTGTGTGTGTGTGTGTGTGTGTGTGTGTGTGTGTGTGTGTGTGTGTGTGTGTGTGTGCATTCATCACCGACACACTAATTATTCACGATGTATTCAACTCCCTGGCGTTATGTAGGTATGTGTATGAACTAGAAGGGCGGAGAACACAATACACCACACCACAACACACACACATACACACACACACACACAGACACACACACACACACATACATACATACATATATACACATACATACATACATACACTTGATATTCGTACAGTCTGTTCCGCCCTTCCCTCGTGTCATCAGCTGTACTGTTTTGTTGATGAGGCTGATTGTCATCTCCACCAGTGACTTCCTGGGTAAAATTTTGGGTGTAGGGTTTTTGTTGTGTTGTGTGTGTGTGTGTGATTGTGGTGTTGTAAGTTATGGTGTTGTTGATGTTACTATTGCTGCTGTCCTAATGATGAATAGTTGTAGTAGTAGTAGGTTGTTGTATTTGTAGTTGTAGTAGTAGTAGTAGTAGTAGTAGTAGTAGTAGTAGTAGTAGTAGTAGTAGTAGTAGTAGTAGTAGTAGTAGTAGTAGTAGTAGTAGTAGTAGTAGTAATGCTAATAATGAAAATGATGATGATAGTAATAAGTAAAATAATACAAATAATAAATATAATAATAATAACAA
>JAPQNM010000012.1:1688066-1708066 GCA_029783475.1 Metacarcinus magister | reverse complement strand
GTGGAAGGAGTTATAGTGACAGGTGTTTAAATTATAGTGTTATACCTGATGCATTGTGGCAAGATAAATATATACAAGAACACGACGACCAGTGAAAAATGGTTCATATAATTCTCTCTCTGTTCCAACGTGCGTCTGTCTATGTTGGTGCTTTATCTCTCTCGCTCTCTCGCTCTCTCTCTCTCTCTCTCTCTCTCTCTCTCTCTCTCTCTCTCTCTCTCTCTCTCTCTCGTTGCATCCCAGTACTAGCAGCAGCACCTTTAAGTTTCATTGCAGAGACCTCCTCCTCCTCCTCCTCCTCCTCCTCCTCCTCTTCCTCTTCCTTCTCCCCCTCCTCCTACCTCTCTTTCTCTCCAGCCTCTCCTTTCCTTCCTGTCTTTTCTCCTTTCTTCTCTCACTTCTTCTCCCGGATGGATCTTTGTCTCTGTGTATATCTGTGTGTATGTCTGTCTGTCTGTCTGTTTTTGCCTCTCCTTCTCGACCTAATTTCCTTCATTCCTGCTGCTGTCTCTCGTTTCCTGTTACATTCTCTTTGTCCTTATCTCAAGTCTCTATCTCTTACCACGCCTTGTACCTGTCTGTCTTGTCTGTACGTGTGTGTGTGTGTGTCTCTCTACCTCCTTGCCTCTCCACATACACACCAAACTTATGTACCAGTGTATGCATGTACGTATGGAGGTCAATTTGCTAGTCTATGTGTATGTTGGTTATCCTACATACATGCACATACATATATTTATACGCACATACACCCAGTACAGGTATGTCCGGGGTGTAGTGGAATGTAAGGTAAGGGAAGGTAAAGGTAGGTAGATGTGCAGTACCTGTAAACAAGGCCAGGTAGGGCTCGGCTTTACCTTATATGATTTTCCTCTACCATTTATGCACTGGTTTTACTCTCTCTTTTTTGCGTGCTTTCTCTCTCTCTCTCTCTCTCTCTCTCTCTCTTCTCTCTCTCTCTCTTCTCTCTCTCTCTCTCCTCTCTCTCTCTCTCTCTCTCTCTCTCTCTCTTCCTCTCTTGCGCAATGCATTCTGTTTCCTCGGTACCTAAAGGGAGATATAGGGAGAGAAAAGCGAGAGCGAGAGAGAGAAGTGAGAAAAAACAAGAAAAAATCAACAAAAGGAAAAAAGAAAAAAAGCTTGAACCGAGAATAGGACACAGATGAAAGCCTTTTAAGGACAAGTAGAGAGGGAAAAAGAGAGGGAAATAAAAGAAAATAATGAAAAAAACTTAGGATTCACAGAGGAAATTGGAAGAACTTTTATGCTTCGTTTCTGTGGCAGTTTTATATACTCTCTCTCTCTCTCTCTCTCTCCCTTTTTTTCCCTTTTCAATTTGCGTAATAGTAAAATGAACATAAAGATTGTTGGCACAAATAATGGCATGTGTTATGGCTCTCTCTCTCTCTCTCTCCTCTCTCTCGTCTACTCTCCTCTCCATCTCTACGTCTCGTCTCTCTCTCGTTCTCGCTCCTCTCTCTCTCTCTCTGTCTCTCTCTCCTCTCATCTCTCCTCTCGTCTCTCTCTATGAATAATTAAAGAAAACAATATTATTACCCATAGAAAATTTTTAGTATTATGAGAAAGTTGTAAAGAAATGATGACGCTCCAAACACCAATGAGGAGATATAGGGTGTGGTGAGAAGGGTGATGGTGAGGGGTGAGGGGTGAGGGGTGAGGGGTGAGGGGTAAAGGGTGAGGGTGGGACCATATGCAAATTCTGACCACCACCACCACCACCGCCACCACCATCGCGCCACGCTACTGCCTATAGACCTCTCTCATTTTCTTTTTCTTTTTATACTGTGGGGTTTTAATTTGCATACTTAGTGAGGATAGATATATATTATACTCTTCGTACCGTTATCTTAATGGCAAAGTTCGGGGGTGACAAGGACAAGTATGAAGGGCGTTGTGGTTGAAGTGAAAATAATGACGAAGCAAAAATTATAATGAAAAAAAATGATAAGGTTTTCATTTTGCTATAAAGAGAAAACTGCATATCTTCATAAAGTGTCTAGAAATAATGATATAATAATATGATAATGATAATATAATATGATAATATATAATAATAATAACAATATAAATGATAAATCACGAGCAATTCCGCAACAGAACCTTTTTTGAACTGCACGTTTCCTCGTAATGAACCGATGAATATTTAACTCCCTACCTCTCTCTCTCTCTCTCTCTCTCTCTCTCTCATCTCTCTCTTCGTCTCTCTCTCTCCTCCCGTCTCTCTCTCTCTCAGTCTCTCTCTCTCTCTCTCTCATACAACAAAAGAACAACGTAATATCAAGCTAATAACACTATCTACTACTACTACTACTACTACTAGCTACTACTACTACTACTACTACTACTACAAAACACTACTTCGACCCTTAAGTAACAACAATAACCTCGCCTATTAACGACCCTAAACTGAAGGCATAAACAACATACAGTGGATAAACTTTTTCCACAAAACTAATTCCGTGGCTCGTCAAAACAATGCTAAAAATTAGTCGGGAAATATCTGGAAATACCACCCGCGAAGGTGGAATACACCTGAAAAATTTACCATGGCCGCTGATGTGGGTGTGTGGGGGTGTGTTGAGATGTGTTGGGGGGTGTTTGGGGTGTGTGAGGGGTGTGTTGGGGGTGTGTTAGGGTGTTGTTGACTGTTGTTTGTGTTGTCGTGCATCAGCCTGTCTTGCACGTTCAGGTGTTGACATGAATCGTGTATAGGTAAGGAAGTGTTGCTGTAGACGGGAAGGTGAGATCAAGTGTGGTGTAAGAAAAAAGGGGTTAGATTCTATTACTTATAGTTTTTTCGTTTTCTTTTGTATTTTGTTTTTAGTGCGTGAGATTGAGTGTGTTGGATTCTCACTATCTTGCGGTCTTTTGTTTACTGTTCTCTGTTGTTTTTGCTTCTGTGGTATTGAGTGTTATTGAGTGAGTTGGTAATGATGTGGTTGGTGGATGTTTGATGGATTTGTGGATACGTACGCCGAGGGAAAGGTAGGAGAGAATGAGAAAGAAAATTAAGAGAGAGAGAGAGAGAGAGAGAGAGAGAGAAGAGAGAGAAGAGGAGAGAGAGGAGAGAGAGAGGAGAGAGAGAGAGAGAGAGGAGAGAGAGAGAGAGAGATGAGAGAGAGAGAGAGAGAAGAGAGAGTAGTAGCTAGTGAATAGTATTAGTGAGTAGTAGTAGTAGTGAGTAGTAGATAGTAGTAGTAGTAGTAGTAGTATGTAGTAGTAAAGAAAGTAAAGGTTAGTGAGTGGTTTGGTGAAAAGCCTTGGAGGTAAGCCTTAATCAATGGTCTTATCAATATTTCCCTTAACACGCCTGATCAGCTCACCACCACCACTACTACCCACTACCACTACGACTACTACTACTACTACTACTACCCACTACACACAAACACTACAACTATTCCTACCATACACACACACACTTCACATCACTCTAGCGCTTACTCACAACACTAATGAACCCAAAGTAAGGAGGTAAACATTAATAAAACCAAAATAAAGGCGGGAAATCACAAGTTATCGCAGACCAAATCCCTTCGGTGGGTGGAAACTTGCGCAATTAAGTTAGAATCCCCTGAAGCGCCGACAGAGGTAGTGTGCCGGAATGTCCAATAGCCCTTCCTCCCTCTGATTTTATGGAAGTTCAGTTGGAGGGGACGCGGAGGCTCCTAATTCTGGGATAGTGTGGAAACTCGCGCCGAAACCGTGTGTGTTGTGCGTGCGTGTGTGGTGTGTGTGTGTGTGTGTGTGTGTGTGTGTGGTGTGTGGGAATATTTGACGTGCTCTCTCATGGATTTTTTTATTATTTTTCATTCATTAATTGCTTCCCCTGCATTGTTCCTCCTGTAGTAGTAGTAGTAGTAGTAGTAGTAGGTAGTAGTAGTAGTAGTAGTAGTAGTAGTAGTAGTAGTAGTAGGAGGTAGGAGGAGGAGGAGGAGGAAGCATTGTTGTTATTTTTGGTGGTGGCGGTGGTGGTGGTGGTGTAGCGGGAGGAAATAGCATGAGTGGAACGTGAAGGCAATCGAGCGGGAAGGTCAGGAGGTCAGCCGGAGTCAGGGTCAGGTAGGGGTCAGCTCTGGGAGGGGGACAGGTTGGGGTAGCCCTAGCATGACCCCGGAGATTTTAGACGAGGGGAGGGAGGAGGAAGGGTTGAGGGGAGGAGGAGGAAAGCGAGGAGACTAGAAGGAGGAAGAGTGGGGAGGGGAAGAGGAGGGGAAAGGGGAGAGGGAAGGGAAGGGGAGAGGAGTAGGTTCAAAGTCCTCTATTTTTAGCTGTTAGTGGTGTTTTTGCTGTTTTTTTTGTCGTTCTTTCCTAGGTCTTAGTGTGTGTTGGTTGTTTGAATGACTGTTGTTGTGTTGTTGTTGTTGTTGAAATAACGAAGGATACTAGTCTAAAAGTACATTGAAATTTCTAAAGGTCTCTCTCTCTCCTCTCTCTCCTCTCTCTCTCTCTCTCTTCTCTCTCTCTCCTCTCTCTCTCTTCTCATCTCTCTCTCTCTCTCTCTCTCTCTCTCTCTCTCAGCTGCTCTGCTCCTCTCTCTTTGATAATCATACAAAATAAAACCCTGTGATGGCCTATACATACAACTTCCTTTCATGTATATCACTTCACACCACACGTGCGCCAAAAAAATAAAAATAAAGAATGAGAGAAATAAATATTATTAAATCCTGACACGAATGACTTAGGAAAACAATATACGAGAGCGTCTCAGGTTATATTAAACGCCATATGAAGGCAAATACTAATACAAAAATATCATGAGATGGGGTTTTAATACAGAATTTCGTTGCTATATTGGATAACCACCTCTATGCCCTCTGTCTGTTAGGATGGTAATTAAACACTATACTCTCCCGTAATACAGCAATGAGTTTTATTATTGTATGTGTTTATGAATGTATAAATGTATAAATGCATGAAGAACTAAAACAATTGAAGTGTTATTGACGCTATGTAGTTTTTGATACATACGCTGTGTGTAGTTTATGTTTCTATGATGTATCTATGTTTTTGTAATGTATTTGATTTTAAAAGATCTATACACGTATGTAACTGATTATCCTTCACAGTCTATAAAGTTTCATTTTTCATTTCGCTTATATTTCAGTAATTCCTTTTATGTCTTATGGAATACTCGCAGTTTTACATCCTCATCATTCCCTCACATTCCCTCCCTCCCTCATACCTTCATCTCAATAACAACTCACTCACGTCCTTTCCCATTCCTCATTTTTGTACCTCTTCCCTCACTCACTCTTCCATACGTATATTTCTCTGCCAGAAGGAATTTGAACTTTCATAAGGTATTCTCATATATGTGACGACGTGAATTGACTATTGTTTATGTAGTTTCATTTATTTTGTATTTTATTTTCTGGGAGGGGAAAGTTGTTTTTTTTTGTTCCCTCATAATATTGTTTTTATTTAACAGTGTATGTGTGTTACGTTATGTTTCTTTCCTCTTCCTTACGTGACTTCCTTCCTTTCTTTTATCCTCCTCTTCCGCCTCATTCATCCCTCCCGTTATATCCTTCCTCTCCCTCTCCTAAGCCTCCCCCTCCCCACCTCTCTTACCTTTCAAGCTTCCCCTCCTACTCCTTCTCCTCTTCCTTCCTGCTTCAGTCATTTTTTGTTTATACTCTTCCCTCTCCTCTTCATTTCCACTATATAATCTCTCTCTCTCTTCATCTTCTCTCCGCTCTCTCCTCTGCTCTCATGCTCGCAGCTTCTCGTCGTCTCATCGTCTCGTCTCTCTCTCTCGTCTCTCTCTCTTCTCTCTCATCTCTCTCTCTCTCTGCTCCTCTCTTATAATCATCTAGTTTCTTCCCTTCCTTTCAAAACCCCGCTTTCCTTGTCTGCCCTCTCCCTTCCTCTCTCCCTTCCTCCTCTCTTCCTTTTCCTCCCTAAGCGACTAGGTGAAAACTGCCATTATACCTCCCCCCGCTGAATACGAACCAGCCTTCCGCTTCCTTCTCTCTCTCTCTCTCTTCTCTCTCTCTCTCTCGTACTCTCTCCTCTCTCACTGCTCTCTCTCTCCTCTGCTCTCTCGTCTTCATCTCTCTTACTCTCTCTTCTCTCTTCTCTCGTCACCGTCTCTCATCATACATCTGACCATTACCTGCTCCGAGAAACAATATACGCAACAGGGAACTTAAGTATAAATGATGGAATCCACATAGTGATGGTAACAGCTCACTACCACCCGCCACCATTATAGTACGTAGTAGTAGTAGTAGTATAGTAGTAGTAGTAGTAGTAGTAGTAGTATAGTAGTAGTAGTAGTGTATTGTAGTAGTAGAACTCTATCATTCCATTACGTAATTGCAGTCATAATCATTAATGGTATGTAAATGGTTTCCAGAGTAATGTCTATGCATGTCCAGTTCTAATGGTTAAGAGCATTAGGGTGTGTTTGTGTTGCCATTTGCCTTTTATCATGATTACTGATTCATTGTAGAAGAGAATCAAGACGAGGGTGTAAATAGTTGGCTGCTGGATAGGAAGAAGACAGTGAAGGGAGGAAGGGAAGCGGGAAGTGAAGGAATGAATGTAAGTAATGTGAAGATTGACAATAGGATGGAATGATGAAGAGAGACAAGTAAGATGGAAATAGAAATGGTAAATATAAATAAAAGAAAACAAGAGGTATAAAGCATAATTAATATGAACGATGAATGGGAGATAGGAAAAAAATAATAATAAAAGTAGGAACGATATTAGGAAAAAAGTCGAAAATGGAAGGCTGTAAAAGGAGAGAAATTATGCATAGGAAGAAAATATTATGGAGAAGTCAGTAAGATAGAGATGATGTACTAGATAAAGGAAGAGAATAAAAGGGGAAAAAGGAGAAAGTGATATGAGAGTAACATTAGTAAGTGAAACGTGAAAAATTATCCGTAGAGTTTATAACAAAATATCCACTTTTTGTATCGAACACTATAAAAAGCTGTTACTATTAACGCTATACATGATGACTACTAATACCTAGACTATTCCAACTACCATGATGAATAGTAATATCCAATACCTATAATAATAATACCATCATACCCACCAAAATACTAATACCAAAAAACAAAAATACAAAGAGTTCATTATATTTCACTTTCATTTTTTCACCACCTTGTCCATCTTTTTCTTTTCTGTGTGTCTAATCCAATTTATATTCTTAGCAAAAAGCTTAACAGAACTTGAAGAGATTTCCCCTTTTTTCTCCATGTTGAAAGACCCACCAAATAATACTCTACTCAGAAACGCGAGGAGGATAGGAGATTATAATCTTCTTTCGGGCTTCTCTATTTTCTCTCGTCTCCTCTCTCTCAAAATCTGCGTCTCGTGTCTCTCTCTGACTCTCATATTCACTCGTTCTCTCTTGCTCGTCTCACTTCTCTCATCTCTGCACTTTCTCATCTCGCTCTCAGCATCACTCTCGTCTTATTCTCTCGCTCATCTCTCGTTCTCCTCTTTTGCATCTCGCCTCTCATCTCTCTCTTCTTCTCTGCTTCTAATGCACATTAGGACATGAGTTAGGAAGAAGCGCAAGTGTGCGGCTACTACACCGACTCAGAGCGAAGACAAAAAAAAGTTACAAGTATTAATTAAAAGATATAATCAGACACGCTATCGTGCGCTATGCATACTATACATACACAACACACTACATAGCATACATACGCATAGACTCAAGACCTATCAACACGCGTCTTCACAAATAGATATGGGAAGGACGGGAGGAGATGAGGCAGAGGAGGCAGGTAGGAGGAGGGATAGCAGGAGAGGGGAAGAAGAAGTGCTAAGGAGTGACCATTAGAAAGAGAGAGATGAGGAAGTTAGAAGTGAGGAGAGGAGATATCTATCTCTAAGCGCCTCTATTTGCACCAGTATATTATAATAAGTTAAGGCACGAGTGTTGAATTACGCGTCAGAGGTCGGCGTGGCGGCGTCCTGCTGGTGCTCAGTCCGCCAAGGTGTGTTCATACTGGTTTCACAAGTGGAGGAAGTGAAGGAGAGGGGAGAGTGTAACGGGAGACGTTACGGGCAGTGTCAGTCGTGGGCGTGCGTAGCGGGTGATCTCTCTGTGTGTGTGTGTGTGTGTGTGTGTGTGTATCGTGTGTGTGTGTGTGTGTGTGTGTGTGTGTGTGTGTGTGTGTCTAATGTGTGTGTGTGTGTGTGTGTGTGTGTGTGTGTGTGTCTGTTCGAATGTTTTAGATCGGCGACGCTGTGCAGTCAGTGTATGTAGCCTACTGTGCGGTATGTGTGTGGAAGGGCGGTGACTGTGTATTACACGTGTTTGTGTGTATAGCGTACGGACGTTTGTATTAACTTGTCGATCGTGCTGTGGGTGGTGTAGCGTGTGAGCTATGTGGGATCCGTGTGTGTGGTCCTATGGCGTGGTTGTAGGCGTAACTGAAAAAGCACATCTCATGCTGCCACTACCCATCACCACCACACATAACCCAGCACACACCCACGCCTGCTACACTACAGCACTTACACACAATAACCATTTCAAGCTACACGATCCGCTGGACAGCGAAAGCAACGCTGTAAAGATGAATTATCAGGGGTAACACTACGAAATTCTCAGAGACATATCGAGAGGGGCAGGCACTCTCCGACACGCGCTAGCAACGGCACATGACTCAGACCACCTGGAGACTCAGTCATCGGCAACCTGTCAGTTGCCAGTTGATTATCTTCTTGCTTTTTACCACTATATTTGGCTACTTTTTTAGGATGGGACGTATATTTAGCAAGGAAGGCGATTGTGTAGAGTGATGGTTGTAATTTTCACGCTGAGGTGCTAGCGAGTGTCACGGTTTAAGGAGGTGTATGAAGGAGGTGCGCGGCAGTCACATAGAGAACCAGCACATATAGTGATGTAGTTAGAGACTAAAGACTATAGAATTTAAACTCATGAAAATCGATACTCCTCTCATGTCTCTCGCTCTCATCCGTCGCGGTCCTGTCGTCATGCTCTCCATTCCTTCTCTCTCTCTTCTCTCTCTCGTCGATGCAAGCTCTGCTCTCATTCTCATCTATCTCTGCATTCTCTGCTCTCTCATCTCTTCTGTACTGCTCTCTGCTGCTCGTAATCATGATGCCGTTTTATTTCAGGACAAGGGATTAAAGAGCTAATGATGACGGCAGAGAGAAGTGGAGTAATAGTGGAGGAATGGAGGGATAGATTGCTAGTGAGTGGAGAGAAAATAGATAAAGGTAGAGAAGTGAGAAACTGTGTAATGAAAGTAGAGGAATGGCGATAGTATATGAATAATGGACAGGAAAGAGAGATGATGGAGAGTGATGGAATGGAGACAGTGTGAAGACATAAAAAGAGATGAGGTGAGCAGAGGATAAAGATAGATTATAAGAGAGAAGAGAGAGTTAGGAAGAAAGAAGAGAGCAAATGGGAAGTCATTGCTGTAGTTACAATACACATTCATTTGGCTAAGTGCTATAGATCGCTCCTGCCTGCCTCCTACGCTGCTCTCCTCCTCCGTACCTGCCTCCTCGCGCCTTCCTCCTCCTCCTCCTCCTCTCCTCCTCCTCACTGCCTCTCTCCTCCTCCTGGCCTCCTCAACATGACATTATCTTTCCTATCCACCATTTTCTTCTTTCGATTCTTTATCTAGTGCAGGACACAACAATTTATCTTCTACCATTTCGTATCTCTTACTCAATATCTAGGTGCAACATTCAAGTGCAACTTTTCCGCTCACCTACTCCTCACCTCAATTTTCCCTCATCCCCTCATTCCTCCTGCACATACACTGCTCATTTTCCCTCACCCTGCATTTTCTCCTCTACCCTCAATTCCTCCTCCCCCTCATTCTTTCCCCTACACCGTGCTCATTTCCTCTGCACTGCGCACCCTATTTTCTGCACCCTCATTTTCCCTCACTCTCATTTTCCTTCACGTCTGATGCATGTTACTTATTTTTTTTAACATCTGTTCGGGCTGTTTCTTTCTGTCTCTCACATTATTCTTGTCCCTTATGTATGTATGCTTTATCTTCGCTTGGCCTTCAGTTGGCACCAATTCTTCGTTCTGTTTTCCATGGGTTTATAATTTTCTACAGCATTTTTTCTTCTTTATTTTTGATGTGTGTTGTTGCTAGCTTCGTTGTCCCTGATTAGTTAAGTCTATGCTACATGTTTCGAGATGTGTGTAGTTTGATGTTTACCTTTGCGCGCGCGCTCAACGTGCCTCTACCTTCCCCTCCCTACTTCATAGATATCATCTTCTTTCCTTCCTGTTCGTCCCGTCTTCTTTGCTTCATCATTTTGATCCCATCTCTCTTTCTATCTTTTTATCTCAAACGTCACTCATATTCAACGGCATATTTTGATGCAGATGGTCTCCTAAAATCATCTTTGAAGATTATCGTAGTCTGTGGGCATAACACTATTTGGCAACTACATCATGTATTCATGCTGATTTGTCTGTCATCTCTCTCTCTCTCTCTCTCTCTCTCCGTCTCTCTCTCTCTCCTCGTCTCCCTCTCTCGCTCTCTCGTCTCTCTCATCTTCCTCTCTCGCTCTCTCAGCTCTCTCTCTCTCTCTCTCTGCTCTCTCTCTCTCTCTCATCATTTGGTGTCTCTCTCTCGTGTATTTGTTTTGGTCATGTGTAGTGATAGGAGATAGAGAGAGTTTTAGAGAGAGAGAGAGTATGAGAGAGAGAGAGAGAGAGAGAGAGATACGAGAGAGAGAGCAGAGAGTTAGAGAGAGAGAGAGAGAGAGAGAGAGAGAGAGAGCAGAGAGAGAGAGAGGAGAGAGAGAGTAGAGGAGAGAGAGAGAGGAGAAGAGAGAGAGAGAAAGTTATCCTAAGACCCCGTGAGGTGTGGGCGTGCGAGAAAATTTAGCAATGCTTCATTTGAACTCTTATAATTCCGTCATATAGTATTGACGTAAACAAACTTTGTCGCACTCATTTGAAGCAAGAAGACAAAGGAGAACTACATAGCTCCTAACCTAGCTTTCCTGCGCTATACATGCTCAACAGAAACCATGACCAGGCAATGATACTGATAGGTAAACTCATAGAAATATAGAATCACTATACTTAGAGCTTACCGCATATCTAATATTCCTGTGTGTGATATGATAAAACGAGTTTACGCATAAATCCCAGTATACTATTGTATTATAACTCGCAGGGCATTATATCGAGTGTTAGTTGTGATTAATTATCATACGATGATACAAATGAGTATGGTAATAATGTAACTTAGATTGCTTGTTATTAGAGATTACGCTTATAAACGATGCCATGGTATTATTATGAGCACAGAGTCAGTTTGATGATCTCATTGATCTCGGTGTTCAGGAGGCTAGATTCGATGATTAGTGTTCTCGTATATTTATTGGGGTATTTATTCTATTATTGTGTGATTGATTCAACGTTGGATATCAGATACTTTTTTTATTTTGGGTTTCCTATATATAATTTAGTGCGTTACGCTTTGTATCACTTTTTGGCTGGAACATCTTTCTCTTGTTTATCTTCTGGGGGTTTAATTTGTTACTTTAGTTCCTCCTTAATTTGGGAGGTTATCTTAACGCATTTATTTTGCTGAGACGAAGCGTCGCGCCTAATAAGGGCTTCCTTTTTTTCTATTTCATATTATATTTTAGTTTTTTCCTTTCCCAGTGTACGTGATTGCGTCTAAAGGCTCCATCATTCATTATTCCTTACTCTCCTTCCTTCTTTACTATTCTTTATTTACTTTATTTGCCTCCCATTAAGGACTTCGACCAAATCGACCACTCTTTAAGCAATTTTCGCTCGCTCTTTCGCTTCGCTTCCTTCTTCTTTATATTAACATAACTCCTCTTAATTAACTATAACTTTACCGTAGACCTACTACTCACGTAACTCTTTTCCTTCTTTCTTTCCTTCCTTCCTTCTTCACTTTCGCTTCCTTCCTTCTTTCCGGCATTATGCACCATTCCGCTTACATTTCCCTTTACATTAACTTCACCTAAATCTAACATCGGCAAGTAAGCAAATAAAACCAGAAGCAAATTACTTCCAAGATCCAGCGCTATGGCTAACTTTTTTTGCGCCGTATCTCTTTTTGTTCCTTTTTTCCGGGTGCCCACGTGTGACGGAATGACCCACTAGGTGCCACACTCACCTTAGGAGTACCTCGCTGGCCTTTCTGGGCTCTAGGGCAAGTGCGAGTATAAGGACGCTTATGTGAACGATCCATATTCTGTCACGTAGCACTTAAGGTATTTCTCTCAGAGGGAAGAAAGAGAAGAGTTGAGAGAGAGTGAGTGAAGAAGGGAAGGCATAGTAAAGGGAGATAGGGAAAAAAATATTATCACAATACAACCCAATTCAATACTAACAAAAACGAACACGACAAAAAAGACTAAATACACATTACTAAACAGAACTAATAGGACAAGACAAGACAAGACAAGACAAGACAAGAACAAGATAAGCATTCTTACGCCTAAGCGCATTAGGCACAAAAAAAAACAAAAAAAAAAAAAAAAAAAACAACAAAACACAAGCCATAATGAAAACGTGATAGATATATGAACGCGTTTTGACTTACCTCTGTATCTATCCAATGTGTGGGTGCAAGACTGTCGCATCCAGAAGCTGAGATACTCTAATCTTTCGCAAAAAAAAAGAGGGTCCGAAGCTCATAGCCTATTGCGTGTAGCTCATTGCAGGGGCGCGGCTCGGAAGCGATGGTGGATGCAGGGAATCGGGTGTAGGGGAGAAGGGGAAAGGAGAGGGAGGGTCGAGGCTAGGTAAGGAGGTATGATTGATGAATAGAGGAATAGGTGGTAAGTAATAGTATAGGTTATCAGTTATATTGATGGGCGTAGATATGCATGAAAAGAGAGATATATGAGAGAGAGAGACGAGAGGAGTTAGGATAGAGAGAGCAGAGATAGATAGAAACTAAGAGAGAGAGAGTATGAGAGAGAGAGAGAGTTTGGTTAGAGGTTGGAGTAGAGAGATGAGAGTAGAGGAGAGAGAGAGAGAGTTGAATGAGTAGCAGAGAGAGATGTAGAGGAGTAGAGAGTGAATCAAAATCAAATTATTTTTTTTGTGTTTAAATTGTATGGAAGGCAAAATAAATCCTGAGGTAAAAGTGTTAGATAGTATATGTCAAAAAAGCATGATTGATCTCTCTCTCTCGATCTCTTCTCTCTCTCTCTCTCTCTCATCCCATCTCTTATCTCTTCGTCTCTATCTCTGCTCTTCTCTCTCTTACGGTCGACTTCATTGAGCATAAGACAAGACAGTCCTCTGAGTGCGTTCAATCCCTGCTTTCTTCATCTCATCTCATCTCATCTCTCTCTCTCGGATATACATAACCGTATCCGAGGCTGAAAGGATTGCTGCCGTTCTCATAAGAAGAGCAAAACTTAAGCATCCATTATGCAGTAAGTGTCGATGACACACCGATCATTATATGAGAGGAAAGGTAGCGGCGGGAGGATGGATTATGACGTGAATATTAATGAGATTACTTGATTTATGGTGTCTAGGTATTACGTGTACGTGCAGGGTGTGTGTGTGTGTGATCTTAGCGTCTCTTTGTGCGCATCTCTTATTCTGTTCTCTTTCTCCATCTTTCTCTTGCGTCTCTCTCTCTCTCGTCAAATCTCACGACACTCCCATCTCTACGCTCTTTCAAGTCTCAAGGTAACTATCTGCTCTCCGATTCCTCGGATTCTCGTCATTCTCATTTCATGCGTCTAGTGTAGGTCTGCCCCGTCATATCATCGCTCTTTCTCTCTCCTCTGTCCATCGAATTACAATCGCATGCAAATCAACATAAAAACATTAGCAGAGAAAAGGATCGACTACGTTTAAAAGGTGAAAAAGTTTGGATAAAGGACAATTATTCGCACCTTCGTTAGAAAGGCGTTTGTAAGGCTCGCTAGAAAACGTGTCCTCTTAGTATCCGTATCCAGTCATTGAAAGTGATAAGGGAAGAGTTTAAAGGCTAGCTGAATATTATTAAACAAAGCGTATATTATATAAATAAGAAGGCATATGATAAGTCAGAGAAAGGTTCAATATCGGATGACTATTTATTTATCACTAGTGGCACAAATAGGCTAAGGTGTAAGGTGATATTAAGTAGATACGGATCTTAATGAATATGGTCGCGACAATGGATATAAAAGCTTAATGTTCTATAAATAAGACTTGATAATAGATACTTGATAAAATAATTAAGATACATGAACCACGCGATAATAAAGTGATGGAAATGGTCACACAACAACACAATAAAATCAAACAGCTCTAAAGATATATGATATGAAAAACATTTATCTGTATTAACTATAAAAAGAAAAAAAAAAAAAAAAAAATAGTGTTGATTAAAAAAAAATATATCGACCTATAATTTATGAGTACAAAGCTGAATTTTTGAGTACCTAACATATAACTCAACGATACGATAAAAAAAAAAAAAAAAAAAAAAAAAAAAAAAAGAGAGATGAGGATGAGAGAGATAGATTAAGTGCATTTCACATGCAATAAAACAAATGCTATATGGCACGAGTAGTTTTTCTGGGGGGGAAGTTACTTAATAAAAAAAACTTTGAGGATTAGTAAATGTGTTAAATTTGTTAAAGGAGACGCAAGTAGTGTTATGGTAAAGGGAAGTGGGTAAGGGAGGTATGAGGAGTTATCAATGAGGTAAAGTTGAAGGGAGGAAAGGAGGACAGGACTACGCGAGGGGAGGGTCCTGGAATGGAAAGGAACAATGAGAATTAATGAGAAATTTTAAGAATAGGATAGAGTGCACGTGGGATTAATAACTACTATAATAGAAAGGACAGGTAAATGAGTGAGTTATTGGAAGAGTGTAAATAAGAGAAAAGGAAATAAAGTATGAACAAGTAAAAGAATTTGTAGAAGAGAGAGAAGTATGGTGGATGGAGGAGTAAGTAGGAAAGGATTAAATATAGTAAGAAGTATATAAGGAGAGTGTAGGTAGTAGAGTAGTTAAGAAAATGATGAGGTTCATAGATATTCAAAGTGTGAAAGTAAAGGTGGAATATTTTTTAGGACTTCTGCAAGTTTTTGTTTTGCATTGACTTGAAGTATGTTATTGCTATAGAAGGAGGACAGTAGGTGTGTGTGTGTGTCGTGTGTGGTTGTGTGTGTGTGTGTGTGTGTGTGTGTGTGTGTGTGTGTGTGTGTCTTTTGCTTTTTTTTGGGTACACTACCTTTACCTTTTTTTTTGTGTGGATTATAGGCTTTAATTAATGTGTTCACTGTTTGCATATTATTATATCAAACGTTACTCTCTCACGTGTTATTTTATTGGAGCATTCTCTCTGCTCTCTCAATGCTCTCTCGTCTCTCGGTCAGGGTCTCGCTCTGCTCTGCTCATGCGTCTATCTCAATCAACATTCCGTTCTTTCTGTCTTATCTCTCTCTCTCATCTTCTCACCCCTCTGCGTATTCTCTCTATGCTCTTCCTCTCTTCCCTCTCTTTTGTCGCTACTAATAACAGGTAGAACTTATAATTACCTTATCACAGTGCGCCTCTTCCCTACAATACAGATTTAATAGCAAAATTTAATACATGATGTAAAATATATAGAAATTATTACAATAAAAAATTGGGCCTCTTAAGATTAATTACTAATGAATTTCTATACAATTATCAGACCAAATATGCACTTCATTCGAGGTATATGATTCGGAGGAGAGTGATGAGTTAGGTGATAGGATAAATAATATTAGAGAATGTAATTGTAACGGAAGGGAGATAGGAATGTAGAAGGTAGGCAAAAATTAAGGGAGAGGAAGGAAGGTTGACAGGAGTGGAAAGGGAGACAAGAAAGTGAAATATAAGTGAATAAATCTAAGGTGATTGAAAGAAAGGGAGGAAGGTGAGTGAAAAAGAAGATGAAGCAAAGGGATGAATGATGATGGAAGGTACAAAAGTAAAACATAAAAAATAAAAAAAGAAAAAAAAAACAGAAAAAAAAAAAAAAAAGGAATGAGGGAGGAGTATGGAATGGAAGGTGAAAAAGAAGGAGAAAAGAGAAGGAAGAGGAACTGGAAGGAAAGGAGGGTGAGGAAGGGAATGGAAATGAATGAAAGAGTTATGATATAGGTCAGGTATGAAAAGGAGGTGACAGAAAGGAAGGTGTAAAGAGGAAACACGGTAAAGAAGAAATGGAAGGGAAGTTGATGAATGGGAAAGTGATTGAGAGAAAGGAAGAAGGAATTGAAAAGGTATGGGAAGAGAAGGTCATGGAAAGAGTAAGTGAAGAAGGAAGTGAAAAAGATGTGATGCGGGGGAGAAGGGAAGTATGATGGAGTTATAGTGGTAAAAAAAAAAAAAAAAAAAAAAAAAGAAAAAAAAAAAAAAAAAAAAAAAAAAAAATAAAAAAAAAAAGAAAAAGAAGGGAGGAGGTGGAGAGGGATCAGTGCTTCTGGAAATTAATTAATCATAATGATCTGATTGTAAAAATAATTATAGGCCGATTGTGTGATATCGTGTGTGTTTTATGATTACTAATCACAAACACAGTATACCCACACACACACACACACCACACTACAGCAAACCACTCAGCACACACACGAGCGAGGCACACAACCAACTTACCAGCACACTAGGCACGCCTCACAATAAATACAAAGCAAAACAAAAGCAACACTTACCGACTTTATGACCACTTAAACACATTAAGAGAGTTAGAAATACAGGGAAAAAAGGTCAAAAAAAAACAATAAAAAAATAAAACAAAAAAAAAAAAGATAAAAAACGACACGGCAGAGCGGTCTGATCGGCTTCCTCATATGAAAGTTTCAAGAAAAAGAATTGAAGATGAGTTAAGCCATAAGGATATTTGCGGGTGCACTTCCTTGTCATCTAATTGGGTAGTGGCAGGTGTGTGGGTACCTATTCCGTGTTGGCAGTGTTGTTGAAGGCTGTATTCTCAATGTATGTATGTTTGTTAGTGTTTCTGTTGTTGTTTCAACGGGGGGGAGTTGTGGAAGCTGGCGGCTTAGTGTGTGTGTGTGTGTGTGTGTGTGTGTGTGTGTGTGTGTGTGTGTGTGTGTGTGTGTGTGTGGTGTGTGTGTGTGATGTGTGTGTTGTGTTGTACCTAACTAGAGTAAAGGGACATAAGTAGAGGAAACGGAGAGAGAGTAGAGAGTGAGTAGAGAGAAGTAGGTAGAGAGAGAGTAGAGTAGAGAGTAGAGTAGAGTAGTAGAGTAGGTGAGGTAGAGAATAAGAAGGGGAGAGAGAGAGAGAGAGAGAGAGAGAGAGAGGAGTAGAGAGAGAGAGAGAGATAGTATGGACAAGAGAGAAGTAGACGAGACTATACAGACAGACAGACAGAGTAGTAGAAGTTTAAAATGTGTAGTCGTGAGTGTAGATAAACTTGATAATAGACAAAACTGGATGTGAAATTGAACAGATCATCGAAGACATGTTCTCTCGGCCTCTCTGCTGCTGCTCTCTCTTCTCCCTTCACTCGTGATCTATTTCTCAGAGAGAGACGCTGCTCATCTCGTCTCTCTTCTCTTCTCTGCGACTCCTTCTCATCCGGTCGATCCTCTCATTCCCATTCATCATATCGTCTTCGGCTCTCTCTCCTCAATCTCTCTTGCTCCTCCTACATCAGTCAATGTCCGGCTGGGGGGGGCAGCTCTCTTCTTTCTCTTCAAAAGACCATTTTGCATAACTTATCAAAAAACTTATTTCTGGGATACTGCGAATAAAAATCGAACATTTGATCGATTAGGCGCAAATTAAGTTCGCATAATATGCGCCGCGCGAAGGATAAATTACCCAGGTCGACAGTACATTGAATGATGAAATTATAATTCGTTTTTGAGTGGCTACAGTTTCAATATAGGTCGTCATAATAAAAGAGTTATCGGTATATTAATTGAGAGGAGCAGTATAGTATAGTATTAGTAGTAGTAGTAGTATGTATTATTAGCTAGTAGTAGTAGTAGTAGTTAGTAGTAGTAGTAATAGTAGGTAAGTAAGTAGTAGGTATAGTATAAGTAGTAGTTAGTAGTTAGTAGTAAGTTAGTACGTAGTAGTAGTAGTTAGTAGTAGTAGTAGTAAGTAGTAGTAGTAGGCGATTAGGTAGTAGTAAGTTAGTAGTTATAGTATGCTTAGTAGTCAATATAAAGCGTCTCAACATTAACGCTAACATCATAGTACTCATATACCTAGACGCTAACCTTAGACCGTAACCCACAATTAAGGCTTCATTCGTGGCAGATGAGGCACAATATTATAAGAAAAACACACTAATTAGAATGTATTCGGCAGCAAGTACAAAACACATTTCATTTATCAAGACTGTCATTCTTGTCTTTTGCTTTTCCTCCATCTCTATAGGCTGTGACGCACGTACACTAGCGCTCAGGGGGTCCTGAGACGTTACACACCCACACACAAGCCTCATAAACATGCTATCGATCATAATCGTCAGCACTTAGGCGTAGAGGACTACCATTCAAAATTGTGTGCGTATTTGCATGTAAATTTGCCTGTTATCATTAGTACAAATCTCTTGATATGTCGAGTCCCATGCAGCGTGTAAAACTAATATGCTTCAACTGCTGTATAAAAGATGCCTGTGGTTTGGATGAATTTGCAACATTATTCTTCATAACTCTATAAGCGGAGGGCTTTTTACCAAAACGAGGAAGGGGCTTGGGGGATCGAGAATGTGTCGCTCTCACGTCGCTCTCTCTCTCTCATCTTATCTGCTAGTTTCTCTCCGTCAGTTCTCTTGATCTCCATCTCTCCTCTCGGTCTCATTCGGGTTTCGTGAGCGCCACTCGGGACGCGCTCACGTACTATCGTCCTGCTCCTCCTCTTCCTCTACAGTCGTCTCTCATCTCTTCTCTCTCTGTGTGTGTGTGTGTGTTTTCCGCAGCTCACCCTTACCTGTATTTACCTCGACCTTTTCTTAACTCTTACCTCCGCCCCCCCGCGCCGCCCCGCCGCGGACCGACTATGCCCGTGACGGAGTGGCTGTGAGGAGTCTCTGTCACAATCCCTATGACTGCATGTGGGGCGCGCCAGGAATGTGACGTCACTCATTACCTGGCCAATTTCATTAGTACAGGTGACACAAGAACCATTCGTCTGGGCGAGCAAATAACGCTAGTACATAATGAGTTTTTTTTCGCAATTGTCGTAATGTCTACGCGTAACATCGTCTAAAACTATGGCAAGTGTACTAAATAACTTAAATCAGGTGTTGATTATAGAAACGTAATTCGACTCTGGAAACATGTTGTTCTACGTTTTTATCGCACTACGTATGAAGTGTTCGATACTTTTCTTGTATTATAGGAACTCAAATTTATAAAACTAACATACATGAAAAGAAAGTGTATGCTAAAATCATGTATAAAGGGAGGTCTGCTTATATAACGTAGGCATACCAGAAAACCACACACTACGTAGCATACACATACGAGAGTGGAGTATGTGTGGTGATGATGTAATTATCTTAATATTTATTAAGGTATATATAGTATGGTTATATATATATTACGTAGTGATATATATTAGTTATTGTATATATGTATATTTATATCTTGATATAATACTTATATGACATATAGTTACATAGTATGAATATGATTATATATAATATTATATATACCGTATATACGATAGACTATATAAGGAAGTGCATATGATATATATTTATATTAGCTATACTATAATATATATTATATAGTCTATATAGGCTAACGATAATATCATATTATATATTTTATATCTAAAATAGTTATATATAATATATTATGTAGCACTGCATATATATAAATATTACTATATAATATAGAAAATATATATATATTATATATACTATATCTATTATATTAATATTATCATAACTAGAATAGTTAGTATGAAGTATTTATATATATATATATATGATATAATATACTACAAAATATTATAATATATATCATGCAGTTATAT
>JAPQNM010000012.1:1679249-1687966 GCA_029783475.1 Metacarcinus magister | reverse complement strand
ACATCAGGAAAGCAAGTAAAAAGGAGAAATAAGAGAAGATGGTTAAATGAAATGGATGAAAGGAATGAGAAAACAAGAAGGAAAAATGAGACCTCGCGAACGCGCTTTGGAAAAGGAAAAAAAAAAAAAAAATTACGAGCACCCCCCCCCAAAACTTTAAAGAGAAGAAGGAAGAGAGGAAAGTAGTAAGACGAGGGAAAAAGAATAGTATAAGAGAAGTGGGAGGAGAAAGAGGGGAAAACTGATAGAAGTAGAATTGGAAGGAAATATTAATGAACAAGAGGCGATAGATAGGGAGAAAGAATGACAACTAGACAGGGAGAGAAGGATTAATACGAAGAGTTTGGAAAAGGAAAGAAATTAGAGAATAAAATGAAGCAAGTAAGGAAGTGAGCATGAGGAAAGGGAGGCGGGAGGGGGAAACGAAGATAGGGAAAGGGAGGAAATTGAAAAAGGCATGAAGGAAATGAAGAAAAATGAGGGTAATTTTTATTAATTATTTTAAAATTATTAAAAATAATACTATATCATTTTTTTTTTTAATATTTATTAATATTTATTTTTTTTTTTTTTTTTAAAAATTTTGGGTTATTATTAAATATTATAAATTTTTTTTTATATATAAAATATTTTAAGGTATTTTTTTAAAGGTAAATAAAACATGTTAAAAAAAATTTTTTACACTTAATTTGTAATATTAAAAAAAACAGGGACTCGGGAGGGACAGGGGAGATGGTTAATACAAATTACAACACCAATAAAAAAAAAAAAAAATTAAAAAAAAAAAAAGAAAAAAGAAAGTGTAAACAAAAACACAAAAAAAAAAACAAAAAAAAAAACACAAAAAACAACAAAAAAAAACCAACCCAAAAAAAAAAAAAAAAAAAAAAAAAAACAAAAAAAAAAAAAAAATAAAAAAAAAAAAAAAAAAAAAAAAAAAAAAAAAAAATAAAGAAAAAAAAAAAAAAAAAAAAAAAAAAAAAAAAAAAAAAAACAAAAAAAAAAAAAAAAAAAAAAAAAAAAAAAAAAGAAAAAAAAAAAAAAAAAAAAAAAAAAAAAAAAAAAAAAAAAAAAAAAAAAAAAAAAAAAAAAAAAAAAAAAAAAAAAAAAAAAAAAAAAATAAAAAAAAAAAAAAAAAAAAAAAAAAAAAAAAAAAAAAAAAAAAAAAAAAAAAAAAACAAAAAAAACAAAAAAAATAATAGAAAAAAAAAAAAACAAAAAAAAAAAAAAATAAAACAAAAAAAAAAAAAACATACAACATGAAAATAGATATGAAAAGATACAAAACACAGATAGATATGACAAAAAACAAACAAAAGACATTAAATATAAAAAATGCAAAGAGAGAGGGGAGGAAAAGGGGAAAGCGCAAAACATACAAAAAATAAAATACATAAAATACATGAGAAAAAATGATAAATAAAAATACATATAAAAAAGATAAAAAATATAAAAATATAAAATGAACAAATAAAAAAACATAAAATGAAAATAAATTATAATATATATTATAAGGCCAAGAAAAGAAAGAATAGAAAGGTTGAAAGAAAGGAGGGAAGGGAAGCCGGAGAAACGAGTAACGTAGTTCGGTTGAGGGTTAGGTTACAAGACAAACAGAAGACGAAACTGGAGTTGTATTCATATATTGTTTTATTTAATCTTTACTTTTTTAATTTTTTGTTTTTGTATTTTATTAATATAAATATAATAATAATGAAAAAACAAAATAATAAAATATGAAACAAAATAATAAATAATAACAAACGAAAATTATATATATAAAACCACAGTCATACATACACAAACACACAAAAAAAAAAAAAAAAAAAAAAAAAAAATAAAACTAAAAAAAAAAAAAAAAAAAGATTAAACAAACGGAAACTAAATCACTCATACAACCTAACTAACTTAAAATGACCTTAACTAGTTAAATTACCTAACAAGCTCACTATAAAAAGGCAGAAGCCCCAATCACAAATCAAACTCATTTTCATCGGCATAATGAACTACATCAATATTTACAAGGGAGGGAGAAGGGAGGAAAGGGAGGGAAGCAATAAAAGAGGAGGCCCCAAAGGGGAAGACGAGAGACGGGAAGTAAAGAAGGAAAGGGAAAGAGAGGAGGGGAAGGAGGAAGGGGAAGGTATGGAGGGGAAGGGATGGTCGAAGCAGAGTGACGAAGAAGAAAGGAAAAGAAGGGAATAGAGGACGACGGGAGTGAGGCGAAAAAGGAATGAAGGAAAGTAGGGAGGGGAAGGCAGAGGGAAGAAAGGAAGGGAAACGGAAGGAAGAAAATCTGGAAAACCAACACCGAAATAACGAGCGGGGAATGCTTGTAATATGGCAGCTGTTATTACTGGCCAAGGAAAAGTAGATGAGGAAATGGGGGTTCAGGCCTGAGGGGAGGTTGGGTGAGGGAAAGAGGGGAAAGAGGGGAAATTTTGAGGCTGAGAAATAAATTTTTAGAGCAGAGTTTTCGACAGCATGAAGGAAATGTAGGAGGCAAAAGGGAAATTCGAAGCAATGATGGTTTTCTCGTTGGGAAATATTGGAGTTTCAAATAAGAGGGAATTTTTTCTTTGGGTGGGGATAGCAGAGGAAATTTTGATGAAGAGGAAGTGAAAAATAAGAGGTTATGGTAATTAAAAAATACATTCAGTTTAGAAGTTGCTGAGGGCATGAGGAAATATTTTGATACTAACTAGAGTTTACATCGAAACTCTAAGGCTGACTCATATGTTTCCTCACATCACAAACAGAATAAATAGGAAAATAAAAACCCTCTATAGTATACACTCCAAATGACTGTTCTCTTTGGCTGAACAATACTTCTAGAGATAAATAAATTATAAATAAATAAATAAAATAAATAAAAATTCTGCCACTAGAGATAATAACGTTACTCTTTATATTCCTCACCTTATACACCATTCTCCAGTTAATAATACACAATCACACTACATAAATAAATAAAAAATAATATCAATAGATATCGTAATGATGTTGTTAAAAAATACAAGCGAAATAATATATAAACTGATTGATGCCTGTCTCGTTCACCTGTCTGGTGACTGACGTCCAATAGTGGAAACTAGCGTACCTGACTGCGTGACGTGTCTCGATCTCAATGCGTTAGACTGCATGTTGGGTGCCCAGTCATAACCCGCTGACAGCCCTCTCTCTGCCTCAGCCTCCCTCATCACCAGCCACGTTCAGCCTGCCCGCACGCGGGACGTCATCAGTATGTCACGAGAGAGCCCACGCACATCGCATGAGCTACGCACGGTCGCTGAGGTTTATAAGAGTGTAGCCAGTCAGATAGACGCAGCGTCACTGTGTTGTAGACAGAGAGAAAGAATCCACCAATCCACGATGCAACACGTTGCACTAGCTTCAGGGAATTCTTCCACCAATCAGTGTGAGGCCACGTACACGAGCACACGTAGCTGAGAGAGGGAGGAGGAGGAGGTAATGGGCATGACCCCGCAGTTAGATCACGTCACAGTCACCTAGCGACAGACCTCGAGGACAGCGACAACACGATAGGTACTATACTCTCCTCGTCGAGTTCAGAAATGTATTTCCTCATTCATCCACATGTGATCCAGAACAATCGCAGCGTGTTTTCTCTGTCAGCATCATAAAGCTCGATAAGTTCCTCGAGAGGAGAGAAAGGAGAGTACGAGAAAGAGCTCACTACCTACGCCACCACCACCAGTACAAGGGGGAAGAAGGGCGACGAGGAGGAGGAAGAAGGAGGAGGAGGAGGAGGAGGTGCCGCGGGGCCTTCCACCTTCACTCCTCGTCACACTTGTTTTGTACTTGGTTTTGATTTCTGTTTGTGAACCTTGAGAGGGGAGAGAGAGAAAAGGGGAGACTTGAGTTATTCTGAAAAATGTGGTGTGTGTGTGTGTGTGGTGTGTGTGGTGTGTGTGTGTGAAGTGTGTTGTGTGTGTGTGTGGGTGTGTGGTTTGTGGTGCTGTTGTGTTGGTGTGTGTGTGTTTCAGTTCTAATTATGTATCTATCCTATCTATCTACCTATCCATCTATCTTAATACCTAATCATTCATCTATCTATCTATCTATCTACATCTATCACTCAGCCTCTCAGTCTATCAGTCTGCCATTAATTAGCACATAATCCATCACGCACCACATCACAAAACTGTCTAAGTGAATACAACAGTTACTTTGTATAACCTTCACTCAGCTTCCCTGCCCCTGTGTCTCGTCCCAGCACACCCAACACTACTAATGCAATACAAAACATGAAACACTATTAATACCCCATTACCCTTTCCACAGCAAAACATACAACACCACGCAAACACACCACGCAACACCAAAAAAAAAACCACAACGCAACACCTTAAGATATCGGAAAACAACACAGAACCGATATTCCCAAAACTACGTAACATTAGAACTCAACCAACTCAACTCAAACAACGCAACAAACGCAACGCAACCACTAAACAGGTGAGGGGCGTGTGTTTGGGTAATGTAATAGTCAGGAGTTATAGGTAAGACCTTGTTACCTGTTGGAAGGGGATGAACACCTGAACAGAAGAGAGAAAGAGAAGAGGAAGGTGAGTAGACGGCCAGAATGGATGCATAAACGAAGGAAGGAAGGAAGGAAGAGGAAGGAAGGTTGATATAGAGAGAGACAGAAAGAAGGGAGTGAAAGGAGTTATGGGGGAAGAAGTCAATAAATGGAGTGAATTAATAGAGGAGTAGTGAATATGTTATTGAACGGATGGAGTAAAATAAATGGCCGGGAGGAAAAAAAATATCAGTGGGAGAGAGAAAGAAAGAGAGAGCGAGTGAGGCGCCGGAGCGACGAAGGAGTAGAAAGAGCGGATGGACGATCGGAGAGAGGGGGGGGTGTAGAGGAGAGAGAGAGGGAGAGGACTAGTGGGCCACCGTGGAGAAGATGTAGTTCCCTGAGTGCCTCACGAGATTTTACACAGGACGCACACGGCGACGGAGATGTGAGAGAGAGAATGAGAGCGAGAAGGAATGAGGTGAAGTTGTGGACCAGGGCGATCTGAGCTGAGAGAGATGGAGAGATGACGACGAGAGAGAGAGGAGAGAGAGAGGATGGAGAGACGAGATGGAGAAGATGATGAGATTCGAGGAGAGCGACGAAAGCGAGGAGATTGATGACGAGGGAGAGATACAGGAGAGAGAGAGAGAGTGGATTAGGTGAGAGAATATACCAATGAAGGAAAGAGATCAATACCAACTGTACTTTGGCAGTTCTCCTCTCTACTCACTCTATCTCTCACTCTCCTCTCTCTCTCTCGCCTCTCTCTCTCTCTCTCTCTCTCCTCTCTCTCCTCCGCTACGTTATATATAAAGAACATACACGAGAATTAGCCATGAATGATTTGGACAAAGTTAGAGAAGATGGAAGATAGAGATGGAGGGGAGAAGAGGTGGGTGACTTCATGGTTGTCTTGGAAGCGTCGGTGTGTTGGTAGGCGTCGGTGGTCACATCTGTTCGTTGGTGGTTTGGTGTACTGTGTACCTACCGGAACGATCGTGGTTATGATTTGGAGTGTTATGTATAGTGGTAAACTTGTTTGTTGGAGGATCGCTCAGTGATTTTGTGTGTTATGCCCCCACCCAAACCTGTGTTATTTGGTCATGTTGTGTATCGTTTGTTGTTTTTTGGTGTATGGGGCATAGCTTATGGTGTTACCTTTCTGTGGGTGCGTGGTCAAAAGTGTGTGGTTGGTTGGCCCGCGAAGGGGTGGAAGAGTGAGTGAGAGATGGTAGGAAGCGGTGGAGACGTGGAAGTGAGGGCGAAGTGGACGAACGTGGGGATGAAGTTTGGAGTGTGTGAAAAAAAGCCGTGAAAATGGAATGGAATAATGTAGGGGTGAAAGGGGAGAGAAGTGGGGGGAAAATAAGTGAGACAAAAGGGGAGAGTGGTGAGGGGAGGTGGTGTGAGGGGATGTGAGTGGAGGTGACAAGCTGGGAAGGAAAGGAAAACCGAGTGTGAAAGAAGAAAACAAAAGAAAGATTGGTTTTGTTATTTGTAAAAAAAGATCTTAGAAAAGATAGAAAAGAAAGAGAAAGAAAAAAAGAAAGAAAAAGAGAAAATAAGATTTGGTAAATAAATTGAAATGAAAAGTATTAGGAGAAAGACAAAAGAAGATGAAAAAGATGGAAAATATGGGATTTGTTGGTATGTTGTGGGTAAATGGAAAAAGAAATAATAGAGTACTGCTATACACTAGACAAACAAAAAAACAACAAAAACAAAAAACAAAAAAAGCAAGACAAACAAACACAAACAAAACATACAACAGAAAGATACATAGATAGATGAGATAAACAGATACGAGAGAATATAAATGCTAAATAACACAACAGAAGAAAGAGAAAGAGGGAAAAAGAAACAGAAAGGAGAAAGAAAGAAAAAGAAAGAAGAAAAAGATGAGATAATCACCTGAGGGAAGAGCAAGGGCATTACCTTTCATCTCGAGTGTCATTACCTGAAAATAATAATAAGAATAACATACTCCAAATTACATGGGAACAATTACCTGAAAGAGATGATGAGTGAGAGATGATACAGCTGATGCGAGGTAAGCAGTAGAGAGGGGAGATCAACGAGGAGACGAGAGCTGATGCTTTGTGAGAGAGGAGCGGTGCGATCTAATTCACTTGTGGAATAATGCACAAGACGCGGTGAGTAGGTAGATCGAGACACGAGCTGAGAGAGACGGGGCGAGGTCCGATGACGTGCGGAAGTGAACGACGGGACGGGAGAGGAGACCTATGAGAGAGGTTAAGAAACTGATGATAGCAGAGGAGGGATGACGAAAACAGTGAGAGGGGTATGTACGAAGAGCAGCCTACAGGAGAACGAGAAGTGACCTGATCAGAAGAGATGAAGGAGAGAGAGGGAAGGAGCTAGTCGAGACGCGATGATGGAGAGAGAGGAGACGTGGAGGTGATGAAGTGAGTGACGAGGAGGTGCGACGGCGAGATTGAGAGTCAGAGAGATGAGCGACATATGAGGAGTCCAAGACGACATCGAGAGAGTGAGAGAATGAGAGCGACTCGACGAGAGATGGATGGTTTAGCAGGAGATGAGAAGGAGCGAGAGAGAGAGAGAGGTGAATGAGGGGAGAGTTAGATGTAGGAGAGAGGATGAGAGCAGAGACGGAGGAGAGAGACCTTGTAGAGTGAGCCTGGATGACGCAGTGACAGAGCATGGGCGAGGGGAGTAGAGAGATGAGAGCAGAGAGAAAGAGTGTAGGTGGTTGTCGGAGACGCAGAAAGAAAGAGTAATCTCGATACTCAAAATCCAGCGTCATTTAGTACATCTCTCGTCTCTCTATAATAGCTCTATCTCTCTGCGCTAGCATCTCTCTCCTCTCGTCGGATCTCTAGCTACTCCCTCTCTCTCGATCTCTCGTCATCTCTCTCCTCTCTCTCTCTCTCTCTCTCGTACTACATCTGTCATATCAAAAAAATATACCGAAAATACACAGATATAAAAAGAGACTATTGTGAACTGCCTGATAGGCGCGCGTTTATAGCGATGTGTGTATGTGTTGTGTGTGTGTATGTTGTGTGTGTGTCGTGTGTGTGTGTGTCGTGGTGTGTGGTGTGTGTGTGTGTGTGGTGTAGTGTGTGTGTCCCTGTGTGTGTGTGGGTGTGTGTGTGCATTCATCACCGACACACTAATTATCACGATGTATTCAACTCCCTGGCGTTATGTAGGTATGTGTATGAACTAGAAGGGCGGAGAACACATACACCACACCACACACACACACATACACACACACACACACAGACACACACACACACACACACACATACATCAATACATATATACACATACATACATACTACACTTGATATTCGTACAGTCTGTTCCGCCCTTCCCTCGTGTCATCGAGCTGTACTGTTTGTTGATGAGGCTGATTGTCATCTCCACCAGTGACTTCTGGTAAAATATTGGGTGTAGGGTTTTTGTTGTGTGTTGTGTGTGTGGTGTGTTTGATGTGGTGTTGTAAGTTATTGTGTTGTTGTGAGTGTTACTATTGCTGCTGTCCATATGATGAATAGTTGTCAGTAGTAGTAAGGTTGTTGTATTTGTAGTCGTAGTAGTAGTAGTAGTAGTAGTGTAGTAGTAGTGTATAGTAGTAAGTAGTAGTAGTAGTAGTAGTAGTTAGTAGTAGTTGTAGTAGAGTAGTAGTAGTAGTATATGCTAATAATTAAAATGATGATGATAGTGATAAATAAAATATAATCAAATAATAAATATATAATAAATACATAACATAAATAAATAGATGATAATAAGATGCATGAAAAGACATAAATATAAAAAGAACGACGAAAGAGATGAACACACAAAACAACAACAACAAAACACATACACAGGATAAACAAACAAAACACGATGAATGAATAAAGAAAAAAGAGAAGAGAGAAAGCAAAATAGAACTCAAATAAAAACATCATCTTTCTATCAGACCAAATAATTCCAAACACGCCCACCACCAGCCGCCCGTCACCCCCTCACATCCTCCACAAAACACACACACACACGACGCACAATACCACCACAGTCCACGTGATGCATGACTGCACAGTGGCGTGTTTGAAGAGATTCCAAACCACAATATTTACACTCCTCTTTCTCCTCCTCTTTCTCTCCTCCTCCTCCTCCTCCTCTTCTCTTCACTATT
>JAPQNM010000012.1:1656749-1676749 GCA_029783475.1 Metacarcinus magister | reverse complement strand
AAAGTTTGTTTTTGCTCTCTGTCCTGTCTTTATTCCTTCTCTCCTGTTTATTACTACATTCTTATTTATCTTTTATTTGCATCATTATATCACTATCATCATATCATTATCACTGTATCATGCTTATTTGAATTGGTTATAGTTATTTACATCACTATCTCATTATTATCATATCATCATTGAATCTCACACACACACACACACACACACAACACACCCACACACACACACACACACACACACACTCAACCATAGACTTACTTGCAACCTAATATATAACTAGATGAAGAAATATGACATAAAGAATGAAAGAAAAGAAGAAAACATAGAAAACAAACAAGGAAAGAGGAAGAGAAGTAGGAGTCTCATTTTTCTTGTTTATATACCACCTCCTCCTCCTCCTCCTCTCCCTCCTCCTTCCTCCTCCTCCTCTCCGCCTCCTCCTCCTCCCTCCTCTCCTGCCATAATAATATAATAAAATAACAAAAGGTAAGATATACAAAATGTAGTGTTATATTCCACCACCCACCACCACCACACACCACACCACCCACCACACACCCACCACCACCACCACCACCACCACCATCCACCACTACTCACCACCACACCACCACCACCACCTACCAACAATACTAACAAACACCAACAACAACAAACACAACAACAATACAGCTGCCGAGAGAACAATAACACAAACAGTAATTAGAGTTATAACATTTTATTGTTTCATTCGTAATCATCATTCTCTTTTTCATTATTTCTTTTGGTTTACGTTCATTCAGTCATTTATACATTCTTTCTTTTTTCTTTCTTTTTTTCTTTCTTTCTTTCTTTCATTCGCTGTTTCCTGTGTGTGGTTGTTGTTTTTTCATACTCATTTTATTTCCGCCAGGAGATGCAACAGTGTAATATTATGTATTGATCTCTTGCATATATTATTATTCTTTTTCATTGCTCTTTTTTAGGGGATGCTATTATTATTTGAAGTGCTAATTATTTTTGGGGCTACTGATTATTATTATTGGGAAGAGCATTATTTACTGAAGGTGTTATTAATGTTTGTGAGATCAACTATTTTGAAAATCAGAAAACGAGAGATGAGGAGAGAGAGAGGATGATCGAGAGCAGACGAGGGAGAGAGAGAGAGAGAGCAGAGAGAGAGACGAAGGAGGATGAGAGAGAGAGAGAGGAGAGGAGAGAGAGGAGAGGAGGAGCGACCGGACAGGAGAGTGAGCTATGAGCAGAGGGCTGAGACGGGGTGCCCAGAGGAGAGGAGAGGAGGAGAGGATGTAGAGAGGAAGAGCGGACCGGGAGGGGAGAGGAGGTAGGATGACAGATGTGGGAGAGAGCGCCGAGCGTGGAGAGAGCATCCTGAGAGAGGGAGACACGCTGAGATAGGTTAGAGAGAGTCAGATCGGTTGGGAGAGCTTTTTGACGAATGACGAGAGGGGAGACGACGAGCACGTGCAGCGAGGAGAGACCAGTAGATCAGAAGAGAGAGAGGAGAGACGAGAGAGAGCGAGACACCACACCACAGCACACACACACACATCACACCACATCTAAATAACAAAATTATAAAATAAAAAACGAGAATATTGAGCTGAGACACAGACAAACAGACGACACAAGATCCTACACAACAGACCGCATACAAAGATATCAGATTTACACAATCAGATAAAGAGTCCACGAGAGAGATGGAGAGAGTGAGGGAGAAAGAGAGTGAGATAGAGAGAATAGAGAACGAGAGAGAGGAGAGAGCGAGGAAGAGAGCGAGTCAGCGGAGAGATCGAGAGAAAGTGAACGACGAGAGAGAGAGCGAGACGAGAGAGGTAGAGAGGAATAACAGAGGTGTAGACATAACAACGTTCTCCTGTTGTTTGTTGTGTTTATCTAGCGAAGGAAACACAACCAGACTGTATAGGAGGCGTCCTTTGTAAGTCTGTTTCAAAGGACAACGAGAGAGAGTTACGAGGGATGAAGGTCTCTGTAGAGGGAGGAGGAGGAGGAAGGGAAGAGAGAGGAGGGAAAGTAGTAAGGAGGAAGAGAGGGACGGGATGGATGGAGGGAAAAGATTGATGGGAGGGAAACAATAAATAAAGATTTAATTAAGGTGCGACAAAGAGTGTTTTAGGAACTTTATTGTGTGTAGGTAAAGGTCAGTGTGTAAAGAAGGTATTATGTACGACAACAATAACAACTAGCTACTACTACGACTGACTACTACTATCTACTACTACTACAACAACAAACTACTACTACTACACACTAGACTACTACTACTACTACTATACTCATCTACACTATACTACTACTACATACTACTACTACTTACTATTATATCTTAAATAAACCACACACATAATACTAAATAAAAAAATCAGATTAAAAATGCCATTACTGATATATGGTTCTCAATAGCGCTCATCAGAGATATAGATAAATGTAAAGAGCGCCATTTACTATCTGCTCGTTCCCTTCTCGTTCCCTTTTCTTTCCCTTATAATCTTCACAGCATCAAGTGAAGTGGCACGTTGTCTGGGTGACAGGCTCCCGGGCAGCCAGCATCACACTGGCGCCAGCTCACCACGAGCCAAACGAACACCGACCACCTCACAGACACAACAAAAGGGAGACAAAATGAACCTGAGTCCCTCCTACACCCAACCTACACATGCCTTTCTTGCTACCTGCACAAGAGGATATAAAGTGACAGGTATATAAGCAGAAAATGGAGTTAAGTTACGTAAGAAAATGGTGATATGAATAAGATAGAACGAAAAAGAGGGAAAACACGAGCACATGAAATACAAAAAAATTACATAACTAAGAGGAAAAATACGAAATTGCATGTAAATCGAAAGAAAAAGAAATATATAGGCAATATAAAACCGAATATAGGACCAGAATTCATGTTCCTAAGAGTAAGAGGCCTAGAAAAGCACATGACCAATCGTGATATCAACTAGGCGCCAGAGACCCACGTGTGATGTCCCTTTCCTCATGAATGTGAAGCGTGAGACGAGGGAATGAGGAGACGGAAGAAAGAAGGAGATTATATGAGTAGTGAATAGAGTAAAGGGGAAAAGATATCTATAGTAGTAGTAGTAGTAGTAGTAGTAGTAGTAGTAGTTAGTAACAAGGCAAGATGAGGGGAAAAAAGGAGGCAAGGCTGTGGTTCTGGGTTGAGGGGACGGAAAGGAGTGAATAGGGAGGATATTGGCAAGATTAGAGGAGGGAAGAAGGAGAGAAGTTAGTGAGTTCTGATGAATAAAAAAGAACAATGACCGAGCTGGCTGTGTGTGTGTGTGTTGTGTGTGTGTGGTGTGGGTGTGGGTGTGTGTGTGTGTGTGTGTGTGTGTGTGTGTGTGATGTGGTGTGTGGGTATGAGAAGAGAGAGAGAGCGAGAGGAGGAGAAGAGCGAGAGATAGGAAGAGAGGAAGAAGGAGAGAGAGAGGAGAAGAGAGAGATAAAAGAGCAAGATAGATTTGCCATTGGATGAGAGAGTCAGAGGACGTAAAAAGACAACAAAGATATGAAGGGAGTAGAGAGTAAATAAGAAGAATAGGAAGGGAGAGAGGAGAGATAGAGAGAGAGTGAGGGAAAGAAAGAGAGCAGAGAGAGAGTGAGGAAGAAAAAGAGAGGAGAGCGAAAGCTGAGAGAGGGAGAGGCTGAAGTGAGAAAGTGCAAGGAAGGGAGGAGTGTAAGGAAGGACGACGTGAAGTCAATACGAGAGAGTCATATATAGTCTCTTGCTTTTGTGGAGGAGTGCACGGAGAAGTGGGAGCAAAAGAGAGAGAGGAAGAAGGAAGGAAGGAAGGAAAGAAAAGAGAGAGAGAGAGAGAGAGAGAGCGAGGGAGAGTAAAGAGACAAGAAGAAATGAAAACGAACGTAAAATTTGCAAAGAGTGATAAAGAGGAAACAGAGAAGCATAGAGTAAATGAAAGTGCAGGGAAAAATATAGAGCAGAAGACAGACGCGAAACACAGACCAGACAGGACAGACAGGCACAGACAGACAGACAAGATAGACACTTCATTAGGTGAGCGAAAATAGAGAAGGAAAATCAGACAGAAGAGAGTGAGAACGACGGACGAAAATCACATTAATGGAAGAGAGAGAAAAAAAATAGAATGAGGAAGAGGAGAGAGAAGATGAAAGGACTTGGCAATATAATCATACAAGTAAGATAAAGATAGGAAGTGGAAGATAAGGAGAGAAGGACCATATAAAAAAAGGAAAAATTAAGAAAGAATGAGAAGAGAATAGAATGGAAGAGAGAAGAGAGACGAGACAATACACTAGGAAAATAGGGAGAGAAAAGATAATACAAGACACAGAAAACAATAAAATATGAAGAAAAAACAAAAGAAAACACAGTTAGAGAAGGAAGAAGAGAATGGAAGTGGAAAGAGATAGAGATAATATAACTAGGAAATGAGACAAAAGGATAAAGTTAGCAAATAAGAGATACATATACAAAATAAAAAGGAGAAAAGTACATAGAAAAATAAATAAAAAAGAGAAGAAATATAGACTAACACAAACTAGGAAAACAAAAAGGAGAACAGAAAGGAGTAGAAAGCCATAGATAGAGAGAACAAACTAGAGCAAGAAGAAAAGTGCTAGAGTACCATCAGTTTAAATCAGAGTTACGTAAAGACAGAATTGCACTGAAACATTCACCTTAAACATGAAAATCTTAGAGAACAGAGGAAGGAAATAACACTCTTGAACTTAAAGCTGATCATACTCGTCCTTAATCTAATAGCAAATAGAGTAGGTAGGTTATGTTAGGTTTAGGTTAGGTTAGGTTATGGGTTAGTTAGGTTAGGTTAGGTTTAGGTTAGGTTAGGTAGTTAGGTAGGTAGGTAGGTTAGGTTAGGTTAGGTGGTTAGGTTAGGTTACTTGTTAGGTTAGGTTTAGGTTAGGTTAGGTAGGTTAGGTAGTTAGGTTTAGGTTAGGTTAGGTTAGGTTTAGGTTAGGTTAGGTTAGCGTTAGTTAGGTTAGGAAAGTAAATGGTGTTATCTATGAATGAATCGTATTTTTACTATTAATCAACCCATGCATGAAACCTCAATTTAGGGTGTTTAGGCAGTATTTATGCATTATAGATTCATTATGAGTAGTAAGAAGATATTAAGCTTGTAATTTTTTATATAGTAAGTTTTAATAGTTAGTGTGTGTTGTTAGTGTGAGGAGTTATAGTGACAGGTGTTTAAATTATAGTGTTATACCTGATGCATTGTGGCAAGATCAATATATACAAGAACACGACGACCAGTGAAAATGGTTCATATATTCTCTCTCTGTTCCAACGTGCGTCTGTCTATGTGGTGCTTTATCTCTCTCGCTCTCTCGCTCTCTCTACTCTCTCTCTCTCTCTCTCTCTCTCTCTCTCTCTCTCTCTCTCTCTCTCTCTCGTTGCATCCCAGTACTAGCAGCAGCACCTTAAGTTTCATTGCAGAGACCTCTCCCCTCCTCCCCCTCCTCCCTCCTCTTCCTCTTATTCTCACCTCCTCCTCCTCTCTTCTCTCCATCCTCCTCCTTCTTCTCTCCAGCCTCTCCTTTCTTCCTGTCTTTTCCTTTCTTCTCTCACTTCTTCTCCCGGATGGATCTTTGTCTCTGTGTATATCTGTGTGTATGTCTGTCTGTCTGTCTGTTTTTGCCTCTCCTTCTCGACCTAATTTCCTTCATCCTGCTGCTGTCTGCTCGTTTCCTGTTACATTCTCTTTGTCCTTATCTCAAGTCTCTATCTCTACCACGCCTTGTACCTGTCTGTCTTGTCTGTACGTGTGTGTGTGTGTGTCTCTCTACCTCCTTGCCTCTCCACATTACACACCAACTATGTACCAGTGTATGCATGTACGTATGGAGGTCAATTTGCTAGTCTATGTGTATGTTGGTTATCCTACATACATGCACATACATATATTTATACGCACATACACCCAGTACAGGTATGTCCGAGGGTGTAGTGGAATGTAAGTAAGGGAAGGTAAAGGTAGGTAGATGTGCAGTACCTGTAAAACAAAGGCCAGGTAGGGCTCGGCTTTACCTTATATGATTTTCCTCTACCATTTATGCACTGGTTTTACTCTCTCTTTTTTGCGTGCTTTCTCTCTCTCTCTCTCTCTCTCTCTCTCTCTCTCTCTCTCTCTCTCTCCTCTCTCCTCCTCTCTCTCTCTCTCCTCTCTCTCTCTCTCTCTCTTCCTCTCTTGCGCATGCATTCTGTTCCTCGGTACCGTAAAGGGAGATATAGGGAGAGAAAAAGCGAGAGAGAGAGAGAGGAGTGAGAAAAAAACAAGAAAAAATCAACAAAAGGAAAAAAGAAAAAAAGCTTGAACCGAGAATAGGACACAGATGAAAGCCTTTTAAGGACAAGTAGAGAGGAAAAAAGAGAGGGAAATAAAAAGAAAATAATGAAAAAAAACTTAGGATTCACAGAGGAAATTGGAAGAACTTTTATGCTTCGTTCTGTGGCAGTTTTATTTTATCTTTTTCTTTCTCTCTCTCTCTCCCTTTTTTTCCCTTTTCAATTTGCGTAATAGTAAAATGAACATAAAGATTGTTGGCACCAAAATAATGGCATGTGTTATGGCTCTCTCTCTCTCTCTCTCTCTCTCTCTCTCTCTCTCTCTCTCTCTCTCTCTCTCTCTCTCTCTCTCTCTCTCTCTCTCTCTCTCTCTCTCTCTCTCTCTCTCTCTCTCTCTCTCTCTCTCTCTCTGAATAATTAAAGAAAACAATATTATTACCCCATAGAAAATTTTTAGTATTATGAGAAAGTTGTAAAGAAAATGCATGACGCTCCAACACCAATGAGGAGATATAGGGTGTGGTGAGAAGGGTGATGGGTGAGGGGTGAGGGGTGAGGGGTGAGGGTGAGGGGTAAAGGGTGAGGGGTGGGACCATATGCAAATTCTGACCACCACCACCACCACCGCCACCACCACCATCGCCACCGCCATAACCTCTCTCATTTTCTTTTCTTTTTTATACTGTGGGTTTAATTTGCATACTTAGTGAGGATAGATTATATTATACTCTTCGTACCGTTATCTTAATGGCAAAGTTCGGGGGTGACAAGGACAAGATGAAGGGCGTTGTGGTTGAAGTGAAAATAATGACGAAGCAAAAATTATAATGAAAAAAAATGATAAGGTTTTCATTTTGCTATAAAGAGAAAACTGCATCTTCATAAAGTGTCTAGAAATAATGATAATAATAATAATATGATAATAATAATAATAATAATTATAATAATAATAATAACAATAAAAATTTCACGAGCAATTCCGCAACAAGAACCTTTTTTTGAACTGCACGTTTTCCTCGTAAATGAACCGATGAATATTTAACTCCCTACACTCTCTCTCTCTCTCTCTCTCTCTCTCTCTCTCTCTCTCTCTCTCTCTCTCTCTCCTCTCTCTCTCTCTCTCTCTCTCTCTCATACAACAAAAGAACAACGTAATATCAAGCTAATAACACTACTACTACTACTACTACTACTACTACTACTACTACTACTACTACTACTACTACAAAACCACTACTTCGACCCTTAAGTAACAACAATAACCTTGCCTATTAACGACCCTAAACTGGAAGGCATAAACAACATCAGTGGATAAACTTTTCCACAAAACTAATTCCGTGGCTCGTCAAAACAATGCTAAAAATAGTCGGGAAATATCTGGAAATACCACCCGCGGAAGGGGGAATATCACCTGAAAAATTTACCATGCCGCTGATGTGGGTGTGTTGGGGGTGTGTTGGGGGGTGTTGGGGGGTGTGTTGGGGTGTGTTGGGGGTGTGTTGGGGTGTGTTAGGGGTGTTGTTGACTGTTGTTTGTGTTGTCGTTCATCACCTGTCTTGCCTCGTTCAGGTGTTGACATGAATCGTGTATAGGTAAGGAAGTGTTGCTGTAGACGGGAAGGTGAGGATCAAGTGTGGTGTAAGAAAAAGGGGTTAGATTCTATTACTTATAGTTTTTCGTTTTCTTTTGTTTTTGTTTTTAGTTGCGTGAGATTGAGTGTGTTGGATTCTACTTCTTGCGGTCTTTTGTTTTCCGTTTTTTTTGTTGTTTTTTGTTCTGTGGTATTGAGTGTTATTGAGTGAGTTGGTAATAATGTGGTTGGTGGATGTTTGATGGATTTGTGGATACGTACGCCGAGGGAAAGGTAGGAGAGAATGAGAAAGAAAATTAAAGAGAGAGAGAGAGAGAGAGAGAGAGAGAGAGAGAGAGAGAGAGAGAGAGAGAGAGAGAGAGAGAGAGAGAGAGAAGAGAGAGAGTAGAGAGAGAGAGAGAGAGAGAGTGAGAGAGAGTAGTAGTAGTAGTAGTAGTAGTAGTAGTAGTAGTAGTAGTAGTAGTAGTAGTAGTAGTAGTAGTAGTAGTAGTAGTAGTAGTAGTAAAGAAAGTAAAGGTAGTGAGTGGTTTGGTGAAAAGCCTTGGAAGGTAAGCCTTAATCAATGGTCTTATCAATATTTCCCTTACACGCCTGATCACTCACCACCACTACTACCACTACCACCACTACTACTACTACTACTACTACTACCACTACAACTAACACTACAACTATTCATTACCAATACAAAAAAAAACCACATCACCACTTCACATCACTCTAGCGCTTCTCAAAACACTAATGAACCCAAATTAAGGAGGTAAACATTAATAAAACCAAAATAAAGGCGGGAAATCACAAGTTATCGCAGACCAAATCCCTTCGGTGGGTAGAAACTTGCGCAATTAAGTTAGAATCCCCTGAAGCGCCGAAGAGGTAGTGTGCCGGAATGTCCAATAGCCTTCCTCCCTCTTATTTTATGGAAGTTCAGTTGGAGGGGACCGGAGGGCTCCTAAATTCTGGGATAGTGTGGAAACTCGCGCCGAAACCGTGTGTGTGCGTGTGTGTGTGTGTGTGTGTGTGTGTGTGTGTGTGTGTGTGTGTGTGTGTGGGAATATTTGACGTGCTCTCTCATGGATTTTTTTATTATTTTTCATTCATTAATTGCTTCCCCTGCCATTGTTCCTCCTGTAGTAGTAGTAGTAGTAGTAGTAGTAGTAGTAGTAGTAGTAGTAGTAGTAGTAGTAGTAGTAGTAGTAGGAGGAGGAGGAGGAGGAGGAGGAGCCATTGTTGTTATTTTTGGTGGTGGCGGTGGTGGTGGTGGTGTAGCGGGGAGGAAATAGTATGAGTGGAACGTGAAAAGCAATCGAGCGGGGAAGGCAGGAGGTCAGCCGGAGGTCAGGTCAGGTAGGGGTCAGCTCTGGGAGGGGGGAACAGGTTGGGGGTAGCCTAGCATGACCCGGGAGATTAGAAGGAGGGGAAGGGAGGAGGAAGGGGTGAGGGGAGGAGGGAGGAAAAGAGAGGAGGACTAGAGGAGGGAAGAGTGGGAAGGGGAAGAGGAGGGGAGGGGGAAGGGGAAGGGAAGGGGAGAGGAGAGGTTCAAAGTCCTCTATTTTTAGCTGTTAGTGGTGTTTTTGCATGTTTTTTTTTGTCTTCTTTCCTAGCTTAGTGTGTGTTGGTTGTGTTTGAATGACTGTTGTTGTTGTTGTTGTTGTTGTTGAAAGTAAACGAAGGATACTAGTCTAAAAGTACATTGAAATTTCTAAAGGGTCTCTCTCTCTCACTCTCACTCTCTCTCTCTCTCTCTCTCTCTCTCTCTCTCTCTCTCTCTCTCTCTCTCTCTCTCTCTCTCTCTCTCTCTCTCTCTCGCTCTCTCTCTTTGATAATCATACAAAATAAAACCCTGTGATGGCCTAATACATACAACTTCCTTTCATGTATATTTTTTTTCACTTCACACCCACACGTTGCGCCAAAAAAATAAAAATAAAAGAATGAAGGAAAAAAATATTATTAATCCTGACACGAAGACTTTAGGAAAACAATATACGAGAGCGTCTCAGGTTGATATTAAACGCACATATGAAGGAAAATAGCTAATAAAAAATATCATGAGATGGGGTTTAATACAGAATTTCGTTGCTATATTGGATAACCACCTCTATGCCCTCTGTCTGTTAGGATGGTAATTAAACACTATACTCTCCCGTAATACAGCAATGAGTTTTATTATTGTATGTGTTTATGAATGTATAAATGTATAAATGCATGAAGAACTAAAACAATTGAAGTGTTATTGACGCTATGTAGTTTTTGATACATACGCTGTGTGTAGTTTATGTTTCTATTGATGTATCTATGTTTTGTAATGTATTTGATTATTAAAAGATCTATAAACGTATGTAACATGATTATCCTTCACAGTCTATAAAGGTTTCATTTTTCATTCGCTTATAGTTCAGTAATTCCTTTTATGTCTTATGGAATACCTCACAGTTTTACATCCTCATCATTCCCTCACATTCCCTCCCTCCCTCATACCTTCATCTCAATAACAACTCACTCACGTCCTTTCCCATTCCTCATTTTGTACCTTTTTTTTTCCCCCTCACTCACTCTTCCATACGTAATATTTCTTTTCCAGGAAGGAATTTGAACTTGCATAAGGTATTCTCATATATGTGACGACGTGAATTGACTATTGTTTATGTAGTTTTCATTTATTTTGTATTTTATTTTCTGGGAGGGGAAAGTTTGATTTTTTTTGTTCCCTCATAATATTGTTTTTATTTAACAGTGTATGTGTGTTACGTTATGTTTCTTTTCCTCTTCCTTACGTGACTTCCTTCCTTTCTTTTATCCTCCTCTTCCGCCTCATCCATCCCTCCCGTTAAATCCTTCTCTCCCTCCCTCTAGCCTCCCCCTCCCCCACCTCTCTTACCTTTCAAGCTCTCCCTCCTACTCCTTCTCCTCTTCCTTCCTGCTTCATTCATTTTTTTGTTTTATACTTTCCCCTCCTTCAATTCCAACTATATAATCTCTCTCTCTCTCTCTCTCTCTCTCTCTCTCTCTCTCTCTCTCTCTCTCTCTCTCTCTCTCTCTCTCTCTCTCTCTCTCTCTCTCTCTCTCTCTCTCTTATAATCATCTAGTTTTCTTCCCTTCCTTTCAAAACCCCCTTTCCTTTCTGCCCTCATCCCTTCCTCTCTCCCTTCCTCTCTCCCTTCCTTTTCCTCCCTAACGACTAGGTAAAACTGCCATTATACCTCCCCCCGCTGAAATACGAACCAGCCTTCCCCTTCCTCTCTCTCTCTCTCTCTCTCTCTCTCTCTCTCTCTCTCTCTCTCTCTCTCTCTCTCTCTCTCTCTCTCTCTCTCTCTCTCTCTCTCTCTCTCTCTCTCTCTCTCTCTCTCAACACGCCATTACCTGCTCCGAGAAACAATATACGCAACAGGGAACTTAAGTATAAATGATGGAATCCACATTAGTAATGGTAACAGCCTCACTACCACCACCATTAATAGTAGTAGTAGTAGTAGTAGTAGTAGTAGTAGTAGTAGTAGTAGTAGTAGTAGTAGTAGTAGTAGTAGTAGTTGTAGTAGTAGAACTCTATATTCCATTACGTAATTGCAGTCATAATCATTAATGGTATGTAAATGGTTTCCAGAGTAATGTCTATGCATGCCAGTTCTAATGGTTAAGAGCATTAGGGTGTGTTTGTGTTGGCCATTTGCCTTTTATCATGATTACTGATTCATTGTAGAAGAGAAAGCAAGACGAGGGTGTAAAAGTTGGCTGCTGGAGGGAGAGAAGACAGGAAGGGAGGAAGGGAAGCGGGAAGTGAAGGAATGAATGTAAGGAAAGTGTGAAGATGGACAAGAGGAGGAATGACGAAGGAGAGAAAGTAAGATGGAATAGATAAATGGTAAATATAAATAAAAGAAAACAAGAGGTATAAAGCAAATTAATATGAACGATGAATGGGAGATAGGAAAAAATAAAAATTAAAGTAGGAACGATATAGGAAAAAGTCGAAAATTGGAAGGCTGTAAAAGGAGAGAAAATTATGCATAGGAAGGAAAATAAAAAAAAATGGAAAAGCAGTAAAGATAAGAAGGAAAAATGTACTAGATAAAGGAAGAGAATAAAAGGGGAAAAAGGAGAAAGTGATAGAAAAAAAGGTAAACATTAGTAAGTGAAACGTGAAAAAATTATCCGTAGAGTTTATACCAAAATATCCACTTTTTGTATCGAAACTATAAGCTGTTACTATTATCGCTATACATGATGACTACTAATACCTACACTATTCCAACTACCATGATGAATAGTAATACCAATACCTATAATAATAATACCATCAATACCAACCAAAATACTAATACCAAAAAACAAAAATACAAAGAGTTCATTATATTTCACTTTCATTATTTTCCCGACCTTGTCCATCTTTTTCTTTTCTTTTTTTCTAATCTAATTTATATTCTTACAAAAACTTAACAACTTGAAGAGATTTTCCCTTTTTTCTCCTTTGAAAGACCCACCAAATTAATACTCTACTCACGCGAGGAAAGGAATTATAATTTTTTTCTTCTTTCCTTCTCTTATTTTCTTCTCTCTCTCTCTCTCTCTCTCTCTCTCTCTCTCTCTCTCTCTCTCTCTCTCTCTCTCTCTCTCTCTCTCTCTCTCTCTCTCTCTCTCTCTCTCTCTCTCTCTCTCTCTCTCTCTCTCTCTCTCTCTCTCTTCTCTTCTAATCAACATTTAACATGAGTTAGGGAAGAAGCCAAGTTTGCTTCTACACCACCAGAGCGAAGACAAAAAAAAGACAAGTATTAATTAAAAGATATTAATCAGACACGCTATCGTGGCGCTATGCATACATACATACACACACACACATACATACATACATAGACTCAAAGACATATCAACACGCGTCTTCACAAATAGAATAGGGAAGGAGGAGGAGGAGAGGAGAGGAGGAGGAGGAGGAGGAGGAGAAGAGGGAGAAGAAGAAGGCAAGGGAGGTAGACCATTAGAAAGAGAAGGAAGGGAAGAGAAGGAGGAGGAGGAGATATCTATCCACGCCTTCATTTGCAAACCAGTAAAAAAAATTATAATAAGTTCACGAGTGTTGAATTACCTCGAGGCGGCGTGGCGGCGCCTGCTGAGTCCCCAAGGGTGTGGTTCATACTGGTTCACAAGGGAGGAAGTGAAGGGAGAGGGGAGAGGGGAGAGGGGGGAGGGGGGAGGGTACGGGCGTGCAGCGGGTGGGCGTGTGTGTGTGTGTATCTCTGTGTGTGTGTGTGTGTGTGTGTGTGTGTGTGTGTGTGTGTGTGTGTGTGTGTGTGTGTGTGTGTGTGTGTGTGTGTGTGTGTGTGTGTGTGTGTGTGTGTGTCTGTTCGAATGTTTAGGCGCGCTGGTCAGTCAGTGTATGTGCCTATGTGCGTGTATGTGTGTGTGCGTGACTGTGTATTAAGTGTTTGTGTGTATACTACGACGTTTGTATATGTGCGTGCGTGGGTGGGTGTGCGTGTGAGCATGTGGGCGTGTGTGTGGCCATGGGCGTGGTTGTAGGCGTAACAAACACACTGCACCACCCACACCACCACACACCCAGCACACCCACGCCTGCACACTACACACTTACACACAAATAACCTTCAAGACACTCGCTGGACAACGAAACAACGCGTTAAAGATGAATTATCAGGGGTAACACTACAAATTCTCAGAGGACAGGAGCACACAACCCCCCTCTCCGACACCAGCAACGGCACTGACTCAGACCAACCTGGGAGGACTCACACGGCACTGTCAGTTGCCAGTTATTTCTTCTTTTTACCACTATTTGCTATTTTTAGGAGACGTATATTTAGCAAGGAAGGCGATTGTGAGGTGAAGGTTGTAATTTTCACTCTTAGGTGCACGAGTGTCATGGTTTAAGGAGGTGTATGAAGGAGGTGCACGGCAGTCACATAGAGAACCCACAATGTATGAGAGAACTAAGGACAAGAATTTTAAACCATACGATACTCCTCTCTCTCTCTCTCTCTCTCTCTCTCTCTCTCTCTCTCTCTCTCTCTCTCTCTCTCTCTCTCTCTCTCTCTCTCTCTCTCTCTCTCTCTCTCTGTCTCTCTCGCTCTCTATCATTCGTTTTATTTCGACAAAGGGATTAAAGAGCTAATGATGACGGCAGAGAGAAGTGGAGAGAAGTGGAGGAATGGAGAGAAGATTGCAGTAGTGGAGAGAAAAATAGGATAAAAGGTGGAGAAGTGGAGGAAACTGTGATGAAAGTGAGGAATGGAGATAAGATATGAATAATGGAAGGAAAGAGGAGAGGAAGAGTGATGGAATGGAGGAAAAGTGGAAGACAGAATGATGAAGAGATAAAGGAAGATAAAGAAGAAGAAGAAGAGGAAGAAAGAATAGAGGAAAGGGAAGTCATCTGTAGACACACATTCATTTGGCTAAGTGCTATAGATCCTCCTCCTCCTCCTCCTCCTCTTCCTCCTCCTCCTCCTCCTCCTCCTCCTCCTCCTCCTCCTCCTCCTCCTCCTCCTCCTCCTCCTCCTCCTCCTCCTCCTCAACATGACATTATTTTCCTATCCACCATTTTCTTCTTTTCATTCTTTATCACAACAATTTATCTTCCATTTCGTAATCTCTTCTCAATTTTTCTTCCTTCAATTGCAACTTTTCCCCTCACCTACCTCCCCTCACCCTCATTTCCCCTCACCCTCATTTCCCCTCACCCTCATTTTCCCTCACCCTCATTTCCCCTCACCCTCATTTTCCCTCACCCTCATTTTCCCTCACCCTCATTTCCCCTCACCCTCATTTCCCCTCACCCTCATTTTCCCTCACCCTCATTTTCCTTCACGTCTGATCATGTTACTTATTTTTTTTACTCTTTTCTTCTTTTCTTTCTGTCTCTCACATTATTCTTCCATTATTATCTTTTATCTTCCTTTGGCCTTCAGTTCACCAATTCTTCTTTTCTTGTTTTTCTTTTTTATAATTTTACTTTTTTCATTTTTTCTTCTTTATTTTTGATTTTGTTGCTGCTTCGTTTTACCTGATTAGTTAAAGGTCAATGCTAACATGTTTCATATGTGTGTAGTTTGATATTTACTTTTGCCCTCTAACCTCTACCTTCCCCTCCCACTTCATAATATCATTCTTCTTTCCTTCCTTTCTTCCTTTCTTCTTTTTTCCCTTCTCATTTTTGACCCATCTCTCTTTCTATCTTTTTATCTTTTTTTTTCCTTTCACTCATATTCAAACCATATTTTATGCCAATAGTCTAAAATCTCTTTGAAGAATCGTAAGGCTTGGGAATAACACTATTTGGCAACACATCAATGTATTCATCTGTTTGTCTGTCTGTCTCTGTCTCTCTCTGTCTCTCTCTCTCTCTCTCTCTCTCTCTCTCTCTCTCTCTCCTCTCTCTCTCTCTCTCCTCTCCCTCCTCTCTCCTCTCTCTCTCTCTCTCTCTCTCTCTCTCATTTGTTCTCTCTCGTGGTATTTGTTTTGCGTGTGTAGTATAGGAGAGAGAGAGAGAGAGAGAGAGAGAGAGAGAGAGAGAGAGAGAGAGAGAGAGAGAGAGAGAGAGTAGAGAGAGAGAGAGAGAGAGAGAGAGAGAGAGAGAGAGAGAGAGAGAGAGAGAGAGAGAGAGAGAGAGAGAGAGAGAGAGAGAGAGAGAGAGAGAAAGAAAAAAAATCCTAAGACCCGTAGGTGTGCCTCAAATTACAATCTTCAATTTGAACTTATAATTCCGTCTAAGTATTGACAAACAAACTTTTCGCCTCATTTGAAGTAAGAAACAAAGGAGAACTACATAAGCCTAACCTACTTTCCTGCCTTGTACATGCTCAAAGAAAACCATGACCCAAGGAACTGAAGGTAAACTCAAATAAATATAAAATCAACATACTTAAGCTTACCATTCAATATTCCTGTTTTTTGTGATATATAAATACAGTTTTCTTTCATAAATCCCCAGTAACTATTGTATTTATAACTCCAGGGCATTATATCAGTGTTAGTTGATTAATTACAATACAGATGATACAAATGAGTATGGTAATAAGTAACTGATTGCTTGTTATTAAGGATTACTCTTATAAACGATGGCATGGTAATTATATGAACACAGAGTCAGTTTGATGATCAGTCATTGGATCGTCGGTGTGTCAGGAGGCAGATTCATGATTAGTGTTCTCGTATATTTATTTTGTTTATTATTCTATTTATTGTGGTATTGATTCAGGTTGGATATCAGATACTTTTTTTTATTTTGATTTCCTATATATGTTTAGTGATTAACTTGTACACTTTTTTTTTTCACTCTTTTCTTTTTAGTTTTTATCTTCTTTGTTTTTTAATTTTTACTTTAGTTCCCCTTAATTTGGGAGTGTTATCTAACGGCATTTTATTTTCTGAGATGAAACGCGCCCTAATAAGCTTCCTTTTTTTCTATTTCATATATATTTTCTTATTTCCTCCCTTTACGTGATTGCATCTAAATCCATCATTCATTTATTCCTTACTTCCCTCCTTCCTTATTATTCTTTATTTACTTTATTTCCTCCCTTCACTTAACTTCACCAAAATCGACCACTCTAACATTTTCCTTCTTTCCTTCCTTCCTTCCTTCTTTATATTACTAACTCCCTTAATTAACATAACTTTACCGTAACCTACTACTCACTAACTCTTTCCTTCTTTCTTTCCTTCCTTCCTTCCTTCCTTCCTTCCTTCCTTCTTCCCATTATCACCTTCCCTTACATTTCCCTTTACATAACTTCACCTAAATCTAACACCAAGAACAAAAATAAAACCAAGAACAAATTACTTCCAAGATCCACCAGCAACTTTTTTTTCCCCCTTTTTCCCCTTTTTTCCTCCCACAGGTGTGACGGAATACCCACAGGTGCCACACTCACCTAGGGAAGCCTCGCTGGCCTTTCTGGGTCTGGCAATAAGAGAGGCCTAGGAAGACGTATTACACAGCTTAGGTATCTCAAGGGAAGGAGAGAGAGAGTGAGAGAGAGTGAGTGAAGAAGGGAAGGCAAGAAAGGGAGATAGAGAGAAAAAATATATCACAAATACAACCCAACAATAAGAATAAAAACACACACAAAAAAACTAAAACACATTAATAAACAGAACTAATAGGACAAGACAAGACAAGACAAGACAAGACAAGACAAGATAAGTCTACCCAACGCATTACCATAAAGAAAACATGATAGAGGATATGAACCTTTGACTTACCTCTGTATCTATCCAATGTGTGTGCAGCCGTCCATCAGAAGCTGAGATACCTATCATTCGCAGAGGGTCCGAAGCCATAGCCATCGTGTAGTCATCAGGCGCGGCAGGAACGATGAGGGGATGCAGGGAATGGTCTGAGGGGAGAAGGGGAAGGAGAGGGAGGGTCAGAGGCAGGTAAGGAGATAGATATAGAGGAACAGGTGGTAAGGTAAATAGATAGGTTACAGATTATGGCGTAGATAGGTGAAAAGAGAGATAATGAGAGAGAGAGAGAGAGAGAGAGAGAGAGAGAGAGAGAGAGAGAGAGAGAGAGAGAGAGAGAGAGAGAGAGAGAGAGAGAGAGAGAGAGAGAGAGAGAGAGAGAGTGAAAAAAATCAAACATTTCTTTTTTTTAAATTGTAGGAAGGCAAAAATAAATCCTGAAGGTAAAAGTGTTAATAGATATACAAAAAAGCATGAATTACTCTCTCTCTCTCTCTCTCTCTCTCTCTCTCTCTCTCTCTCTCTCTCTCTCTCTCTCTCTCTCTCTCTCTCTCTCTCTCTCTCTCTCTCTCTCTCTCTCTCTCTCTCTCTCTCTCTCTCTCTCTCTCTCTCTCTCATGACATAACCGTATCCGAGGCTGAAAGGATTGCTCGTTCTCAAGAAGACAAAACTGAACCATCCATTATGCAAAGGTCGATGTCCATCATTAATGAGAGAAAGGTAGCGGCGGGGAGGATGATATGACGTGATATTAATGGATTACTTGATGGATGCTGGTATTACGTCTACGCAGGTGGGTGTGTGTGTGTGTGTGTGTGTGTGTGTCTAGTGTTTCTTTGTACTCTCTCTCTTTCTCTCTTTCTCTCTCTCGCTCTCTCTCTCTCTCTCTCTCTCTCTCTCTCTCTCTCTCTCTCCATCGAATTACATCACATCAAAGCAACAATAAAAACATTACAGGAAAAGATCGACACGTTTAAAGGTGGAAAAGTTTGTGGTAAAGAAAATATTCCACCTCGTAGAAACGTTTGTAGGCTCGTAGAAAACGTTCCTCTTTAGTATCGTATCAGTCATTGGAAGGTGAAGGAAAGGTTTAAAGGCATAGCTGAATATATTAAACAAAGGTATATATATAAATAAAGCATATGATATCAGAGAAAGGTTCAAATCGGATATATTATTTATCATAGTGGAAAATAGCTAAGGTGAAAGGTATAAATAATCTTAATAAATGGTCCGACAATGGATTTAAAGCTTAATGTTCTATAATAAGACTTGGATATACATCTATGTAAAAAAATTAATACATAACCACGCGATAAATAAAGTGATGGAAATGGCAATAAAATCAACCTCATAAAAATATATATGAAAACATTTATCTGTATATATATATAAAAGTGTTGAGATAAAAAAAAAATATATCGAACAAATTATGAGACAAAGCTAATTTTTTTGAGTATCACATATAAACCAAACGAAAAGAAGAGAGAGAGAGAAGGTAAGCATTTCACAGAACAATCTATTGCACGAGAGTTTTTCATGCAAAGTAAGATAAAAAAAAAAACTTTTCTTAATTAGGAAATTGTAAATGTTAAAGGGACCAAGTAAGTGTTATGGGAAAGAGAAGTGGAGGTAAGGGAGGTAAAGAGGAGATCATGGAGGAAAGGTGAAGGGAGGAAAGGAGGAAAGGACGCGAGGGGAAGGTCATGGAAGGGAAAGAACAAAGAATTAAAGAAAATTTAAGAAAGGATAGAGTCAGGGAGAAAACACAAAATAGAAAGGAAGGAAAGAGGAGTTATGGAAGAGTGGAAATAAAGAATAAAGGAAAGAGGAAAAAGGAAAAGAATTTGAGAAGAGAAAGAAGAAGGAGGAGGAGGAGGAGGAGGAAGAGGAAGAGGAGAATAAGAAGAAGAAGAAGGACGAGGAGGAAGAAAAGGAGAAGGGTCATAGAGGAAAGTGTAAGAAAAGGTGGAATATTTTTTCTTCCTCTCAAGTTTTTGTTTTGATTGACTTGAAGTAGTTAGTGCTATGAAGGGAGGACAGTGTGTGTGTGTGTGTGTGTGTGTGTGTGTGTGTGTGTGTGTGTGTGTGTGTGTGTGTGTGTGTGTGTGTGTGTGTGTCTTTTGCGTTTTTTTGTCACTCCTTTACCTTCTTCTTTATCTTATACCTTGAATTAATGTGTTCACTTGCATATATATCAGTTACTCTCTTATTTTTTTTTATTCTCTCTCTCTCTCTCTCTCTCTCTCTCTCTCTCTCTCTCTCTCTCTCTCTCTCTTCTCTCTCTCTCTCTCTCTCTCTCTCTCTCTCTCTCTCTCTCTCTCTCTCTCTCTCTCTTCCTCTCTTTGTCCCTTAATAACAGGTAGAACATAATTACCTATCACAGTGCGCCTCTTCCCTACAACAGAAGCAAAATTTAATACATGATTGAAAATATATAGAAATAATATTACAACAAAAAATTGGCCCAAGATTATACTAATGAAGTTTCTATAAATTTTGACCCAAATGATGCAACTTCAATTCGAGGTAAATAACAGGAAGAGGAGTTAGTGAATAGAGAATAAAAAGAAGGTAAGACGGAAGGGAGATAGGAATGTAGGGAGGAGCAAAAATTAAAGGGGAGGAAGGGAAGGTGAAGGAGGGAAAGGGGAGGAAAGAAGTGAAAAGGAAAGTGAAGAATCTAAGGTGATTGAAAGAAAGGGAAGGAAGGAAGTGAAAAAGAAGATGAAGAAGGGAAGATGATGGAGAGAAAAGGAAGAGAGGAGATGGAATGGAAGGTGAAGAAGAAGGAGAGAAAGAGAAGGAAGGAAGTGAAAGGGAAAGGAAGGGTGAGGAAGGGAAGAGGGAGGAAGGAAAGGGATGATAGGAGGTAGAAAGGAAGGTGAA
>JAPQNM010000012.1:1646749-1651749 GCA_029783475.1 Metacarcinus magister | reverse complement strand
AGAGTCATACAAAAAAAATAAAAATCCATCAAAAAACAGCAAGGTATCAAATCACAACAATCACCATAAAACAAGCTATACAACAGATCAACTTCCTCTCACCTTAGGGAGAAACAATTACCTGAAGCTTACCTGGGCGAGACTTAACGGGTAGGGAGAAGGAGAGAAGGGAAGGGAAGGGAAGGGAAGGGAAGGTGGGTTGACGCTAAACTATACCTGGGAACTGTGTCAATGAAAACTACCATTCTGCTGTGGTATGTAAAGGGAAGAGGGAGGGAGGAAAGAGAGGAGATGTGTATTGAGGAAATGGCACTACACATATTCAGGTTACCTTGTCACCATCGATCATTGAGTGTCTGTAGGTCTTTAATAATACTTTCACGTGTATTTCATTATTCACTCCTGCCACGTGAAGGTAAGGGATCATGCAGGAGAGCAACGTAACCTCACCTCACCTCACCTCACTGTCCTTTCCATATCACATCAAAGAGAAGCTACACTTATTATTATAAAGTCAAGTATCTCTTGATTCACTATTTACTCATTCCTTAAACCCAGAAATTAACAAAAGAACACTGGTAGTTGATGTTTTGTAACCTATAGTGTTATCCTCAAACGATACACATACTTCCTTTATCCACCTTTGCGAGAGTCTCATCTGATATAAACTCACTGTAATGCTATCAAATCCTCCTGTGAGTCTATATTTTAGATGTTCTTTACTTATTTCATCAGAACGTGAAGTGGGGGGAGAAGGGGAGGGGGCAGCGATAGATTACTTTATATTTAGTCTCCTTTCTTCAAATCAGCTTACGTTAACAATAGGTAAGGAACACAATACGCAGCGGTAACACAAAGCATTTTCTGTGGTCTTATCTCCTATCAAAGTGGACACAGACGAGGTGGACAACTTTTCATCTTTTACGTAAATTTTGTTCATATGCAACAAGTTCTTTTTTTCATTTAGTAAGTAGTATTTATTTTCCTACTCTTATGTTTTGATCTTAAGTTTTCCGTGAGAGTGATGGAATTAAGTTTTGTCTGCAGCAGTAATTAAACCTGCAACTTTTATCCTACCGGGTGAAGAAGCTCATTACCTGCTGCTGTTGTTGTGCAAGCGAGGCGAGAAGAAGCAGTAAATGACATACACTGAAAATAGTGAAATAAAGGAAAGTGAGTCAGGACGTATAAAAAAATAACGTCAACCAACCATTAAGTCCTTTATTACACCATTTTTTATATCTTATTTTGACGTTAGGAATATAATGAAAGAAAAAAAATATGTATCACTACATCTTAGTTAAGGTTTGAGATTTAGCGTTACCTCAAAAATCTGACTTAATTAAAATGATGAATTATAGATTATTACAAAGTTAATTCTGCCGTCCAGGATTAACACGCCCGACACAATGGTGCTCCGGAGGCTGGGATTCAGGGAGAAACGAGAGACAGGGAATAATATGTGTTGTTTTTTCACTTTAATTACTCCTCCTCGTCCTCGTCTTCGTCCTCCTCCTTCTCCTCCTCTTTCTCCTCCTCCTCCTTCTCCTCGTCCTCCTCCTCCTCCTCCTCCTCCTTCGACGATACATTTGATCTTGTGACTCTTTATTTCGTGACAAGTTCTTCCCTACACAAGGTAGAGGAAGAGATGTGTGAGGCAAGTTAGCAGGAATGGTGGAAAAGTTTGTTTCGTCCTTCCTTCGCTCTAATGCGTAAATAAGGAAAAAGAAAGGACAAGAATAAAAAGATAGAATGTAAGAATGAATACACTATAGTTCATTGATCGCATTTCAGTAAATAATAATAATGATAACACTACTATACTACTACTACTACTACTACTACTACTATTACTACTATTACTACTACTAATAATAATAATAACGATAATAATAATAATAACAATGTTGATAATGTTAGTAATAATGAGAATAATAACACCACCACCAACAACAACTATAACATCAACATTAGTAATATAATAACATAATAAAAAAAAAATAGTATCAGAAATCACACAGTTTCGGAATTATGTCACGTATCACTGTATCCTTTATAACATTTCAGAATACATTTGTCACTCACTTTTCGTTATTTTGTTTCAACGTAAAAAAAAAATAAAATAATAATAGTGAGTGTAGTTTTTTGGGCAGAGGTTCAATCAGAATACCTGTGTTTGGGAGTGAGCAGGTGTTCCATTTTCCTTCCCTCACATCAGTTCCAGTTATTCGTAATACAAGTAACACAGCAAAAAACTTTAATCCTCTTATTCGTCTCTTCATATTTTTTTTATCTATAGCAATACTGAGTTTTTTTTTGTATGTCTGTGTGTTGTTGTTGGAAGCTTCTTTATACATATTATAGACTTACGTTTCGTTTTATCTCTTTTTATTATGTGTGTGTACTATTTTTTGTACTATAATTTGGGTGAAGGTATTTATGTAGTCTCTCATAGTAATCCTTGTACGTACTTAGCACAAGTCAGCCGATGTAAACCCACTACCTTAATGAATGCTACTTCATTACAGGTACTGAACACACAGGTAATAGCAGACACTACCTGCAAACCACACCTATGAATTATCTCATTTTGTCCTCGTGGTATTCGACTATTTTTTTTACTCCTATTTTTATTTCCATGTCTGTTTTTTCTTCTATTTTTTGCGTTTTTTTTTCCCCCGATGTTTTGCTTGGGTTGGCTAATTTTGGCTAATTTTTCAAAACTTCATGAAAAAATGTTCCCGATCTAGGTATTAGGTAAACCCGTTTGTTCGTTTTCTGTTTTCTGGGTTTTTTTTCACTTCCTTCTTTGTATATTTGGTTACTTGTTTATCAATTGCACGTAAATCACGCCAAAGTAATCATAGGTATTCTTATTGATGGTCGTCTTTCCTTTTACAAACAGAATTAAGCTACATTTAAATCAAGACTATTTAAATATGATATACAACACCTTATGGTCAGAATTCATTATCTTTGCTCAATTACATAAAATACAGAAAATAAAGAAGCTGGATAGTGACGTATATATATAAAAAAAAAATACTTATTGCTCCTGTATTTACTGTATAGACGAGACGATGAATATATAACATAATATCAACTCTATAAACGTATCTGATTCCTGTTGTTGTCTTAGGTGTGATACTTGTGATGTTGGTAAAGTTATTCTGTGTGAAACCTTTTGTAAGCATCTCTAAGTTTACATTGATGAGTGATAGCAAGGTGAGGTGGTCTGTTAAGTGTTCAGGTGTGAGTGTACAGGTGAGGCTAGCATGCGAGACAGACAGACAGACAAACAGACAGATAGACGGACAGACAAACAGACAGACACGCACACTCACACACAATAACGGCAACACAAACAAATAGCAATGAAGAATGTGTGTATGTGTGTGTGTGTGTATATATGTGTGTGTGTGTGTGTGTGTGTGTGTGTGTGTGTGTGTGTGTGTGTGTGTGTGTGTGTGTGTGTGTGTGTGTGTGTGTGTGTGTGTGTGTGTGTGTGTTTCATGCCACACATCAGTGAATGAAACACACACAGATGCATCAGTGTGAGGCATCATCGGCTTTGTCTGACCCAACATCATCAAGTTATTTTAAACGTAATTCCCACGAGCGTAACAAAAAGTGAATAATTTAATACCCATAAAAAATATATCTGCATTCATATGAGACCGTTGAAGTTTTTGTTGTCATATAATTATACATTCTAAAATAAACACATCAATCTTTACTATGTACCACACAGTATGTGGGTGACACCTGGCTGGCTGGCTGAGTGTATGAGGTTAGGTTAGGTAAGGTTAGGTTAGGTTAGGATAGGTTAGGTTGAATTAGGTTAGGTTAGGTAAGGTAAGATAAGGTAAGTCAAGGTAAGGTTAGGTTAGATTAGAGCAGCCACGGTGTAACCTCAAACTCAGTGTTCGTGTCCCATCCGATTACGGTATGACATCCTCGCCACACATAAAATCACCGGCATGTCTTGGATTAACCGTAATCCTGATAGGAAACTTTACCAAGTGGATCACCGGAGGATGACGTGGTGTTAAGGAGGACAAAACTATCACCATAACATCTGTCTCTCCAGGCGACCACGAGACACTAAGAACTTAACGTAAAAGAAAGGAAGTGAAAGTGTAAGTAGGTAAATGTACTCGAGGAACCTTATGAACCGTCATCAACATTCACAACCTTCGTGTTTGACAAATGGAACGGCCCAGCCTCGTCCCCGGCACCGCTCACCACTCTGTGTGTGTCCGCGGAGCTGTAAATATTCACAGCCGTCTATATAATGAATGAAACTATATCAACGCTTATCTACGCTTATTAATTAAAGAGACAATGTCATAAATCAAATGAACCAGGTGACATGAGTATGATTTGTGCACCGGAGCAGTATTTAAAATGTCGTGTAGAAGGTGTCATCAAATATATCAGGCAATACGTCTTTCATTTCAATAATAACAACACAACAGTCATGGTGTGAGTGAGTGAGTGTAGCGGGCGCCTCGCGTGTGTCTTGGGAACACACACACACACACACACACACACACACACACACACACACACACACACACACACACAGACACAGACACAGACACAGACACAGACACAGACACAGACACACACACACACACACACACACACACACACACACACACACACACACACACACACACACACACACACACACACACACACACACACACACACACACACACAGGACCACACTGTGACCTTGACCAAGTGTGGGATGATGTTTTGTTTTTTATTCCCGTCGTTTTTTTGTGTGTAAAAGGTTTACCATTTTAAGAATCATACGAATTTTGTTCAGAAGGTCACTTTTGCGGCAAATCTATGATTATGACAAAAGACGAGAAAAAATCTTCTGAAATGTTGAAATTTTGGTGTAAACATATGTATACACAGACGCATTAATTATCACGTGTATAATGTATGTATGTAATTAAGGAACTAATCAAGTAAGACACTTTATA
>JAPQNM010000012.1:1636749-1639249 GCA_029783475.1 Metacarcinus magister | reverse complement strand
ACTACTTCTACTATTAGGGAAGAGACATGTAACACTTTAAACTTACGACCCAGTTTGTGTCTCTACCTTCCCACCCTCTGACGAAGTTTGGTATTTTTCTTAATTGGTCTATTGTTGTTTACCTGAGTGACGAAGAGACAGAAGAACACCTGGTTTGGACTCCCTATACATACACAAACACACACACACACACACACACACACACACACACACACACACACACACACACACACACACACACACACACACACACACACACACACACACACATACATGAACACCATCCTAGCTTAGTGTTGATAACCTCACGAATAGGAAAACTAAATCCTCTATTTCTATTAACACATCAGATTACCTTCTAAATGACTCTCTATCAGCAGACGTAACTGTGAACTGCCGAAGGAGGATCAGAGAGGAGACTTCAGTGTGTCTGGGAAGGGAGTTAGAAAGTGAAGGTATTAGAAAGTGGAGGTGTTAGAAAGTGGAGGTGTTAGAAGTTACAGAAGCTGGAGGCAATATCAGGGTAGTGGAAAGTGGAAAGTGGAAGGTGGAAGGTAGTGGTAGTTGGTGATTTGGTTTAGTTTATATGCTTATTATGACGTGAAGGAGAGAAGTTTGGAAGGTAATGTTGCTGCTGCTTCTTTGGTGTGTGTGTGTGTGTGTGTGTGTGTGTGTGTGTGTGTGTGTGTGTGTGTGTGTGTGTGTGTGTGTGTGTGTGTGTGTGTGTGTAAACCATCACTAATTAGATGCTAGCACAGGTGAGCAGATAGATGATGCTTACCTGAGGAGAGAGAGAGAGAGAGAGAGAGAGAGAGAGAGAGAGAGAGAGAGAGAGAGAGAGAGAGAGAGAGAGAGAGAGAGAGAGAGAGAGAGAGAGAGAGAGAGAGAAAGAGAGCAAGGTACCCAGTGAGGAGGGAAGGTAAGGTAGGGAAGGTCAGGTAAGGTGTAGAATAACAGAAAGGTGAAAAGAAAGAAAGTGTTTTAAAGAGAGATAAGAGCGAGAAAGAGAAAAAGAAAGAGAGATTACTGTGAAAATATGGAAGCAATGCGGAGTAAAGTCTGGACAAGTAAACGAGAGAGAGAGAGAGAGAAAAAAAAAAAAGCGAGAGAAAGAGAGAGAGAGGAGGAAGGGAGGAAGGAAAAGTGATATATAAAAGATAGCTGAGTCGGAGGTAGAAAATGGATGTGAAGGATAGACAGGAGGAAAAATAGAGACACAGGGAATAAACAGTAAAAGGAAGATAAGGAACACAGGAGTAAACAGAGTGGAAACAAAAAGATAAGGAAGAAGAAAACAGGATACGATACCAGAACCAATAGATAAAAATAACCAAAAATAAATAAAAAATAAATAAATAAAAAAAAACCTAACGAAAGAAAATGAATGACATAAGCCGAATAAAATTAATAAAAAATAAACATAAGGCTGTTAAGAAGATAGGCCTAAAGGGGGGGGGTGGGGGGGGGTTAAAAATATATATAAAAGAGCAGCCTTGGAAGGGGTAATTATGCCTGCGAAAATTAACAATAATGAAGTGATAAAATAGAGGTGAAGGGAGAAGATTATGAGGATTAGGAAGGCAGTGATAAAAGAAGGAGTTAAAGTAGTAAGTAGTAGTAGTAGTAGTAGTAGTAGTAGTAGTAGTAGTAGTAGTAATAGTAGTAGTAGTAATAATAACACTACCACCAAGACCAGTAACAGTAGTGTTAGTATCATCATCATCATCATTACACACACTAAGTCATTACTCTTCCCTTACTCTCAGCTTCATATATTTTTACACAACACTATAACAACATTTTTCCTCCCGCTAGCATTATCTCCCTCCCTCGCCTCGTGCCCTAAGTTTAAAAGTGTCCTCCCCTGGGCTGATCCCCCTCCGCCAGGTAAGTTAATTAACGATACGCTAGACTCGCCAGCTTGCGTATTTGGCGTACCTGGCCAGATGGGAATATGAAGGTTACCTGAGCGTAAGGCAAGTGGGCGGTGTGATTATTATTATCATTATTGTTGTCATTATCATTATTATTACCTTCATTATCTTTATTATTATTATTGCTACTACTATTACTACTACTACTACTACTACTACTACTATTACTACTATCTTAATAACATATCAAGGCATCTTTCTACACGTCTTGTCATAATCACAGTACACAACACACCTGCACACACACACACACACACACACGCACACACACACACGTACACACACACACACACACGTACACACACCTGCCGTCATTTCATTAATCACCTGTGTGGATAATACTTTTGATAAATTACTTGGATGCTAATTAGTTGACTAGATCCATTTGTCCGTCTACCGTCATCTTTATTATGTTCATTATATTTTGTCATTATTTTGATGGATAACATAGCAGCTCGTGAGGCCAATAATTAATAAGTTTTCCTTCCCCTCACCCCCCTTTTCCCTCCTCCCTTTCCCTCACCCCTTTCCCCTCCTCCCTTCCCCTTCCCTTTTCCCTCACCTCC
>JAPQNM010000012.1:1616749-1631749 GCA_029783475.1 Metacarcinus magister | reverse complement strand
AGAGAGAGAATGACAGCCATGGACAAAAATAAACAAACACACCCACATATCCACACACACACACATACACGCACACACACACACGCACACACACACACACACACACACACACACACACACACACACACACACACACACACACACACACACACACACACACACACGCACGCACGCACAAAATCAGTACATAGTAAAAAAAAAAAATCTAAAAAAACAAGAACATTACGAAGGAAGATAAAATACAAATAGTAGATGACTAAAACCACTTATAGCAGAAGAAAACATAGGAACACATAGGAAGAGCAAACAGCAACAGGCCTGCTGGCCCTTACGAGGCTGTTTATGAGACTACACTATCTAATCTAGAGTGAAGGATACAGGATAGTAAGGGTGAAGGCTTCTCTCCCCAGCCATGGCTGGCAGGGGAAGGAAGGCCAACCAAGACCAGACTATCACTACTGTCACTACCACTACTGCTACCACTACCTCCTGGCAAGCGATGTCAGGCCACTAGCGACGTCTTTTGAATCGACATTTCGTAAGTTAGGTACATCAGGATGAACATACTCAAAGTTTGCTACGTTAACGGATAGTATTTTAGTTGTGGATTGGCTTCTAAATATTTGTCATGTCTATTTTTGAAAGTAGTAATTGTTTTACTGTCGACGACATTGGCGGGCAGGGAGTTCCAAACGTTAACGATCCGATTGAAAAAGAAGTGCTTGGCTTCGTTTGATGTAAATCTTTTACCAGTAATCTTAAAAGAATGACGTCTTCTTGTTATATTTGATCGATCAAAAGTAATGTAATCTTCTGCATTGATATTATCGAATCCTTTGATTATCTTGAACATTTCAATTAAATCCCCTCGCATCCTTCGTTTTTCTAGACTGAATAAGTTTAGTTCTTTAAGTCTTTCTTCATAAGGTTTATTTTTCAGCCTTGGAATAATTTTTGTTATACTTCGCTGGACTCTTTCCAGTTTTTCAATGTCCTTTCTGTAATATGGGGACCAAAACTGTACGCAATACTCAAGATGGGGTCGTACTAGTGAATTATGCAGTTTTAATATGACTTTTTCTGATTTATTTTCGAAAGTACGCCCAATAAAGCCGACCAATCTGTTAGCAGTTTTAACTACCTCTGAGCAATGTTGACTGGGTTTTAAATCGTTTGATATTGTGATTCCCAGATCTTTTTCCTTGTTTACTGTAGAAAGTCGTTTACCATTCATTGAGTACTGAACGTGATCATTATTTCTTCCGATGTGTAGTGGACGTTAAGACAATATGTGTTCCTTACGGGGTAATGTGTCGTGTGTGGGAGTATACGCGGGTTACTGATGGCTATCATATCCTCTCGATGGAGCTTGACACTGCAATAAAAGTACTGAATTACATTTTTTAATGAAAATAAATCACTTCCATAGCCATTGGCACCGGTGACAGAGTCAGTAGTGAAAATTTTGATCGGTCGGTCATGTCCGAACGAGCGGTGGGAATTGAATTGTTTTCTGCCACTATATACCTAATTCTAGTGAGCCTTATCTTGATGCAGCAGCATTTAAGAATGAAAATAAATAACTTCCATAGCCATTGGCACCGTTGACAGAGTCAGTAGTGAAGATTTTGATCGGCCGGTCATGACCGAGCGAGCGGTGGGAATTGAATTGTTTTCTGCCTCTATATACCTAATTCTAGTGAGCCTTATCTTGATGCAGCAGCATTTAAGAATGAAAATAAATAACTTCCATAGCCATTGGCACCGGTGACAGAGTCAGTAGTGAAGATTTTGATCGGCCGGTCATGACCGAGCGAGCGGTGGGAATTGAATTGTTTTCTGCCTCTATATACCTAATTCTAGTGAGCCTTATCTTGATGCAGCAGCATTTAAGAAGGTCAAAGAAAGTCTATGTACACTACAGGAGTAATCAAACAGACTCTGCCATCCTGAAATAGTGTATAAAAACTTGTTTTCATCATATGTTCTACTTAAACTAGTTGTAACTCCTTTCGTTTTACTCGTATTGAATTTTCAAGCAATGCTTAAAAATCTGTACCTTTTCTGATCCTTATGGTATGTAACAAGTACTGATAAACACAATATTAAGAAAATATATATTACGTCCTCACGTAAATTACGTAGATTATAAATAATGAAAAAAGAAACTAGACGCAGGATTGGAATGGGATAGGGTTTAAAAAGAGGAGAAAAATATTTATGATTTCACAATATAACTCTTTGTTATATTTGATCGGTATCTATCTCATGAAAAATAGTTATTTACTAAAATAATGATATCATTAAACAAACAATATTAGCTTCTAAGCTAAGATACCAATTGAACAAAGTGCTTTGTTTATTAGTTGGTAATTTCATAAGGAATATCTGATATCTTTTCCATCAACATTGGTAAAGTATTAGATCCACCATACTGATTTTATCATCTGTTTTAACCCAAATAAATTCATTTATAGCAATAAAAGTTTCTGGTGAAATTAACTGAAACTATGCTGAAAGTCTTACATTATTCCCATGTACAACATAGTTAAAAAAAAACAAAATCGAAGAGGAAATTTTGCAAAAAATTTCCCGGAGTAGAAAAAATGACAGAAATACATCATATGTTGAGGTCAATTCTAGACATCTACGAGGGTCCGTAAGATGGTTAAACGTGACGTAAGGCTTAGTTATGAACTGCTTTGAGCTGTAACAGTCATTACAAGAATATTCGTGGACGTTAAGACAATATGTGTTCCTTACGGGGTAACGTGTCGTGTGTAGGAGTATACGCGGGTTATTGATGGCTATCATATCCTCTCGATGAAGCTTGACACTGCAATAAAAGTACTGCATTACATTTTTTAATGAAAATAAATCACTTCCATAGCCATTGGCACCGGTGACAGAGTCAGTAGTGAAAATTTTGATCGGTCGGTCATGTCCGAACGAGCGGTGGGAATTGAATTGTTTTCTGCCTCTATATACCTAATTCTAGTGAGCCTTATCTTGATGCAGCAGCATTTAGGAATGAAAATAAATAACTTCCATAGCCATTGGCACCGTTGACAGAGTCAGTAGTGAAGATTTTGATCGGCCGGTCATGACCGAGCGAGCGGTGGGAATTGAATTGTTTTCTGCCTCTATATACCTAATTCTAGTGAGCCTTATCTTGATGCAGCAGCATTTAAGAATGAAAATAAATAACTTCCATAGCCATTGGCACCGGTGACAGAGTCAGTAGTGAAGATTTTGATCGGCCGGTCATGACCGAGCAAGCGGTGGGAATTGAATTGTTTTCTGCCTCTATATACCTAATTCTAGTGAGCCTTATCTTGATGCAGCAGCATTTAAGAATGAAAATAAATAACTTTCATAGCCATTGGCACCGGTGACAGAGTCAGTAGTGAAGATTTTGATCGGCCGGTCATGACCGAGCGAGCGGTGGGAATTGAATTGTTTTCTGCCTCTATATACCTAATTCTAGTGAGCCTTATCTTGATGCAGCAGCATTTACGAATGAAAATAAATAACTTCCATAGCCATTGGCACCGGTGACAGAGTTAGTAGTGAAGATTTTGATCGGCCGGTCATGACCGAGCGAGCGGTGGGAATTGAATTGTTTTCTGCCTCTATATACCTAATTCTAGTGAGCCTTATCTTAATGCAGCAGCATTTAGGAAGGTCAAAGAAAGGCTATGTACACTACAGGAGTAATCAAACAGACTCTGCCATCCTGAAATAGTGTATAAAAACTTGTTTTCATCATATGTTCTACTTAAACTAGTTGTAACTCCTTTCGTTTTACTCGTATTGAATTTTCAAGCAATGCTTAAAAATCTGCACCTTTTCTGATCCTTATGGTATGTAACAAGTACTGATAAACACAATATTAAGAAAATATATATTACGTCCTCACGTAAATTACGTAGATTATAAATAGTGAAAAAAGAAACTAGACGCAGGATTGGAATGGGATAAGGGTTAAAAAGAGGAGAAAAATATTTATAATTTCACAACATAACTCTTTGTTATATTTGATCGGTATCTATCTCATGAAAAATAGTTATTTACTAAAATAATGATATCATTAAACAAACAATATTAGCTTCTAAGCTAAGATACCAATTGAACAAAGTGCTTTGTTTATTAGTTGGTAATTTCATAAGGAATATCTGATATCTTTTCCATCAACATTGGTAAAGTATTAGATCCACCATACTGATTTTATCATCTGTTTTAACCCAAATAAATTCATTTATAGCAATAAAAGTTTCTGATGAAATTAACTGAAACTATGCTGAAAGTCTTACATTATTCCCATGTACAACATAGTTTAAAAAAAACAAAATCGAAGAGGAAATTTTGCAAAAAATTTCCCGGAGTAGAAAAAATGACAGAAATACACCATATGTTGAGGTCAATTCTAGACATCCACGAGGGTCTGTAAGATGGTTAAACGTGTCGTAAGGCTTAGTTATGAACTGCTTTGAGCTGTAACAGTCATTACAAGAATATTCGTGGACGTTAAGACAATATGTGTTCCTTACGGGGTAATGTGTCGTGTGTGGGAGTATACGCGGGTTACTGATGGCTATCATATCCTCTCGATGGAGCTTGACACTGCAATAAAAGTACTGAATTACATTTTTTAATGAAAATAAATCACTTCCATAGCCATTGGCACCGGTGACAGAGTCAGTAGTGAAAATTTTGATCGGTCGGTCATGTCCAAACGAGCGGTGGGAATTGAATTGTTTTCTGCCTCTATATACCTAATTCTAGTGAGCCTTATCTTGATGCAGCAGCATTTAAGAATGAAAATAAATAACTTCCATAGCCATTGGCACCGGTGACAGAGTCAGTAGTGAAGATTTTGATCGGCCGGTCATGACCGAGCGAGCGGTAGGAATTGAATTGTTTTCTGCCTCTATATACCTAATTCTAGTGAGCCTTATCTTGATGCAGCAGCATTTAAGAATGAAAATAAATAACTTCCATAGCCATTGGCACCGGTGACAGAGTCAGTAGTGAAGATTTTGATCGGCCGGTCATGACCGAGCGAGCGGTGGGAATTGAATTGTTTTCTGCCTCTATATACCTAATTCTAGTGAGCCTTATCTTGATGCAGCAGCATTTAAGAATGAAAATAAATAACTTCCATAGCCATTGGCACCGGTGACAGAGTCAGTAGTGAAGATTTTGATCGGCCGGTCATGACCGAGCGAGCGGTGGGAATTGAATTGTTTTCTGCCTCTATATACCTAATTCTAGTGAGCCTTATCTTGATGCAGCAGCATTTAAGAATGAAAATAAATAACTTCCATAGCCATTGGCACCGGTGACAGAGTCAGTAGTGAAGATTTTGATCGGCCGGTCATGACCGAGCGAGCGGTGGGAATTGAATTGTTTTCTGCCTCTATATACCTAATTCTAGTGAGCCTTATCTTAATGCAGCAGCATTTAGGAAGGTCAAAGAAAGGCTATGTACACTACAGGAGTAATCAAACAGACTCTGCCATCCTGAAATAGTGTATAAAAACTTGTTTTCATCATATGTTCTACTTAAACTAGTTGTAACTCCTTTCGTTTTACTCGTATTGAATTTTCAAGCAATGCTTCAAAATCTGTACCTTTTCTGATCCTTATGGTATGTAACAAGTACTGATAAACACAATATTAAGAAAATATATATTACGTCCTCACGTAAATAACGTAGATTATAAATAATGAAAAAAGAAACTAGACGCAAGATTGGAATGGGATAGGGTTTAAAAAGAGGAGAAAAATATTTATGATTTCACAATATAACTCTTTGTTATATTTGATCGGTATCTATCTCATGAAAAATAGTTATCTACTAAAATAATGATATCATTAAACAAACAATATTAGCTTCTAAGCTAAGATACCAATTGAACAAAGTGCTTTGTTTATTAGTTGGTAATTTCATAAGGAATATCTGATATCTTTTCCATCAACATTGGTAAAGTATTAGATCCACCATACTGATTTTATCATCTGTTTTAACCCAAATAAATTCATTTATAGCAATAAAAGTTTCTGGTGAAATTAACTGAAACTATGCTGAAAGTCTTACATTATTCCCATGTACAACATAGTTTAAAAAAAACAAAATCGAAGAGGAAATTTTGCAAAAAATTTCCCGGAGTAGAAAAAATGACAGAAATACACCATATGTTGAGGTCAATTCTAGACATCCACGAGGGTCTGTAAGATGGTTAAACGTGTCGTAAGGCTTAGTTATGAACTGCTTTGAGCTGTAACAGTCATTACAAGAATATTCGTGGACGTTAAGACAATATGTGTTCCTTACGGGGTAATGTGTCGTGTGTGGGAGTATACGCGGGTTACTGATGGCTATCATATCCTCTCGATGGAGCTTGACACTGCAATAAAAGTACTGAATTACATTTTTTAATGAAAATAAATCACTTCCATAGCCATTGGCACCGGTGACAGAGTCAGTAGTGAAAATTTTGATCGGTCGGTCATGTCCAAACGAGCGGTGGGAATTGAATTGTTTTCTGCCTCTATATACCTAATTCTAGTGAGCCTTATCTTGATGCAGCAGCATTTAAGAATGAAAATAAATAACTTCCATAGCCATTGGCACCGGTGACAGAGTCAGTAGTGAAGATTTTGATCGGCCGGTCATGACCGAGCGAGCGGTAGGAATTGAATTGTTTTCTGCCTCTATATACCTAATTCTAGTGAGCCTTATCTTGATGCAGCAGCATTTAAGAATGAAAATAAATAACTTCCATAGCCATTGGCACCGGTGACAGAGTCAGTAGTGAAGATTTTGATCGGCCGGTCATGACCGAGCGAGCGGTGGGAATTGAATTGTTTTCTGCCTCTATATACCTAATTCTAGTGAGCCTTATCTTGATGCAGCAGCATTTAAGAATGAAAATAAATAACTTCCATAGCCATTGGCACCGGTGACAGAGTCAGTAGTGAAGATTTTGATCGGCCGGTCATGACCGAGCGAGCGGTGGGAATTGAATTGTTTTCTGCCTCTATATACCTAATTCTAGTGAGCCTTATCTTGATGCAGCAGCATTTAAGAATGAAAATAAATAACTTCCATAGCCATTGGCACCGGTGACAGAGTCAGTAGTGAAGATTTTGATCGGCCAGTCATGACCGAGCGAGCGGTGGGAATTGAATTGTTTTCTGCCTCTATATACCTAATTCTAGTGAGCCTTATCTTAATGCAGCAGCATTTAGGAAGGTCAAAGAAAGGCTATGTACACTACAGGAGTAATCAAACAGACTCTGCCATCCTGAAATAGTGTATAAAAACTTGTTTTCATCATATGTTCTACTTAAACTAGTTGTAACTCCTTTCGTTTTACTCGTATTGAATTTTCAAGCAATGCTTCAAAATCTGTACCTTTTCTGATCCTTATGGTATGTAACAAGTACTGATAAACACAATATTAAGAAAATATATATTACGTCCTCACGTAAATAACGTAGATTATAAATAATGAAAAAAGAAACTAGACGCAGGATTGGAATGGGATAGGGTTTAAAAAGAGGAGAAAAATATTTATGATTTCACAATATAACTCTTTGTTATATTTGATCGGTATCTATCTCATGAAAAATAGTTATCTACTAAAATAATGATATCATTAAACAAACAATATTAGCTTCTAAGCTAAGATACCAATTGAACAAAGTGCTTTGTTTATTAGTTGGTAATTTCATAAGGAATATCTGATATCTTTTCCATCAACATTGGTAAAGTATTAGATCCACCATACTGATTTTATCATCTGTTTTAACCCAAATAAATTCATTTATAGCAATAAAAGTTTCTGGTGAAATTAACTGAAACTATGCTGAAAGTCTTACATTATTCCCATGTACAACATAGTTTAAAAAAAACAAAATCGAAGAGGAAATTTTGCAAAAAATTTCCCGGAGTAGAAAAAATGACAGAAATACACCATATGTTGAGGTCAATTCTAGACATCCACGAGGGTCTGTAAGATGGTTAAACGTGTCGTAAGGCTTAGTTATGAACTGCTTTGAGCTGTAACAGTCATTACAAGAATATTCGTGGACGTTAAGACAATATGTGTTCCTTACGGGGTAATGTGTCGTGTGTGGGAGTATACGCGGGTTACTGATGGCTATCATATCCTCTCGATGGAGCTTGACACTGCAATAAAAGTACTGAATTACATTTTTTAATGAAAATAAATCACTTCCATAGCCATTGGCACCGGTGACAGAGTCAGTAGTGAAAATTTTGATCGGTCGGTCATGTCCAAACGAGCGGTGGGAATTGAATTGTTTTCTGCCTCTATATACCTAATTCTAGTGAGCCTTATCTTGATGCAGCAGCATTTAAGAATGAAAATAAATAACTTCCATAGCCATTGGCACCGGTGACAGAGTCAGTAGTGAAGATTTTGATCGGCCGGTCATGACCAAGCGAGCGGTAGGAATTTAATTGTTTTCTGCCTCTATATACCTAATTCTAGTGAGCCTTATCTTGATGCAGCAGCATTTAAGAATGAAAATAAATAACTTCCATAGCCATTGGCACCGTTGACAGAGCCAGTAGTGAAGATTTTGATCGGCCGGTCATGACCGAGCGAGCGGTGGGAATTGAATTGTTTTCTGCCTCTATATACCTAATTCTAGTGAGCCTTATCTTGATGCAGCAGCATTTAAGAATGAAAATAAATAACTTCCATAGCCATTGGCACCGGTGACAGAGTCAGTAGTGAAGATTTTGATCGGCCGGTCATGACCGAGCGAGCGGTGGGAATTGAATTGTTTTCTGCCTCTATATACCTAATTCTAGTGAGCCTTATCTTGATGCAGCAGCATTTAAGAATGAAAATAAATAACTTGTGTTTATCAGTACTTGTTACATACCATAAGGATCAGAAAAGGTACAGATTTTGAAGCATTGCTTGAAAATTCAATACGAGTAAAACGAAAGGAGTTACAACTAGTTTAAGTAGAACATATGATGAAAACAAGTTTTTATACACTATTTCAGGATGGCAGAGTCTGTTTGATTACTCCTGTAGTGTACATAGCCTTTCTTTGACCTTCTTAAATGCTGCTGCATCAAGATAAGGCTCACTAGAATTAGGTAGGAGAAGGAGAAGGAAGAGGAAGAGGAGGAAGAGGAGGAGGAGGAGGAGGAGGAGGAGGAGGAGGAGGAGGAGGAGGAGGAGGAGGAGGAGGAGGAGGTTAAAAAATAGATAGAGATAGATAGATAAACAGACAGACGTTAACAAAACACACACACACACACACACACACACACACACACACTGACTGACTGACTGACTAAATATATAAGTGAATGAACTAATCAATTAATCAATTAGTAAATTAGTAACTAAACAAAAAAATGCAATACTAAAATACACAGTACATTTCTTTTAGGAAAGTAATTGAAAAGTCATATGAGTAAACAGACTTTTCTTGTTGTCATAATTCTTCCTTGTCATGTATAGTTTTCCTTAAGTCCTCTATGGACATCATAAAGTCTTTCCAAGTGGGTTTAATCTCTACGTTTTTGTCTACGTGTGTTTTAGATACCACATTTGGTTCGTTGTCACTTTGTTCGTGACTCTCACTTAGCTGTGAGCCTTGTAGATGATTGCTAGCTTCTGCATCTTTCAGCATTTCTAGTCTTTGTAGTTCATAAAGGCACTGGGCGTGGTGCCATTCCAATTCCTGGTGGCGAGTCTCGAGTGTCTGATACTCGAGTCGCTGCGTCGCTGCAGTCACCTTCCACTGATCTGAGATACTCTGGACCATAGTGGCAGCTTCATCCATGCTGTTCTGGACCAGGTTCAACCGTCTGTTCAAGTTGACATTTTGGCCGGGCAGGGTGGTGCACGCCGCCAACAACGGCAGCGCGCACCATCGCACTATCAACATTTTGAATCCTAATTTCATGACGAATCAAAACTTAATACTGAGAATGATCAATGAAATGCAAAAGTGCGGGAAGCTAAGAGTGAAGATGAGGTGAAGGTCCTTGGTGTATGATTTACCCTGGCAGGAGGAGGAGGAGGAAGAGGAGGAACACATAGGAAGAACAAACAGCAACAGGCCTGCTGGCCCTTACGAGGCTGTTTGTGAGACTACACTATCTAATCTAGAGTGAAGGATACAGGATAGTAAGGGTGAAGGCTTCTCTCCCCAGCCATGGCTGGCAGGGAAAGGAAGGATGGAGGAGGAAGAGGAAGGAATAGGAGATGCAAGCGTCGTATTGTTTGCATTTTGGGGACAACGATCCATCCTTCATCCTTCTCTTTGCACACTAGTTTACGGGGCGGGGCGAGGCGGGGCGGGGCGGGTGCGGGGCGGGGCGGGACGGATGCGGGGCGGGACGAGGCGGGGCGGGGCCAGTTAGGAATATCCACCCTCGCTCGGGGCGGGCTGGCTGGCTGTAGGGTGACCGAGAGGGAAGGGTCCACAGAAAGGGAGGGAAAAGGACCGGAAAATATCTAGGTCTAAAAAACTCTTGGGGAGAATCACTCTTAAAAAAAAATAATAATAATAATAATTAATAATAAATAAATAAATAAATAAATAAATATAATTAATAAAGGGTGAGATTTCAAAGGGTTTTAACAAGGCATCTCAAACGTTGATTTTTCCTCAGATGGTCAACGGGAGGTAAAGGCGTTTTATAGAGGAGTTTTCATGCATGGTGATCCTTAGGAAAAAGAAAGGTGGCATTAGGTGCTTTAAATAGCCGCTGGAAGGAGTATAAATGACTCACTAATGATGTACTACTACTACTACTACTACTACTACTACTACTACTACTACTACTACTACTACTACTACTACTGTTAATGTTAGGCAAGTCAAGATTATTAAACATGAACATGAACTGAAAATCATCACGAGTCAAAGCAAGATACATAGACATACAAATAAATATAGATAAATAGAGAGAATTAGAGAGAGAGGAAAAAAAAATATAGGAGGGGAAGATAGATAGAAGTATTTGGTTCCATGGGGAAATCTGTGACCACTTCGCTACCGGTTCGTCCTAATAAGACTTCACCTGAACTTGTTACCTGAGGGACTCCCTAATTCACCTGGCTACTCTTAATCCCTTTCTACCTGCTATTGACAAGGGCGAAGAGGACAAGGCAGATGATAGGAATAATGGCGGTCACCTTGATGATGTTGGTTCTGTGTGTCTTTATCTCCCTCTCTCTCTCTCTCTCTCTCTCTCTCTCTCTCTCTCTCTCTCTCTCTCTCTCTCTCTCTCTCTCTCTCTCTCTCCTCTCTCTCTCTCTCTCTCTCTCTCTCTCTCTCTCTCTCTCTCTCTCTCTCTCTCTCTCTCTCTCTCTCTCTCTCTCTCTCTCTCTCTCTCTCTCTCTCTCTCTCTCAAGTTAGTGTATTTACATTCAAGCTCGTTATATTAAGAAACCATAAGAGATTTTGGGACCAATTATTGAGCGACATCTGACGGACAAGGAGGAGAGGAGGAGGAGGAGGAGGAAGAAGATGAAGAAGAAGAAGGAGGAAGAGGAAAGGGAAGGAGGAGGAGAAGGAGATGCACGGAAAATGGAAGGAAGAACAACAAAACCAAGAAGTACATGAAGATAGGATAGAAAGAAAATGTGAAAGGGAAGCACAAGGCATCGGAGGTAGCTGAAGGGCGCCGCTGTAGTGGATATGAAAGGAGAGGAGAGGAGAGGAGGGGAGGGGAGAGGAGAGGAGAGGAGAGGAGAGGGAGGAGGGAGGGGGAGAGAGGAGGGGAGAGGAGAAGACATGAGAGGAAGGGAGGGGAGGCAGACAGAGTTAGGGGGAGGGTAGAAGGAAGGGAAGAAGGAAGAGAGGGAGGCAGGGTAGAGATGGAAGGAGGGAAAGAGGGAGAAAAGAGGGAGGCAGGGTAGAGAGGGAAGGAGGGAAGAAAGGGGATGAAGGATGTTTGGTAGGATCCCTTAACATCCTTACAGGGAGTGCAGTACGGTGCCCTTACTACACACAGGAGGATCTAAACGACACACACAGAAAGGTGAGGACATACATGTAGAGATGATTACGTACATAGATGGATGACGTGATAGATAAGTAAGTAGAGAGGGAGATAGATAGGTGAGTAGATAGACTGATAGCAAGGTAGATAAGCAGATAGAGAATGGATAATACATATATGATAGATAAACAAGAATCAATAAGTAAAAATATAACCAGTAAAGGAAAGGATGATTCTATGCATTAAAAACAACTAAATGTAAACTGCACAAACAGTAAATTAGTAATAAAGATTGTAGTTTTCTGAATAAATTGTGTAAAAATGTCTTAATTAGATTTTCTAATTAAAAAAAAAAAACACATGTAAATCAATGCATAATGAAGTTAATTAATAAATCAACTCCAACATATTTTGGTTTGGTCACACACACACCCACACACACATACATATACACACACACACACACACACACACACACACACACACACACACACACACACACACAAGATTTCTATTCTCTCTTAACTATTCTAAATAATGAAATTAACCTCTAATAAAGAAATACATTTGTAAATTTTTCGTAGTTTTTTCAGCTTAACAAACAAAACAAAAACGTATCCAAGAATTCGTCCATTTTCCGTTGCAATTATGTCAAAAATCCACGGTTGTTTAGGTGCCACTCCTCCATTTCTTATTACTAACTTATAATAGAGTTATATATAGTTATAATTCCAGTGACAGATGTTGGAAGGAGAGTCTCAGCATCACTAGTGTACAAGACGTGAGGTGTAGGAAGCAAATCAAACGATGGAAATAATAGAACAAATATAAATGTGATGTTTAAGGATTGGTAAAAGATGCAAATCCTTAAATTGACGAATAAGTTTTTTTTTCCATTGACGTAAAAATACCAATTGTTTTGTTAGGGAAGAAAAAAGAGAGGGAAAAAAAGAGAGGGGAAAAACGATAAGGAAATAAAGAAAGGGAAGAAAAATAGAAAAGAAAAGAATGCAAGCTACAGAGGAGGAGGAGGAAAGTGAATAGAGAGAGGAGGAAACTGTGGATTAACGAGAGAGAAAGAAAATGACGGGAAAAAACTACACTATGGAGGAAAAAGAGAAATTGAATGATGACACGGAGGGAAAAAAAGGGAAAGGGAATAAATAGAAAAAAGGAAAAATAGGAGAGAAAACAAAAAAAACATATAATAGGGAAAGGAAATTAACGCACTAAGGAAAGAAAAGAAGAAAGGAAGGAGAGAAATAAAGAGAGAGAGAGAGAGAGAGAGAGAGAGAGAGAGAGAGAGAGAGAGAGAGAGAGAGAGAGAGAGAGAGAGAGAGAGAGAGAGAGAGAGAGAGAGAGAGAGAGAGAGAGAGAGAGAAAGTGTCATTCCAATCACGTGATCGCTGACTCTTAACTGTCCTCACCCGGCATAGGTGTGTGTGTGTGTGTGTGTGTGTGTGTGTGTGTGTGTGTGTGTGTGTGTGTGTGTGTGTGTGTCCTTCACGCCTCACCCCGACCCTGACACACCGTTTAGTTATCCCTTGCGACTAACACTCAAAAATTGGATTCGACCCCCCCCCCTCCATCACAGGCCGGGAAATTGACTCCGATGCGAATTTGTTTCACCTGCACCAAACTCACTACTAGTATTCCCCCTTCATCTGCAGGGCGTGTGTATCCTTCATGTTTTTAGCTACACTTCTGTACCTACAAGTTGAAGGCCCAGGTTCATGCCCTTGTTCTGAGCATATTTTCCACCCTCATAAAGTTGCCACGTTGTAAGAGGGATTGCTACCCTTAGTGTGTGTAGTATAGTGTATGGTGAACTCTCTCGGGAGGATCAAGTAGAGGATGTACCGTAGGAAAGTGTGTGTGTGTTGTGTTGTGTTCAGAGGGTTAGGTTATCTGTGGGAAGGTCACGTTAGGTTAGGTCTGGTTAGGTTAGGTTTGGTTTGGTTAGGTTAGGTTTGGTTAGGTTAGGTTAGGTTTGGTTTGGTTTGGTTTGGTTAGGTTAGGTTAGGTTTGTATAGGTTAGGTTAGGTTAGGACCACATAAGAATACGCGATACAATTCAGTAAAGGAGATTGAACAAAAAAAACTTGTCACTACCGAGGAATTTCAACATCAAAGGACGCTACAGATAATAATCCTGCTATGCCAATTGACTTTCCTACACTCAGCATGTTCGATCCTACAAATAAAGACAAAATCTCCTGTTCCTCATGCCACCAGAATATCCACAGTGACCAAATCAATGACCAGGGAGTCTCTTGCTGCGACCAGACCTTAAAGGAAGTAATCTCAGAGCACCGCTGAGAGCCACATCCGACCCTGTGTTTGCCCTAACTGCCTCCAAAACAGGTGGTCTCCCGTAGAGCAGCGTAAGGTAGTCTGAGAGCTCCACATCAGTGCATAAAGAGACTGTAATCTTATCTTCTGGGAATAGTGTTCGATTCTCTGTCCCGTGGGAAGGAATATTATTGTCTATTTGTCTTCCTTCCTTTGCTGCCTTGTGTTTAGTCCATCCTCCTTCCCTACCTTTGGTCTTGGTTCTTGTGGGTGGAAGGAGGCAAAGAGAGAAAGGCTTTTGATGGAGCTGTATGAAGAAACCTTGGAAGATATAACTATTTTGTATATATGTGTGTTTGTGTGTGTGTGTGTGTGTGTGTGTGTGTGTGTGTGTGTGTGTGTGTGTGTGTGTGTGTGTGTGTGTGTGTGTGTAAAATACATGCAAATTATCTACGAAGAAAGTTTTTTTGGTAGAAGAAATTTTGTGAAAACTACTGAGTACTAAAGTTAATGAATTATTTAACTGAACTTGATGAGATAGTTTGGAGTGATGAGTTGCGTTTGTGGTTTAAGTCATTCCGTGAAAAGTAGTAGTAAAGTAGTAGTATATAAGTAGTAAGTAAGTAGTAGTAGTAAAGTAAGTAAAGAAATAATGATAAACGAAGGAGTAAGAGAAGACTTCAGACTTGGTATCAGAA
>JAPQNM010000012.1:1604249-1611749 GCA_029783475.1 Metacarcinus magister | reverse complement strand
GCGTGACTTTCATTAACCAGATGTATACCACAGATGAAGGCGTGGGCGAAGTGGGCAAGCGAGGAGGCTCAGCGAGGGACCCCATGTTACGGTATCTTCTGGTGGCCATGGCACAACCCGGCCCACGCTACGCCGCGCCGCAGATCCTCAGCCGCGGTGTGAGGAGGATTGGATCAGAATTCTTGGGCAAAAGGTCTCCCGCTGTCGAGTCTCCTGAGCCTGGGAAAACGTGTGAGTCAGGCAGCTGCGTCACCGAGGAAGACCACGACCACGCTGACGATTTGAAGAAGGAACAACTGAGCTTCACTGGTCAATATAATGAACAGGAGGGCAACGATAGCCTTCAGGATGAGCCTGATAAAAGGGTTCTAGGAGCCTTGTCCCGCAGCCGCCTTGCCCGATACTTCTCCCTTCTCATGAACAAAAAAATGGGCTCAGAGTTCCTTGGCAAACGAGCAGTGGGATCAGAATTTTTGGGCAAACGAGCGATGGGTTCTGAATTCTTAGGTAAGAGAGCAATGGGTTCTGAATTTTTAGGTAAGAGAGCAATGGGTTCTGAATTTTTAGGTAAGAGAGCAATGGGTTCTGAATTTTTAGGTAAGAGAGCAATGGGTTCTGAATTCTTAGGTAAGAGAGCAATGGGTTCTGAATTTTTAGGTAAGAGAGCAATGGGTTCTGAATTTTTAGGTAAGAGAGCAATGGGTTCTGAATTCTTAGGTAAGAGAGCAATGGGTTCTGAATTCTTAGGTAAGAGAGCAATGGGTTCTGAATTCTTGGGTAAGAGAGCAATGGGTTCTGAATTTTTAGGTAAGAGGGCGATGGGTTCTGAATTTTTAGGTAAGAGAGCAATGGGTTCTGAATTCTTAGGTAAGAGGGCGATGGGTTCTGAATTCTTGGGTAAGAGAGCAATGGGTTCTGAATTCTTGGGTAAGAGAGCAATGGGTTCTGAATTCTTGGGTAAGAGAGCAATGGGTTCTGAATTTTTAGGTAAGAGAGCAATGGGTTCTGAATTTTTAGGTAAGAGAGCAATGGGTTCTGAATTCTTAGGTAAGAGAGCAATGGGTTCTGAATTTCTAGGCAAGCGAGCGATGGGTTCAGAGTTTTTGGGTAAGAGAGCCATGGGTTCTGAATTCTTGGGGAAAAGAATTATGGGATCTGAGTATATAGGTAAACAGGAGTCATGGGAACAAGGAACGGACGACGACGAGGAAGAAGAAGAAGAGAACTAAAGAGAAGAGGTTCTGTCTGTCTAAGATGACCACTTACTCCTTTCCCTTCCCTCTTCCTGAGCGGCAATAGCATGTGATACCTGTAGAGGATATCAGTCTCCTTCCCTGACCCCACGAGGCTTTACGGCGGCACCTCGACCAGCCTTAGGGCCCGAGGCAGCCCTCCCCACCACGCGAGGAGGAGTGGCGGTGACGGCGCCTCGCACTACTATTTCTACTATTACTACCAATGTTACTACTACTATTACTATCGTTACTACTACTACTACTACTACTACTACTACTACTACTACTACTACTACTATTTTTCTTCTACTGCTACTTCTTCTACAGCTGCTGCTGCTGCTGCAATAATTTCTCTATCGCTACACAATTCACCCAGCTGATGAGAACAACTGCAAAAGCGGGAACACACGCATAAAAGTGATTTCTTAAACAAAAAAAGCTTGGCCAAACGACACCAGGAAGTACATACACAATGAAATACTGAGGATACACATTAATGTCATGTTTTTTCCTTAAGGTTTCTGATTATCGTGAAATATATCGTTATTAAAATGCGGCCTCAGATTACTGGACTAATTCTGAAGAAAAAAAAGAAAGTATGAAGCAGATTCACAGAAACGAGGAAGTGAGGAATAAAAATGAATGTGACATTGTTTGTAGATTAAAGAATATCTGGGAGTCATCAGTAACAAGTTCCCTTCCGTTGGGTCGTGGGGGGATATCGGCGACCTGAATCACGCTCGCTAGAACGTGCATTCCTTAGAACAGATTGGATTTTCATAATTGATCATGGCTGCACGAAAAGTAATAGATTTAATATTCACTTTCTCACACACAAGCAGGATATTTTTCTTTACTTCAAACCTAGATCACCTATCCATAAAAATCCAACCCCACTCATGGATTAAAGAAAGATGATAATATGTATCTTGAAACAAATCAGTCATCCATGTTGTAGGGATAGTATGTATTCGGCCAGGCTCCGCTGCACCAAGACCAGATCACAAAAGATTCATGTACATAGCTAACTCATCAAAACTAACAATAAAGTGGGAAAAAATAAATATAACCTGTTTCTTTCTGCGTGCATCTCCTGCCTTAAGTAGCGTGGCCCTGCGTGTTTTTTATTTACTCGAGGTACAAAAAACTAAGGTGAGGATGAGCAATGGTTGAAATTATGTAGTGAATCATGTCCTTGTGTTTTGTTTATGTGCATTGATTGGTGGTTGCCTAGTTTTACTTTTTTTTTATGCTTTCCTTGTTTTGCATTCTTCCTGATTGGCGAACTGTCTTACTGGTACTGTAGCTCATTGGCTGATTGTCTGGTGTGTGAGGAGTGATTGGCCAGCTCGGCATTGAGGCCATATGATTGGATGTGTGTGTGTGTGTGTGTGTGTGTGTGTGTGTGTGTGTGGTGTGTGTGTGTGTGTGTGTGTTATCTGTCCGGGTGGCTTGTTGGCGAAGACCATCAGTCAGCGCAGGAACACAAACGGAGAAGGACGCAACCCTTAGCATCTCCATCTCTAACTTCCATAGTACCAAGTAAGTCGTACACACACACACACACACACACACACACACACACACACACACACACACACACACACACACACACACACACACACACGCACACACACACAGTAGAGTATCACATTCATATAAAACCCACACAAATTGTTTTCAGAAATACGTAACAATAATACTAATCAGTCCACAGCGTGTCTACTAAGTGCTACTAAGAGCCTCTACCTATCCTTATGTGAGCTCAGAACCTCGTAGCAATGGCGAAGAATCAGCTGAAACATTCTAAACTTTTGCTCTTTCTCGCTCTCATTCTTGTGGGTAAGTTCCATTTCTTTTATTCTAGCTAGTTTGGAAAGTTGTTACATTTAGCATGATGATATATATATAAGTTTTTTGTTTATCAATATAATGCGACTTATTTCCTTTCTCCTTTCATTTGTGCAGCTGTTGTTTGTTCGGATATCCAACCTATAAGGAGTGAGGTGAGGGATACATTCATTCATTTTTTTGCTCTCTCTCTCTCTCTCTCTCTCTCTCTCTCTCTCTCTCTCTCTCTCTCTCTCTCTCTCTCTCTCTCTCTCTCTCTCTCTCTCTCTCTCTCTCTCTCTCCTCTCTCTCTCTCTCTCTCTCTCTCTCTCTCTCTCTCTCTCTCTCTCTCTCTCTCTCTCTCTCTCTGCTTTATTGATTTCAAGATAGTTTTCCCATACTCATAGTATCGCTTCCTCTTCTAACCAGATTCGGCAGGAGTGAGGGGTGGGTGGAGAGGAGCCTTTCACTTTGCTGTCCTTTTGTCATTAACATGTAGATACAATGGTAGTAAAGTGTAGCCACACGGACAACCTCATCAGGTCCAGCAGGACTGTTGATGTCTGTTCTTTCTTTGTACTCCTTTTGTACTCTCATGACCATTAGCGAAAAAGATAAATATTGAGTTATTGAACAGCATACAAATCATTGCATTCCTTCAAGAAACACACACACACACACACACACACACACACACACACACACACACACACACACACACACACACACACACACACACACACACACACACACACACATCGTTGTTCAGCTTATCAATGCAGTGACGTCTGTGCCTCGTTTCTTTGTGTTGCAGTTCCATGGTGTGTTCTTATGGAGCTGTAACGCGGATCAGGTGATTGATGGTTTTGAATACCCTGTAATAATGACCGAGCAGGATAGTGCCCCGGGCTCATGTGTGGGTAAGTACTGAGAGAAAGGAAGAGAGAGAGAGAGAGAGAGAGAGAGAGAGAGAGAGAGAGAGAGAGAGAGAGAGAGAGAGAGAGAGAGAGAGAGAGAGAGAGAGAGAGAGAGAGAGAGAGAGAGAGAGAGAGAGAGAGATGAACAAAACCCAAACACAGTGACACCTACAAAACACATATACGTATAAGTAAAACTAGCAACATTCACACGAAGCTTTTTTCCTTCTACAGAGAGTGATCAACAAATCGGAGGGTGTAATGATAACATTCCAGACCTTCCTGACAGTGATAAAGAGGAAGAATTCAAGAACACGGCTGATGAAATAATTGCAATGTATCGTCACTGCAAAAATGACCATATAACTTCAATGGAGAAATACGGCCTCTTTACCTACTGCATAAATGAATCCTGGACGAATTTTAATGATGCTTGCCATCCTAGTACGAATAAATGAAAATAATAATAATAATAATAATAATAATATTAACAACAATAATAATAGCAATAAAAATAATAATAATAATAATATTAATAATAAATATAGTAGTAATAATGACTTCTTTTCAGAGTGCAATAAACCCAGGGATTGTTCGAGCATAACCGGTAATCAAGACAACGTTTACGAAATTTGTCCGCTAAAATACGGTGAAAGTGTTAATGTAAGTGAAGAGTGTTGAGGTCGGACACGTGTTCAGGTGGTAATAAACTAATAGAGGTGAAGGTGGAATGGAGAATGGAGAGAATAATGTTTGACATAACATGGAGGGATAGGAAGCAAGCATCATGGATTAGGGAGCAGACCAAAGTTGAACACATCTTGACCACAATTAAAAAAATTTTTTTAAAAGCGGACATGGACTGGACACGTTTTGAGACGAAGAGATAATAGATGGACTGTTAGAGTAACAAAATGGCAGCCCAGGGAGGGTAAAAGAAGGCAGAGAACTAGACGGAGAGACAAAATAGGAACGAGTAACTTGCTGGAGTAACCTGTAACAGACAGACATCTGACAGAGATGAGTGGAGAAGGTTGGGGGAAGCCTTTGTCCTGCAGTGGACACATAGAGGCTGATGATAATGTGATATATATATATATATATATATATATATATATATATATATATATATATGTGTGTGTGTGTGTGTGTGTGTGTGTGTGTGTGTGTGTGTGTGTGTGTGTGTGTGTGTGTGTGTGTGTGTGTGTGTGTGTGTGTGTGTCTGTGTGTGTGTGTGTGTGTGTGTGTGTGTGTGTGTGTGTGTATGACCAAACACTATAATGTTCCTTGGCATGAATAAGTACACTTTTCAGGTTATCTGCAAGAAGAGCGGCGACATGAAGGACTACATGGAGGTGCTTAAACTTACGCCGAGAAAGGATTTTGACTTATCCAAAGAAAGATCTCAATATCATCAAACTGTAGACGATCTTAACATATTCATTGGTGAGTGATAGCTGTGTTTTGTCTTTTACTAGATGTGTGAAACTTCCTTTTAAAGTGTGATGTGTTGTTCGTGGTCCTAATATATATGTGTTTAACTGGTCATTATAGGTTAGTTGTTGTTGCTCACATAATGATATGCATTCTTCATTATATATATCGCAGTGATATACAGAAGTTCTTTGTTCTTAGAGCAACATTATCATTGTATTTTACTAACACAGAGTCAAAGATGAGGTGAATAACTTCATTGTAAAGTGTTGTATGGTTTTGTGTAAGGGCGGGATGAGGATGGTTGTGTGTTAGGTTTATCAATCCTGTTCAAGAAAATGGCTGGATCCTGGTGTGGTGTTTGCAACCAAAATAAAATGAAATGCTGCTTCACATGATATGCTGTATCAGCGAGAGAAGCGAATAATGAGTTGCTAATATGATACTGAAATAAGAAATCTAAAAATGAAATACATAAAGCAAAAGTAAAGAAATGTTACAGGCAAACGTCAAATTTTCCCTGAAACACAACCAATCTGCAAGTAAAAAATGTTACTTCAAGAATAAACACACACCATTGTCTGTTTCCACAGGTATGAAGAACCTGATTGCTCTGCACTGGGACGGGGACACAGCGAGGCCGCATGAAATGTACATCACTTACAATAAAGAGGTGAGTATAACTGTGTGATTACTTTACTTACTCCATAGTTCAACCCAAGCCTCCTGGTACTATGTATGCCCCCTTCACGCAGTTCCCAAGGACCCTACATCACGTACAGATGGCGCTACGCTTCACTACCTGGAGACCTGTCCAGGATGAAAATTTGGACAAACAATTTGACTTCAGTTCTGAGCTATGATTAATTATTGTTATAAGTAAACTGTATAAGTTAGACGGACTGTCTTCACTCTTTAAGTCACCGCCGCAATGTTGCATCTTTATCTATCTTCTACCGCTATTTTCATGCTGACTGCTCTGCTGAACTTGCTAACTGCATGCCTCCCCCCCTCCCGCGGCCTCGCTGCACAAGACTTTCTACTTCTTCTCATCCTTATTCTGTCCATCTACCTAATGCAAGAGTTAACCAGTATCTTCACTCTTTCATCCCTTACACTGGTAAACTCTGGAACTCTCTTCCTTTGTCTGTTTTTCTACCTGCCTATGACTTAAACTCTTTCAAAAGAGGAGTGTCAAGAAACTTCTCACATTAAATTAGACTTCCCCCATGTCTATATTTCTCCTACTGTCCTCTTTACAGGGTTTGGCGACAAGCGGGATTTTTTTTTATATACTTGATTTATTTTTCCCTTAGCCAGTACCCTTTTAATGTGTAAAAAAAAAAAAAAACGCATGACATGTCTTCAACTTTAGTCTGCTCCCTAATCCCAATATTCTCTTTCTATTTTTACATCTTATGCCAAGCAACATTCTCTCCATTTCCCTTTGAGTATTCTATAGTTTGCGTTCCAGGTTTCTTCTTCGTAATAAAACTATTTTTCTACAAATATATGGAAAAATGCAAGGAATAACAAAAAAAAAAATGCGTGAAAGTAAAATGAGGTCTCCTTTCGTTCATAAACAGTCACCAACCAAAGCGAATATAATATATATTTTGAAGGTTACACTACTTGCAGAGATCCCTTACGTGCATAACCCTTCCAGAGCCAAACGATTCACCTCATTCATTCAACCTCACCAAACTACGCTATATGTATTGTGCCTTTATGCAATCACGGGACAGGTGGTTGGTAAATTCATCACGTTGAGATTTGTCAGGAATGAAAATGGTGCCAGCGTGAAGACTCGCTTAGTGACATCCCTGCTTGAGTATACTGTGGGTTTCGGGAAGCTGTGGTCTCGCTGGATAGAAAATAAGTAACAAAACATGGAAAGTTATAACGAGCGGCTGACTGATGACTCATTTGTGTCACAGATGTACGCGCACTACAACAATCTCCTTATCAATCGTACGGAACACCTGACGAGCCTCGGCAAAGTTACCAGCAATGAAGGTAAGGACGATCACCTATGACCAGGTAATGACCTATCATCCGGTAGTTCCCTTCCATATATCAATCCT
>JAPQNM010000012.1:1534249-1599249 GCA_029783475.1 Metacarcinus magister | reverse complement strand
ATCAGATGCAAATAATAATAGTCCTATCTGTACAATAAATTAATTATATATTTAATCATAATCATAATTATAATCATATGCAAGTAGCTTGAGGAAATAACTGATCACTTTTCTTTCCTTCCATTACTAAAAGGAGAAAAATAGACACGAGAAGAGGCAAACTTTTTCTTCTTTACTCTCGGAACGTTTCACTTTCATCTCCCATCCAAACAGACATCACTGGAAAGCTGCGTGGTGATGGAACGTGATGATGGTGACCACTGGATCATCCGCTATTGCCATCACAGTACAGATGAAGCAATCTGCATGGTGCCAGGTGAGTGATACGCTGTGTGGTGAGATGGTGATGTGGTGATGTGTGTGAGGTGGAACGCCGATTACTGACAGCAGGTATAGTAGTAGTAATCATTGCCACTCGTCAAGGCGAGGCACACACTAAGGAACACGGTGGTTGCTTTGTCAGTAAGTACATATAAATTTCTCTCTATCTTCTAGTAGTTATAGTAGTGGTGATGGTGGTGGTGGTGGTGATGGTGATACCGTAAGAACACACTCCTTTACACCTCCCTTCTTTTCTTACGCAGTGTCGTGTCCCTTGATGTACCAGCCAGTGAAAGCCATATGCTACAACCTGGTCCAGGCCTCTTCACCTCAACCCACCTTCCTCAACGCCCTCAGAACGTGCAACGAGAATGGCTCCGGCCTTGCACACCCCATCAGCTACTTGCAGATCAACCGCCTCGCTCGCTTCATTGTGGTCAGCTTCTACGAAAATTGAAACTGAAGAACTTGTATAATGCAGCAGCAGTAGTAGTAGTAGTAGTAGTAGTAGTAGTAGTAGTAGTAGTAGTAGTAGTAGTAGTAGTAGTAGTAGTAGTAGTAGTAGTAGTAGTAGTAGTATCAGTACCAGTAATATTCTTATCCTCGTTATTATCTTTCATCAAACACATGAAAATTATAAAAACTCGTGTCATATTTTTTGTTTTTCACACCGCCAACAGAACGATGATAAAGTGGACTGGAATGCAAGTGATTCTATAAACGTGGCCATTGGACTTAACGTGGCGTGAGTATCTTAGTAGTATAACTGTCTTGCTACACACACGCACACGCACACGCACACGCACACGCACACACACACGCACACACACACACACACACACACACACACACACACACACACACACACACACGAAAAAAAAATTCAAAAAAGCGAGAGAATGAGAGAGAAATGACAGAGACTAATATAAACACTCTATACAACAGGTTTGGGGACTCAACACTGAATGGGTTGTATAACATATCACAAGACGTTAAGGATGCTGTCAACAACTCAGGCGTGCAGGAAACAGAACACCTTTACCTCACCGTGTATCAGAACGCTTCATGGACCCTCACTCCCACTCACTTCAACTCCACCACCTCATTTTTCGTCTGCGAGTTTCACGGTCCACTGGGTATGTATTGTAGGTAGAAATTTCACTTAATACTTAGGCAGTTAGTTAATTGAGTTCTGGTGGAAGAGACAACGCTGAGTGGAAAGTAAAAGGGACGCCTACCAAGGTTATGGCTACATCAGGAAACAGTTGAGGAGGAGGAGGAGGAGGAGGCGTGGGAAAGACGGGGTGATAGAACATAATTGAAGTGATAATGATGAATGATGGTGATGGTGGTGTTATTGCAGTATATCTATGTATTTTATTCACTAATTTACTACCATTCTAGCATGTCATTTTCTTTGTTTTTACTTCGCCTTCTCTCCGACAGGATGCTGGTATGATAAACCTTGGTACGGTAATATGACAGTATCTGATCGAACCTACAATAATCGCACCGTCAATGAAACTCTTACATACTCGTAAGTAACACTATTGGCGACGTGTGTGTGTGTGTGTGTGTGTGTGTGTGTGTGTGTGTGTGTGTGTGTGTGTGTGTGTGTGTGTGTGTGTGTGTGTGTGTGTGTGTATATATGTGCGTCATCTTCCCTGAATGACATAATTACACAGCTATACAGAATGTGCCGTGTTCCGCAGGTGTCACCCAGGCTTCTTCGTTGACGGTGAGGTGGGCAACAAGGAGACACAGCAACACCAGTGCCACGGTCAGCTCGGAGGGTGGGCGCCGCTGCAACCCTTACGCCCATGCATCGGTATTGTAGGTGAGTCTTGGGACAATGATTACAAAGGGAGAGACTGAGGATGTAAGGCTGGACAGGGAAAGAAGATGGAGGAGGAGGAGGAGGGGAATGGGTGAAACGATTTACCTGTCGTGGAATAGATATAGAAACCAAATAGCAATAGCACTAATATTCCTGGTATTACGTGACACGGGGTAATGAGTAGAGGATAAGGGGATGGGATAGGCTGGAGGGTAAGGCCGCGGGATTAGTAAGAATGGGCAAGACACGTTAACTAGTGTTTGGTGAAGGAATGACAACGGAGTGAGCAATGGTGACGATGAAAGATGGGAATGATGACCCTGAAAACATGATTGAGGGAGATAGATAGATATATAAATGAATAAATAAATAGATCAATCAACGAAAGAAGTGACAGACATTACACACTTTCCTTTACTTCGAACATAAAATAATCAGACAAAAGAGTGTATAAAACAACAACATAAATCACAACCTTAAACCGCCACCACAAGGAAGGTTGAGGCTGCACTAACACACCTCAACCTCACCTCAACCTCACCTCAACCTCACTTCACCTCACCTCACTTCCCAGTATGCAACGAGAGTCTATCCAGCAGCCCACTCATGGAAGTCCAAACCTCTAAATACCCGGGCTACGAGACACACTGGATGAAGTACATATGTCCCTCTGATATGGGCACGGCTAACGGCACGCTGGAACAGATATTTACGTGCACTGAGTATAATGGAACCTACGCTTACGATGGGAAGGAAGTGCAAGCGTGTAACCGTAAGTGTACTGTGTGTGTGTGTGTGTGTGTGTGTGTGTGTGTGTGTGTGTGTGTGTGTGTGTGTGTGTGTGTGTGTGTGTGTGTGTGTGTGTGTGTGAAAACTATATAAACAGAGAAAGAAGAGAGAGAGAGAGAGAGAGAGAGAGAGAGAGAGAGAGAGAGAGAGAAAAGAAAAAAAAAGACGGAGTCAGAAAACAGTCACACATCACACACACACACACACACAACACACACACACACACACACACACACACACACACACACACACACGTCTTTCCACAGGGTGTTTGCAAGCACCAAACGGAAGCATCCCTCACTCCAACACTGCTTTGGACACTGAGCCTTGGCTAGTGGCCGTGCGAGTGGAGGTGAGGTGCGAGGACAACTACTTGGTGGCCCACAACATGAGTGTTCAAGAAGTGTTATGCACCGAGACAGGATGGGTAGCGAAGTTCCAGTGCCACAGAGGTTCGAGTTGTCATTTGTTTTCACTGTACCTTCTGTTTAATAATCTTATATAAGAACATAAGTAAATAAGGAGGCTGTAATAGGACAGTTGACTTACACAAGGCAGCTCCTGTGCACTTAACACCTAGCATCTGTTTTCATCATCCATAGATATGTCTAATCTTTTTTTTTATATGTATATTTTTTTTTCTCTCTCTCTCTGAAGTGTATATTAATGTGTTGTTATTTGTGTAGTGTGTTTGGGGAAGCCAGAGGTGGGCAACGCCACGACAAACTGGTGGGATGACATGTGGAAGAATGGCACCAACGTCACCGTCACCTGCAACGATGGCTACCATTTCGTTTACCAAGATACCACAACACTGCAACTAAACTGTCGATACTCGGGGTGGGAGAACCTCACAGCCTGCGAGAAAGGTAGGGTGTTGTGCCTGTCTTCATTCACTACGATATACATTTTCTTTCTTTAGTTCTCAAAATATTCCGAGGTTAATGAATGAACTACCATGTTACATACGCACTCAAGTAATAATATTCCTTTTTGTGATTCTTCCTCGTGATCACTTCATTTTGACCAAGCTCCACTTCTTTACAGTGTGCCGGAATGACCTCGAGGTGGGTAACGCGACGGTGAATACTTCCTTAGACTGGTTGGTGGTGGGAGAAAAAAATCCAGCCACATGTTTCGATAGCTACCTGTTTGTGAGCGCTAACAGCACAAGGGTGGACGTGGAGTGTACTTTCGATGGCTGGGAGGTGACGGATGGTTGTCAGAAAGGTGAGGCGGTGGTTGTGGTGGTGGTGGTAGTGATGGTGTAGATAGAAAGTAGCTGAGGGACATAGAAGTAATGATAAATAACCAGTAGAGGAGGAGTAGTGAGAGTGTTAGTGATGTCTGGGAAGTAGTGGAGAAAGTCACCTCAAAGAAAGGGAGCAGTGATAATGTTAACGGTGCATGGACAGTGACAGGTGAAATGGTGATTCTTTAATGGTGCCCTAGTGACGAGTGACCAGGAACACGTCACTCCATCACTACTCTCACTCTCACCCACAAAACATGTCCAGGTATTAAGGTCAATCACACTACACTATATGCACAAGACTTCTCTGTCCACCTCACTAATGCAAAACTTAACCATTATATTCACTTTTTCATCCCTTTCACTGATAAACTCTGGAACTCTCTGACTACTTCTGTTCGTCCACCTTCCAACAACTTGAATACTTTCAGGAGAGGCGCATCAATACATCTCCAAAACTAAACTGGCCACCCTTTTGGACAATTTATCTTAATACTTTTTGGGAGCCGCAATGTGAGCGGGATATTTCTTAAACCCTTTCTCCATTATCTGTAAAAAAAATAAATAATAATCCAGATCAGCTTTCCCTCTCACCCGAACACGTAAACAAGGTGTGCTCACTCCCATCTTCCCGTAGTGTGTGAGGAGGAGCCAACGGTGACCAACGGCACCACCGATTGGACCTCCGGGAAGGCGTGGAGCGAGGGTACCTCAGTGGAAGCCAACTGCAACGATGGTCATTACCTGTACCCGAGCATCGAGCGCCAGCAGACCATGTACTGCACGTATGAAGGATGGACCAACGCGACCGACTGTGAGCAAGGTGCACACCAGCTAACCATCCGTTGCCTAATCAGTACATGTGCCTCAACACATTCTCGATCTGTTGTGTATCTCAGCGATGGTCCTGATTCTCCCTGAACACATATTAATACTTCATTATATACGTTCTCAGCTCCTTTTTCGTTCGATTTCTTTCCTCATATAATAGTTTTGCCTCTCTTACATCCTCAAAGTCTTAACTTCTTCCCGCCCTCCTGTCCCCATCACCAGTGTGTTTCGTGGCCCCGGACTTAACGAAGGAAGCAGCCTTATGGAATCAATCGACGGGGCCAGGAAGGCTGTCGGATACGGTTACCGTCAACTGCAGGTCGAGCCATTACAATAATGAATCCCTGAACGACACCACCATCACCGTCGTCTGCATGCCTGGAGGCTGGATGGCCGTCAACCCTTGCATCTTAAGTGAGGAAACCTTTGTCTATGAACCAAACAATCTATTTACCATATGATCTAAACTACTTCTTTTTTAGATTAAAGCAAACAAGCAAAGCTTTGTTAAGAAAACATGAGAGGAGACCATAAAATATGATTGCAAAACAATAGATCCTCTGTATCTGTTCCCGTTTTACTTTCCTCAGAATGCACAGATCCTCCAGACTTTGGTAGTGTGGACATGGTGTGGGAGGAGAGGGACTCGGGGAGGCCAGGGGATGAGGTGACCCTTGACTGTCCAACCGACTTTCGTAACAGTGATGATGTGAACTCCACCACCACTATAGTACGCTGCACCTCTGAGGGCTGGACCCTTATCATCACCTGCATGAAAAGTGAGTTGCATGGACGGTGTATGCCTGGACAGGGTCGTCCGGCCCAGCAACTTAACCCTTTATTTTGTATCATATTTACAAAGGTGAAAACAGGCAGACGGCTGTTGAGGAAACTGGAGTATTCCCTCCAGTCGCCCTATAAATAGATGAAGGCAGAGAGATTTATACTATTGAGACTGTTTCAGGTTTGTGATACGAGTATTAAACTGACACTGTTTCATTCTGGCCAATACTTCTTTAGTGTGTTCGAAAGTATGCTGACCTACCATATCACCATGTCTTCACCTCTCTATATGACCTACCACTCCACCCTTAACCTCTTCCCTCTCTATTTTGCGTCTTCTTGCATTCCTCCATTTCCCGCTCCCCCTGCCTCACCACCACCCCGTACCTCAGTGTGTAAGGAGGACCCGGGCGCGGCGAGTGCGAACATAGCATGGCCGTCTGGAATGGTGAACGTTCTGATGTCTCAAGAAACCGTGGACTGCCTTGAAGATCATTACAACGACAATGATCTCGTCACCAACACCACCTTAGTAGAATGCAGCGGCGATGGCTGGCTCATCTCATACCCCTGCGTCAGAGGTGAGGGGTTGACAAGGAGTGGAGGGTCGTGGATCTCACTCAGTCTAGAGAGAAACACTTAACATGTTGCACAGTGCACGAAACTGATACTAAAAGAACAAGCCTCCTTCGTCCTCCTCATGATGGCCCTTCCCTGTCTCAGTGTGCGCCAACACCCCAGACTTCGGGAACGCGTCTGTGGACTGGGTATCAAGAGGGCCTGTAAGAGTATCCAAAGAAGTGACTCTTGATTGCCCCGAAGGTCACCGTAACAACTTCAGTCTGGTCGCCTCCCCCACCACTACTGTCAACTGCACCATAGACGGCTGGGTTAACTTGGACGCATGTGTCAGAGGTGAGTGACACTGACAACAAAGAGTACGATTATTTGTTTCAGGTAAGAGAGGTCGGAAAAAGAGCAATAGAAGTATGAGAAGAAAGAAAAAACCCCACTTACAAATTCACCACCAACTGAGTGTACAAAATATTCCTGCCTCGTCCACCACACACTTTATTCCTCTTTATTGTTCCGTTCTATCCCGTTCTATCACGCCCTAAACCCACATTCCACGTTTCAGCATGTGTGGAGGATCCGGACGTGGCCAGTACGATGATTAAGTGGGAGTCTGGTCTGGCAGCGCTATTAGAGGCGGAGGAAACTGTGGACTGCGTTGAGGACCACTATAGTAACGAGACCCTAAACACCACCAACATCACCGTGCGATGTGACGTGGACGGCTGGCAGGTCCTTCATCCCTGCGTCCGAGGTGAGAAAGTCTTGCACATAGTTTTGCACCAGGTCAATGGAATTATTTTTTGTTATCTTACTCTTCTCTCGTTATACAGTTTTCTCCATATGTATGTCAATTTTTTTTTCTCTCTCTCTCTTTCTTTATTTATTTATTTATGTTTCAGTGTGCACGGAGAGCCCAGACTTCGGCAACGTGACAATGGAGTGGGAGGACAGAGGGCCAGCAAGAGTGTTGGACAAAATGATTCTTGACTGCCCTGCTGGCTACCGTAGTAATGACAGTCTTGCCCTCAACAAAACTCTCCTTCTCTGCACCCCGGACGGATGGATCAACATTGACCCATGCGTAAAAGGTAAGCAGCGCGGACAGTGGATATGAATGAGGAACAAATTAGAGAGGATTAATGTCTAACCTGCTACCTATGCCACTTGACTACAGATTTTCTTTGGGTTAGATTTAAAATGCTAAGAAAAGCATATACTTCAACAGTGTGCTTTGAGGAAGACATGGTAGGCTTGCCCCTAGAAGAAGAAGACGAGGAAGCTGAGGGAGTGTGGGTAGTGGACAAAGTGGTGAGTCGTGGTTGTCCCGATGACTTGCTTACCTACGACGAGGGCATCAACATCACTGCCTACGTGTGTACCCCTGACGGCTGGCACAACCCTGACCCTTGTGTGGCGGGTAAGGCAAAGGAGGGAAAACGATTTCAAGTGTATTGCAGGTTGTTTTTGCATCATCTTAAATCAGTTATGTTCATCGCCATTGGTCTCCCCGGTAAAGAATTGGTAGCTTCACATTAACGTCATTGCTATCCCGTGCACCAGTGTATGTATATTTGCGTTTCTTTCCGCTACGCCCTGCAGTGTGCCGCGAGTGGCTATACACCAAGAACGCGAACACTAACTGGAACCACCGGATCTGGAGGGCCGGACATGAGCTGCTGGTGACGTGTTTGTCTCATCACCGCGTCACCCCTGGAGTGTTCACCTACAACGTCATGTGCACTGACACTGGATGGCTCAACGTATCCTCCAACTGCTCTTATCGTGAGTATTTTAAACACGTTATTTGTTTACTAATTATACCTTGCTTCAACAGTATCATGATATAAATATGGTGTGCTTTATATGATGCATATTTTTATTTCCTTTTATATATATATTCTTCATATATGGATATATATGTTAACAAATTATTATCTCATTTCCCCCATATTAAACTTAGCAATAATCTCCATTTTACATTTTTTTTGCCTTTCCACATCAGTTTTCTTTCATCAATGATACAATGATTATATGAACTGTAAAAAACTAATACTCTGATTCTGATCCTTCTGCCTGTATCTTGGTGCCAAGTGGTCAGTGTTTTAATGATGCAAATGACACTGTAAACTAACACATTTTTTCTTCAAGGAGCGAAGCTGGACGATAATTTATCAGTTCGAAAATATCATTATCATACCTTCTTTTTCTACCTATCATCCATTATTTCTGGAAGTGAAAGTTGGAGGAAGTGTGTCTGCATGTGTGTGTATGTGTGTGAGAAACTAGTTAATATTAAGATTATTATTGTACAAATAAATAAAAGTGTTGTGTTTCAATATTCATATTGTACTATGTAGCTATAATTGTGCATTGTTTTTATATAAAATATATTCCAATATTTTTTATAAATACGTTTACTTTTACCACAAGTGTCATTGATATGGGTTGAATAAAACTGTAAAAGCATATAATGAAGGCATATCTCTTCATCCTACCAACGTCCAGACTCCAGAGAAAAAATAGTGGAATGTAGGCTGAGGTGGAGATGGTTGAGACGGTGGAATAATCTGGTGTTCGGTTAAATCCTCTATAAGCTCCAAATTGTTTTCAAAGCTACCTCATGCTACAAGTAACACGGAGACACTCTTCTTCAATGACACTAATTAAGCGAGATACAGGTTTTTTCACAAATAACTTTAAAATTTACATAATAACAATATGTTTTTAATATATAATAACCATCTAAGGGTTGATGCCTACAACCCCTGAAAATTTCATTCCGATCCCTCCAGTGGTCTAGGAGGAGATAGAAGACAGACGGACGGACGGAGGGACAGACACACATACAGACAGACAAATTTTGGATGGGGTCGTTTCGTAACTTCCAAACTTCTCGCTTCGCTCGCAGTTTGAAATAAGAATCGTATACATATGATCCTTACCAAGAATGATATACATATGATCCTTGGTGTGTACCTAAACAATCTTTCTCTCATGCCTGACACAGCGGCTCAGCCTTCACACCTAAACACACACACACACACGCGCACGCACCTAGAACAACAGCCTTCCCACCTCATCGTGTCAGCATCATGCTCGTCCTGCTGGGGAAAGGTTGGAACACACTTATTTTATTTGTCAAACTTTCTCAGAATTTATGAGGTCATGTAAAAATATAACTCATTTCTCTAGAGCGTTCTGGTGATGATGTCAAGTAATACCATATAGACTGAAGGTTATCTAGACTCCTTTCCCAACCTTCCAACATCAACAGGAACCTTCAGATACCTGTAGAACTTTCATATAAGGTAAATAAATGCTTCCTTTTCCCTCCCTCTTCTGAAAGTGGATTTGGTTATAACGTTAGTTTGGGTATATTATTAAAATGTCTTTCATTGTTACGTGGACATTTAGGAAATTTGGTCACTGAGAAATTAGGTGAAGAGCATTGAAAACAACTTTGTAATTACTTGTTGAATTGTCGTTTCTCAAGCGGACAATCATACCACACGAAAAAAAAGTGGATTTGTGGCGTCATATAGTGTATGTTTATGTATTTGTATTTTGTGTGAATTAGAATTGGATAATATGAAGATAACATTAGCGTCTTCTCCCGAGGTTAATACTTGTCTGGTTACAGCCCCACAAGGTTAGGTTAGGTTGGGGTTAGGCTTAGAGTTAGGTTAGGTTGGGTTAGGGTTAGGTTATTTTTGCTTATAGCTTCAAAATTAGTAGGCTAACCTTATCTCCATTTTTTCCTACATGCTAACCTTATCTCCACTTTACACTTAAAATTAATTTCTACCATTTCTTCTGACGTAGACGACCCTAGAGGCGTTTAAATACAGGTACGTGAAGCTAGGTTAGGTTAGGTTTAGTAAGGTTTAGGTTAGGTTAAATTAATGTAGAAAAAAGTGCCATTGGAAAGTGAACTAAGCAATAACAAAAACGTGGTGGTGCTATCAACAAATCTGAAAATTTTATGTAACCCACCTCCCCCCCCCATAAAGGTGTTCATTATTGTTTTTCAGGTTTATAAATCAATGGGTGTCTTGGAAAACCTGGGTTGTCATTCTACTCAACCCAGGCCAAGGTGAAGGAGGCATGATGGATGCAGATCCCGTGCAGGCCTTCCACCGGGCAGCAGAACAAGGGGACCTCACCAGTGTGCAAGCTTCCTTAAGTGATGGTGAGCAGGTGCTGTTTGACACTTTTTAGTCTAATATTTACAATTGTTTAATGACGCCAACTTACTACTGCAATGCAAAAGAAGGCAATATTCAACTTGACAAAAAATTAGTTATTATAGTCGAACGAGCCTGTCTTGAGCGATGGGCCATAACTGTGGGATTCCTGCATTGTTGTCATGTTCACTGATAACAGGCCGCTGATTACCTTTCTTAAGAACATAAGAACATAAGAAATGAGGAGACTGCAAGAGGCCAGTTAATGACCTACACGAGGCAGCTCCTTGTCCCCCACCCTTGGAATAATCCAATATTTAGCCATCCCACCTTATACTGTTAGGTTAACTATTTGAGGGTGTGTCCAGTGGCCCCACCTGGTCATTTCAGGTCACTCACTTGCCATGAAAGGCTCCCCTGTAACACACTCTTGTGTTCTGCACAGCCAAGCAAAAGAAGTTATTTACAACGTAAATAAATATTTTTTGGAAGATCTGACACCACTGCGGACCAGACTAGCCACACCCAAGAGCTCAAGATAGGCTGGTTTGATTATAGTTTAGGTTAGAATGTGTCTTCAGGTGCAGCAGCAGCAGCAGCATCACATTGTTAATCTCCACAGTGTGATAGAAAATACATTCCTGAGGCACAGGATTGCTTGCCTTTCACTCCCGCTGGGATTGCTAAGTCAATACTCGTCAGGTTACGTCCCATAGTTATACTCTGCCGGGGGAAGAGGGTTACTGCGTGAAAGGTGACAAACCTAAATTGTCTCTGCCTGACCCAGGATACAAACCAGAAACCTTTTGACTATGATCCGAGTGTTCAAATCCCTACACCACCGGAGTGCTGTAATGATAATAATAGTACTAATGAACTATCTTCCTCATAGTGAGACAATGTTTAACTTGACAGGTCTTGACGTGGACTGCCCTGACCATGACAACAACACAGCATTGCATATTGCTGCTGCCAATGACCATGAGGTACTGGTGTCCTTCCTGCTGGGGCAACAAGCAGACTGTGAAACAACCAACAACCTGGGATGGACACCCCTTATGCAGGCAGCCCGGCACGGCCACATGGACGTGGTGGTGTTGCTGGTACAGGCCGAGGCAGCCGTTGACAAGCAGAACAGGTTGGGTGAGTGGAAACAAAGGTCTATGGTTATTCGTGTACCTTGAAAGGTATTGGAAAGGTATTAAGGAACAATTAGGAAAGTAGATAGGAAAAATTGCAAATATTTACCATCGCATAAGTTAATCAGCCTTCAAATATTCATTTTGTAAATATTCACATGGACTTATTTCATGAGCGTGACTTGATTCATTACTGTTACTGGTCTGCCAGGCATGACAGCACTGATGCTTGCCTCAGTCAGCGGACACATGGGCACAATACGAGCACTGATCGATGCTGGCGCTGACTATGATCCTGAACCATCCATCACCACGTGCCAAGTGACACCACTTATGATCGCAGCACAGCATGGCAATGATGCATTGGTACGTCTCTACCTTGACAAGGGAGTCAGTGCCAACAAGGCCACACCAAACACTGGTAAGACTTGTACATATGTACTTAAATAATGATGTGTATGTGGGTACAGCATACCAAGTTAGGTTAGATTCACACGAGCATTTTTTTCTCACGCGGTAGGATGGTCGCGCGGTAGGGTGTAATGAAGGCATGTCTTCACACAAGCAGTTTTTCCTGCAGCGGAAAACCACCTGGTTTAGAAATCCACTAAGTTCAATGAGACCCTTCACACGGTGCCCTGCCCAGCAGAGACTCACCGGCCTCTGTCACATATGAACCACAACTGCCACGAGGGAAATAACCGTTCATCTGAAGTGCTCCATAGCCTTCAACAGTATTGTAGAATGCTCATCGCCGCACGGTTTAGCAGTGCATGCAGCAGCTGAATCTCTGCCGGCAGGCACCGTGTGAAGGGTCTGATTTCCAAACCGGGTGGTTTTCCTGCACAGGAAAAAAAATGCTTGTGTGAAGCCAGCCTTAATGTTAACTGATTTAGGTTTCGGGGGAGGGTAGTAAAGGCCAGACAATGGAGGTGAAAAGGTTTCTGGATAACCTGTAATAAAAATCCTCTTTATAAAGTACTGTTTAAAGAACAATAGAGGGTAATCAGGAGCACCCTTATGCTGCATCGCCATGTTTCAACCAAACCTGTTATTGTGTCTGTACGTGTGTGCATAAGCATGTTGCAATGATATTATATTTCACATCTGTATTCTCTAGCCCTGTGGTGGGGGATGCAAGAATTCTACCACCGTAATCCCTGCTGTTTGTAAACGGCAACAAAAGGGACAGAGCAAGGGTACTGGGAAGCCCCTCCTCTGTATACTCTGCAACAAAAACACAAGGCACAGAGGGGGAGGGGAGAGTAATGCCTCCACAAACCCTGGCGTGCCTTGTCTTGGCTACTTCCCCTTAGGAGGATAACAGCCTGGTATATAGATGATAGATTTTCACCAGAGTTGGCAATATATAAAAATGCATGTGCAAGTACATTTGTCAAGCACAGTATTTGAGCCGATTTAATTTAGTCCCGTAATTCTTATTTGCTGAGCAGAAAGTAGGTAGGAGTTTTAACTTCACTGTTTGGAAGGAAGTGACATATCAATCTAGTATTGTCACATGAAACAGATCAGTGCATCCTGACCATGACTTGACCTAGAACAACAGTTAGCCCAGAGCACAATGCCTTCATCACCATTGAAATTATATGTACTCGTAAATGTCATCACTCCAGACAGACATCAATCCAATGAAGTAAAGTGAAGTTTGATCACTTGCACAGGCATCACACCGTTGATGTTCAGTGCTGCTGGTGGTAGTCTGTCCACCGCACAGATCCTGCTGGACCGAGGAGCTGACCCTAATGCCCTCAGTGCCTGTGATATGACGGCTCTGGATGTGGCTACTATTTGCAATAGAACTGACATCTCTAATTGCCTACAGGAGAGGACTAGTCTCCACAAGAAAAAAGGTAAGTTTCCTCCTCAACAACCTCGTTTAATTTCCTGACCAATACTTTACCAGTTATGTTTTCTATTATGTTTATATACCGTATTGAGTGTCGTTCACCTTCCATTATTAACTCCATTGACTATAGGTGGGCTGTGTGACATCATGGATGCCTCGCGCCGTGGGGATTTAAAGGCAGTGCAGGAGATACTGTTAGCCGATCCAACCCAGTGTCAAGTGCCTACAGCAGATGGTGCCACACCCCTGATGGTTGCAGCCATGATGGGACACAAGCAGGTGGCACAGGTGTTGGTGCAGTATGGAGCTCATTTGGATGCACAGGACCTCAAAAATGGCTGGACCGCCTTAATGCAGGCCATCTATCACAGGTGGGAGCATACTTCATATTTCTGGCAGATATTTGTTCCCTTAAAGGTTCAATCTTGATTAATATGTATGTGTACTGATTTTTATTGTTATGTTGCTGTAAGATGGGAATTTAGAATGATTATCTCAGCAAAGTTATTTCACATATCTCCAACTTTGTTTTGTCCATAAAATAAGGAGTAACATTTATCTTTTGTTCTGAATTTTTTTTTTCAACTGGTCTTTCTTAGATACATTTTCACACTTGTCAAATATTCTTGAAGTCAATATTTTTGTGCTGTGAAAGTATCTATTATATCTATGGTCACTTTCACATCATTCTTCAGACAGACAAGCATGGCCAAGTTTCTGGTGCAATGTGGTGCAGACATTGGCAAGGTGACCCACCGGGGCTGCACAGCTTATGACTTCGCCAGTGAAATGCTTGACACTGAAATGATGCGTGTCTTTGTTGAGGCTCAGGTAGGTGTATTCAACCTGATAGTCATCTTTTAGTCATTTTGATTTTCTACGTTCAGTTATTTGACACCAAATTTACAAAAAGATATGTATATACGTACATTAAAAGTTTTATATTTTTTCTGTTGCTGCTCGACTCCAGATATGAGAGGTAAGACACCATGATTTATAAGATATTGAAAATATAACCTTTCCCTCTAACAATTTTGTGGCAAAGTTACTGAATTGAAATGGAGCAACAGGAGGTTATGAAGTAACAACAAAGGATGACTCTCACAGATGAACTCACTGGGTCTAGGATCCCCTTCCACTTTTGGCCAGCCAGCCAGAAATCATGGTGATGGATCCTCTAAGCTGGGCCTCAAACACTGGTGGAACAGAGTCTCCAACAAGTGCGTTAACACCCTTGGGAGGGCTAAGCAACTTTATGGTGATATCTTTTTGATACATACATACTGAAAATACGCAACCAAAACTGGATGAATAACTGCTAGTCCATCATTATCATCATTGTCATTATCATTATCACTCTATAGTGCCAGCAATAACCTCTTTACAGATTTAACAGAGTGAAGTCTCAGAAATTACCTCCCTGCCCTGAGCCAGACACCCTTGGAGAGCTGAGCCTGGTGCCCCCCCTCACCCCAATACAGTATGATCCTATACTGCCCCAAGAGGTGCGGCTGCCACCAGTCATGGTAAGCTGACTACACACTCTGCCTTGCTCAGGAGGAACAGTTGACACCTGTTAGTGAACTGTACCAAGGCTTTCACCAAGTACACTCAGATATGAACAGTTGTGATACTCTTGCTCATATATTTTTATCAGTTATATTATATTATATATATATATATATATATATATATATATATATATATATATATATATATATATATATATATATATATATATATATAGTGCGCTCGGCTTACAACTGAGATTTCCTGGGTTCTAATCCCCGGTTGGGTGAATTTAATTGGTGTGGTGTGGTTGGGATAAACTTGTGGTGTGAGTCCCTGACACAGACATCACTAACTGTGCTGTGACACTGACCCTCAACACCTTGGTACGGTGAGGATGGGTTCCTTCTCCCCATGAGGTCTAGAGGCTAAGATGAGGCAATGCATGTGGATGTATGCGTGTGGATGCCTTGCCTCCATTAAGGGGATATAAGACGGGTAAATGGATGGATTTACCTACACGTTTCACCTTTCTTTCCTAGGACTTTGGAACTAATAGCATCCATGTGTTGGAAACTCTGAAGAGCATGGTGCCCCCCCACATCTCATCAACAGATGGAAAACCAAACTTAGTTCCTAAGACCATGCGTCCTGGCCGCAAGATTCTACCCAAAGAACCTATAGAGCACCCTCGTCATGCCACCAACTCCAGGCTTCTGAAGTGGAGCATGGGGAGTGGGGGGCCATCTCCAGGCTCCTCCTTGTCTGGCCCTAGCCCACAGTCTTCAGGCAAGTCTATCTATTTATATACCCAGCTGATATCTCCCTTAAAGAGGGATAGCCAAGACAAGGCGTTTAGGATTTGGGGAAACCTACTCTCCCCTTCCCCTCTGCGCCCTGTCTTTTTCTAAGAGAATACAGAGGAGGAGCTTTCCAGATCCCTCACTCCGTCCCTTTTGGTCATCACAGAGTAGACGGTGGTAGTATTCTAGCAGTGCATGTACATGATTGAATTATCAAGTTGATCAAGTTGAAGTAAAAATTATCTGCCTATTGATCTAGGACATTGATTGAATGTGCTGGTGACATATAATGTAGTAATCGTTTGTGAAATTCATGTCAGGTTGCTAGTGATGTCATGCATGTTAACTAGCACACTATAGCTTGTATTTTGAAGGATACTTTCCATTCTTTAGGGGAAGCCAGAAGCCTGGGCAGCTTGCTGAAGGGGAAGGGTGGTCACATCAGCCGTGGACGGGAACATCCTCAACGAAAGAGTGACAATGAAGTGCTGGTGTCTTCCCTCGACAGTGGAGGCTCTAGCGGATCTTCTTTGAAGACTGTAACCTCCTCCAAGTCTTCAAAATCCTCCCAGTCTACATCCACTTTGGTTCCTCCAGAGGCAGGGGCAGAGCAGGAGTCCAGCCTGGGCCCTCCACCTGCCCTTACCCTCACCCTGGGCTCAGGACAACTTGCAGAGGTGCTACAGAAGCTGTCTCTGGACCAGTATCTGGATGTGTTTTTGGAGCAGGAGGTGGATCTTGATGCATTCCTTGAGCTTTCTGATACTGATTTGAGGGACTTAGGCATCAGTTCTCCCTCTGCAAGACGCAATATCTTGACTGCCAGTGCTTGCCTCAGGACCAAGCTCCCTTCATCCTAGTCATTACTGTATCACTGCTGTGCAAGTGCACTACAATATGATTTACCAAAAAATACTCCGGTTTTTCATTTCTCATAATTATAAAATCATGAAAGGTATAGACTGGACCTCAAGCGTTTTTCATTACTGGTGAATGGCACCCCCTCCCCCCTCTCTTGATTGATTGATTGATTGATTGATTGTTTTATTTGTAAGATATACAAGGTCATACATCACAGCCAATGTGCAGGTGAGTACAAAGACCACTTCCCAGGATAACACAAGAAAGTCCATAGACTTATTTCCATTGTGGTCCTTTCTCTCCTATACTTAAAATGTCAAAAAATGCCTCATCACCTTGTCTTTACACTACCTTTCATTGAGAGCATAGAAACATAACATTATCTTAAGGGATTTCAATCAATATCCACAACATGCTTAGTTCCCGGAGCCGTATCTTATGAAAGCGAGGGACTTAAGATAAGGCGAGATAAGAGGTGTCGTTTTTTTTAGCCCATGTATCTAGGACGAGGTTCGATTACTGAGACAAGATCAGTTATTACGCGGACGTGTCAGAGCTGCAACTAACATTCCCGGCGGTAACGTGCAAGGGTGAACATTACCTACACACACCTCGGAGCGAATGGAATACCTCGCTCCATAGGGTCTCTACCGCGCCCAAACAGTGTCTAGCAGTGATTGGCCCGTGAGTGTGTTGTAAAGGTGACTAATTGGAGAGTCTTTAGTTCCTTTCCATACGGTGTTGCAATCTTTCCCTCTCACAATGTCTTAAGGTCCTAATATAATATAACATTCAATATCCATGGTAATTAAGTCACCTGTTTGCTTATTGGTGAGTAATTATTGTTTTTAGTGAATATCAAGTTTATTCACGTAAGTACAATGAAAGCCATCCCGAAGAAATTAACATAATTCATATATTTTTTTTACGTCATTAACTTATTATTATTTAGGTTTATTTACGAATTTTAGTGTTTTCAGTAGATAAGTGTGACCAAGTCCTTAATTAATACACTTGTTTGACGTAGTTAGTAGGTACGTATATACATGTCACACGGGGAAGGGAAAGGGGGGGAAATAAGGCTGTAGCTATAGCATAATACGTCATAAAAACACAACACTCAGCATAGCAAAGTACTGTACATACAAAGCCAAACCATCTTGCACCATAACGAACACCAACCACAGACACACACACACTAGTGACCGAGAAGGAAAATAAAAAGCCATACGGGATGGAAAATAAAAAAATAATAAAAAAAGACAATTGAACTGCCGATAAATAATCAAGAAAAAGATAAAAAAGTCTTTCCTATAAACAGTGTCGAGGGAGCGTCAGGTAACATCGGAGCATTATCTTCTCCTGTCCACCACCACCACCACAACCACCACCACCATGGGTATCATCTCCCGATGCTTCTGTGACCCCTTCAAGCTCACCTACGTCTCCGCCATCGTGACCGGCGTGAGTATATGACGTGCCACTTCACCAGGTCATACTATAGGTAATACAACACCACCACCACCACCACCACATACTACAAGCTATGACGTGCTTTTTCTCATCTGCTTTCATGATATGGAATGAATATATACAAAAAACACCAATTATGATGATGATGATGATGATGATGATATTGGAGAAAGAAGTCACAGTCACATTTTCTCCAAGATGAGCAGGACATGTATATCATTGAACTATTTTCCAGTGATAAGATAATGGGGGTTTTTTTCTATTTTTTTTACCAGCAGTTGAAAAGAGCGCCAATTAACAAGTGTAAATGAGAATGGGGGAAAAAAAGTTCACGAGTGATTATCGATTTACATTCAAGCAATTATTACACACGCATTATCATCACCATCCTGTCTCATTGCTGACGTCATAGGAAAAAGCAAAAAAAAAATGACTGATCTTTATCAGATTAGTAAGCCAACCTAGATTAAAGTGGCGATTGCTTTTTTACCTGGTGTGGGAGGGGGGGGGGGGGAAGGGGAAAAAATAACATGATCTCTCTCTCTCTCTCTCTCTCTCTCTCTCTCTCTCTCTCTCTCTCTCTCTCTCTCTCTCTCTCTCTCTCTCTCTCTCTCTCTCTCTCTCTCTAGGGTGATGTAAGACTCTTATCATGTGCTACAGATAAAAGATATTGAATTCCAAGTGAGGCTTTTCCGAGATGTTCAAGTGATAAGTCCACCTCAGCAGAAACTATCCTCACTCTCCACTCATAACCTAACAACTCATCCTCATTCTCCATTCATAACCTAACTACTCACCCTCATTCTCCACTCATAACCACATTCATTACTGACTCTTTCTCATCATCATAAATAAACATCTACGCAATGTTTTCACTTATATAATGCATACACTCATTGATTACTCATTGTTTTCCTATTGCATGATGTATACTTAGCATACAAATAAATATATAGCATGAAAATAGCACGATATGAGTAAAATGTTCATACAATACACGTGGAATAAATAGTGCTTGTGAGTGAGACCTTATTAGGGATGCATATTTATTTCTTACAAAGTGAATAATTGACATTCTTCGTGTGTGTGTGTGTGTGTGTGTTACAGATAGAGGGAGTGGTGTTCGCTGTGCTCAACATTGTACTCATCTGCATGTACACCTGTGATATGTCGCCGCCTAGCAATGTGGCTCTAGGCTTTGACAAGTTTTGGGCCTTCTACTTTTATGGTGAGTCTCTCTCTCTCTCTCTCTCTCTCTCTCTCTCTCTCTCTCTCTCTCTCTCTCTCTCTCTCTCTCTCTCTCTCTCTCTCTCTCTCTCTCTTTCGAATACCTCTGAGATAAGATAATGCAATAACACTGACAAGAATAACAATGATAACAATGAATAAAGGTAATAATAATAATAATAATAATAATAATAATAATAATAATAATAATAATAATAATAACATCCCTTTCCTCGCCAACCACGACAGATAGGCAGAGGTGTGATGATAAGGGAGTCGTGTCTCCTTGGTGGACCAACTACACCTACCCCCTTGGACCCAACGAAAGATCCCTTACTACCCCTTATGATAACTTTTTGTACCAGTGCATCTTCCTCGTCCTACATGGTGCCTGGATCGTCACAGCCATCATCCTGCTCTATGGTGAGGCGTGGGTGTGGGCGTGGGTGTGGGCGTGGGTGTGGGCTAGACGAGTGCATTGGGTTAGTTAGGGTATAGCCAGGGTGGATGTAACCTGTGTTTTGTATGGTGTATATGGGGTTTAAGAAATGTTTTGATGTTCTTGTCGGGTTTGTGATGATGGTGATGGTGATGGTGATGGGAGAGCAAGGTAGTGGTGGTGACTTATTAGTAACTTTGACAAACTAACAAGAAGGAAAGGCGTAAAAGGATTATTATTTTTGACTCTGCTTCTCGGGTATCGAACACTAATCTACAGGTACTAAGCTACTAGTACCTGTAATAATTAATTGGCTTAATTGACATGTGTACCTGACTAGGAGCAATAAAATAGTAATGTACAAGTAATGGTAGTGATAGTAAAATTTAAATAATTACTGGTAGTGGTGATGGTGGTGGTGAGAGGGTGGTGATGGTGGTGGTGAGAGGGTGGTGATGGTTCATAATGGTGATGGGTGCCACAGGTAACGCCAAGAAGAAGTGGGGTTACTACATCCCGTGGCTGCTGGTGTCCACGACACTTCTGGTGATGGACGTGACTATCTCCGCCTTCTGTATTCAAGACTTGGTGGTGAGTGTGTGTGTGTGTGTGTGTGTGTGTGTGTGTGTGTGTGTGTGTGTGTGTGTGAAAACTTATAATAATATATGTGCCTATGGACGAGATCACAAAATATAAACAAACGTTAAAATTTCATGGAAAGTAAGATCCTTTCTGTTCATAATAGTTACTCATAAGAGCGTTTTTACATCTCGAAAAAAATAAGAAATATCATGATTTCTACTATTGTTATTAATGTCCTCCTCCTCCTCCTCCTCCTCCTCAAGACGGTGACGGACACAGGCGGGTATCAAAGCGCCATGTTCTGGGTCCTCGTGCTCTACTTCAGGATCTTCATCATATGCTTCATCAACATATCTCAGATGGCTAGTGCCTTCAACGCCTTCTGCAAGTGCCGACACAAGAGGGCCAAGCAGGAACACCAAAAGAGGGTAAATAAATACACAAACAACTAACCATAAATGAACATAAGATAACAAACTTCCTAGATTTATGAATAATGAAGAAGCATTAATTTTGGCGGGAAAGGATGAGGCAAGACTACGGGGACCTCAGCTGATAGAAAACGAGTAACCAAAAGCCAACCTAACGCGTTCTTTTGCACAGAAAATGGCGAAGGCTCACTCTGAAGAAGTAAGACGGGTGGAGGCGGCGACGGAGGCAAGAGTGCGCGCGCAGATGGCGGAGCAGCAGGTGGCTCAGGAGATGCAGACGAGGCCCAAGATACCGTGAGTCATCGGCTCTTATGCATCACCAACAGACACACCTTTCCTTCTTTCTCTCTCTCTCTCTCTCTCTCTCTCTCTCTCTCTCTCTCTCTCTCTCTCTCTCTCTCTCTCTCTCTCTCTCTCTCTCTCAATTGTTCTATGTGAAATTGGAAGGTTTGTTGTGGGTGTCCCATGTACTACGTGGTTGTCAATGTTTGTGTCACTATGAGTATAACTTGTATGGCATCTTATTACTGTGATTGATTAGTCGTGTGTTCAACTATTTAATGGAGTTTAGCTTTAGGAGGGAAGTAACTCTTGTTGTCACTGAGCTCATCATTAATAGAGTTCTTATGACCAGATGAGTTTCAATCAAGGTGTGTAATTTTCTTATGATTTAGAAGTTTCCAAAATTAGTCAACGAGCTATTTATGCACTTGAATATTATGATAATCAGAATACCATAATCTTGTATTGTGAGTAATTCAGAATTAGTAGAGAAGTGATTTGATGTGAATGTTTTGATCATAATGTGGTGTCGATTTTGCACAATTTTGAAGTATTTATCAAACTTTTATCACATAAATCTCCATGAGATATTGCCTTTTCAAAAGCATTACATGTTTGCCTGTAACCTTTTGTTTGATGGTTGTGTATCACTATCGTATTCAATAAAGATCACTGACGTGCACGATCTTTCCATAACATGCTCACAGTTATCAGTATTGCTGTTGAAAGGTAAGCAAACCGTGTTTCTGTCCCGTCTTCCAGCACCATCACACAAGAATAGCAGCACGTAACACCTATCCTTTACTAAAAATCTAACTGGCAATTTCATATCTCTACTCTTGCAAAATCAGCTTCCAAGAAAGTAGGTGTCTTGTGGCGTCTGCGTCCATTTTCTCTCCCCTCCCAGCTGCTTGTTCTGTACAGGGGCCTTATCCGCCCATGTATGGAGTATGGCTCTCATGTCTGGGTTCAACTCACACAGCTTTACTAAACAGGGTGGAGTCTAAAGCTTTTCGTCTCATCAACTCTCCTCCTCTAACTGACTGTGATGATTCTTTAAGTCACCGACGCAATGTTGCATCTTTATCTCTTTTCTACTGCTATTTTCATGCTGACTGCTCTTCTGAACTTGCTAACTGCATGCCTCCACCCTTCCCGCGGCCTCGCTGCACAAGGCTTTCTACTTCTTCTCATCCCTATTATGTCCATCTGTCTAATGCAAGAGTTAACCAGTATATTCACTCTTTCATCCCTTACACTGGTAAACTCTGGAACTCTCTTCCTTTGTCTGTTTTTCCACCTGCCTATGTCTTGAACTCTTGCAAAAGAGGAGTGTCATACTAAATTGGACCTCCATCCCCTGCCTCTATTTCTCCTACTGTCCTCTGTACAGGGTCTGTTGACAAGCGGTATTTTTTTTTATCCTATTTTTGTTTGCCCTTGGTCAGTACCCTTAAATGTAAAAAAAAAATATACATATATATATATATATATATATATATATATATATATATATATATATAATAAAAAACAAAACTAGCCTACAAATTATCAGCACCAGTTTCCAGAGCACCACACCTTAATGAATGCATAAACAAATCAGTTAATAATCATTAAAAACATGGATATTAGTCTACCAAGTAATTTTTTATGTAATTAAAATCATGAATAAAAAATAATTCTATGAGACAAAATCTATGAGCTCTACAGGTGTGCATGGAATAACCTGTTTCATAATAAGGTCACCAGTCACCATCTTTCCTGTTCCCCCTGACAGACCCCCAGTTCCCAAAAAACCTGCGGCACCCACTGAGCTGCGGCCCTTCAGTTACCTCAACCCAGCCTACCGCCCCAACGATCCAACAGACGTGGAGGGCATGAGAGCACACCCCTTACGTGCCCCGGACATCCCTGCCAAACCCCTGCACATACCATCTCTACAAGGACCTTACTTCCCTGACGACACCTACACCAGGACCAGGGACTTAGAGGGACTCCCGCGACGCTACGATTCAGTGAGGAACTTCCGCACGCAGGACCGTCACCTAGCCCTCCGACGTTTCTCCTCAACGCGCGGCCTACCCAGCCTCCCCGCCCGCAGTCCGCACATGCCCGCACCAGACTACGACATGACGCTGAGACCACGCCCGTTCGCCAACAACCAGAGTGAGTACAAGCGACATGGTAGTTGGATGTCTTTTAATGATGGTAAATGCACGTCCCCTTCACTCCCTGTCACCCACGCCCCATCTAAGGGTGAGACGAACCACAGCCTTCCCTACACAAACACCCTTGCAGCACCCACCCATCCCTCACCACCCACAGTCACACAGCATCCTTACCGCCACACTTCCCTCCCCAACATAATCCCTCCGCCAACACATACTCGTCCATCCCCATTATTCTACACACAAACACCGAATCGGACACACCTGCAGATCTACGAAGACGAAGACTCATTAAGCTTACAGGGGGAACAGGGTGACAAATTAATCTTCGGCGGGGTGTTCGTTCCCTTACACTGCCGCAGACTGACTTATTACATAGCCAATAGCTTCCTTAAGGCTGAGGGACGTGAGAGGGAGGAGTTCTTAGACAGGTTCTGGGATGATCAGTGGAGAAGTATGCGGGAAGGCAGAGCAAATTCACCCCAAAGACAGTGCTCTGAGGGAACCAATGGCACTCTGTTGCATACCAAAAAATTCACTACCAATGCTATTCAAAAAGAGAAGGAAAGCCACACTTGGAAAACCATAACCCATAGTAAAGACTTATCGTCCGTACCAACAAACGTAAACAAGGTCAGTCGCAATACGTGCCACAATAACAACAATAACACACCAGACTTGAGTCGAATCCTGGGGAACGAAGCATCATTTAAGAGCGTACCCGAAGCTCCGAACAGACGTACCGTACCACCTCGCAGGACTCACAAGCACAGCCGCAGAAAACTGTCTGAAACGTATATTAATGTGTCCTTAAAGGAGTCCCGTAACCCCGCGTCCCAATGCCCACCTCGCCCCCCGTCAGTGGCATCAGAGGACTTGCTACCCTCTCACCCTGCCTTTCCCATCACATTCAGGAGTGGCTGCGGCCTTCACGCACACTAATCCTTATAATACTTAATGTCTTCCTCTTGCTTTTGGCTTAGAGGGGTTACTTAAGAGGGATTTTTGTTTATTATCGTACACTTTCAGGCCTTTTATTTTATTAAGTGAAATAAATTAACTGGTATGCAAAGATAATTGTTACTAGGTATGTTAATTTTCCGTTGGTGTTAAGTTTTGAGGGATTTCTAAGTTACTAAGTGGCGAAGAAATCATGAGGATAGTTCTCAAATGTGATGACCCTGAAGTACAATGCAAAACAATTAAGGGGCGAGTGTGCGAATCACCTGCAGCAGGCACACCATTCTGACAGGTGTTTAATTAGCATCACAGGTGTGAGGAAACGTAACATTATCCAAAGTCTTTCTAAGTGCTGTGTTCATCTAGTATCTGTTTATACATGTGTGATATTTTAACCTAAAAAATACTCATCCAAAGATAAAAAAAAAAACTTTAAGCGTGCAATAAAAAGATTTTCCACAGTTGAGTAGTAGTTTCCCTCACCTTGCTGTCTCTTCACCCGTTTCCCTCAGCTTACTGTTTCTACACCTGTTTCCCTCACTTGGTTGCCTTTACACCTGTTTCAGATCACCTGCCACGAGTCAACCTGTCCCCGAGGTCTTCCACCAGTCGGCCCCAGTACCACGAGGACCCACCCCCGCCCACCCACCACCGCCCACACCACGGCCCTCCATCCCAACTCCGTGAAGACCCCATGATAGAAAAAAACCTTTATTATGTATAGTTTTGTCACAAACTAACACAGCAAAAAGTTCCTACATACTGTTTAGACACAACAACCCAATTGGCTTGTACGAATATGTTAAGTAGAAGTCATTTTATACAACACAGTATACCTACCACTGTGTTGTATAGCTTAGAGCGATACACTACCGCTATACTCTTACTAAAAAATTGATTCGTGTAGGATATGGAAGTCTGCCATTTACCTTTTACTCTTTACGTAACGACAGGTAATAATATCTAGTTTTATAATGTAATAATTGGGTATCAATATCACATTTTCATTATATCAGTAGCAACGCAAAACACGTCCTATTATAAATGTACAAGAGTAGGATTTTTGGGATGTTGATGTTCATTATAGAAGGATTAGTAGTGTATTGTTAGGAGTTATACGTGTTCTCTCTTGCTTCATTGAGGGTGAGGCAGAACAAGAAAGAACAAACTCTCCTGTTCAGCTTTGTGTTAATATTGTACAGTACCGTGTGTGTGTGTGTGTGTGTGTGTGTGTGTGTGTGTGTGTGTGTGTGTGTGTGTGTGTGTGTGTGTACTATAGCTTTAATATAGGTTCTGAGATCACTATTCGCGATCCCTACACGTATTACTCAATCATGTTTAAATGGGACACGATACTTAGAAATAAAAAAAAGACTCCCTTTGCAGAATAGGAAACATATAACACACGTCTTCCATTAGAAAAAAAAATATCTTGCTTTGGTGAAAATTACTATATATTAATTTCTTTACTTTTTACTAGATTCCATTACGCATTTATTTATTTATTTATTTTTTTATGTGTACATGCTGAATAAATATTACCTTCAGTCTTGATAAACCACATTCCCTGATTTATATATCCACGTGTAACTTTGGAGGTGAAATAAACTTTATATACACCGATTCATTCAACCCTTTCACCATTGTTTAAGCTCATGGAACCAAACTCAATATGCTTCTTAGTTACGGGTTCACACACCTGCTATAACCTTAACACGTGTTTGCATACAGGAATTAAAGCAATGAAATAAATAAAGAGAGAGAGAGAGAGAGAGAGAGAGAGAGAGAGAGAGAGAGAGAGAGAGAGAGAGAGAGAGAGAGAGAGAAAGAGAGAGAGTGTGTATACAACGCAGACAATGATACTGAAAAAGAGACGAGGAAAAAATGATAGAACAAATAATCAGAAAAACACACTTACCCTCACTGAAGTAAGTCACACACCAGAGTAGTGAACGTTGAAGGCAGTGTAACAATCCTATACCACAGTCAGTACCTGCACAAATTAATATTATCTTATTATTATTATTACTATTATTATTATTATCATTCATTTACCACAGTCAGTACCTGCAACTATCACTACACCTTTAGTATTGCATTGTAGAAACACTAACCTAATATCACACAGTCACAAGCATTATTCCCAGTAGCACCAATTGTTTCATAAGCTTCACTATGTCTAGAGAAACACTAGAGGTGGCTTCGTGCATTTGACTTATTACAGGTGCAAGTTACAGAGCACAGGAAGTAATGTAACCAGGATGGCGACCAAGGTTAGACTGGCTTCCAAGCACGTAGTGGTGGCTCACGACGACTCTGGTTCGAACCACTCTGCTGATGCTAAACTACCGCTCCCTCGCTAGGGTATTCCGGTTGTTATGGTCGGTCATCACTTCACTACACCACAAACCACCAGTGTGTGTGTGTGTGTGTGTGTATGTGTGTGTGTGTGTGTGTGTGTGTGTGTGTTGTGTGTGTGTGTGTGTGTGTGTGTTGTTCTCCGACACAAGACTTGAGCCTGTACCGCTAGCAGCCAGATAGGACCCAGTGATAATATTTTTTCGTTTTAAACCTTCCCTGTTCCTCTACATGTCATTTTGAGGGATGGAGGAGCAGTAACACATTATTCCTCATCATTAATAGTGGTTGGATATAAAGAAAACATTACCTATTAAGCGTAAATAGCCTTGATAAATAACATCAAGTTTCAACAGGTACCCTTAGGTGGCGGCCGTGCGTTGGCTGGGGGGTTACGTATATATTAAACCAAAATTGAGATTTTTATTATACACAGGAAAGCAATTATTTATGCTTAAAAATATCGTTTGAACTACCTATCAGTTTCCTACATAAACATTTGTTATATTTGATTCGTATTTATTTCATGAAAAATGTTTATTTCTAAGGTCAATCATGAAATCGAATAATAGAATAAAGCAATAATAATGAAATTAAACCAATATAAACTATAGAATAGAATATATAAAAATTATTCAAACCGAAAGTAAAGCCTAAATAAGCCGTAGAAAAAAGAAAAACGGAAAAAACAATGTAAAAATGAAAAAAAACACCGTAATTATTCGTTGACATCCAAGAGTGTTAATTATAGTGTGTTAGGTACATTAAAAGAAGTGTTAAGACTTGACGACCTACAAGGATATAGATGAAGGCGAGTGTGTTGTGCTATGAGTGTGTTTTGGTGGGCTGACGGGGCTGAAAGGCTGAATATAGCACTAGGGATGTACACCTTTTTCCTTCCTTTCTAAGTCTATTTGAGGGAAGGAAGAGCAGTAACGCGTTATTCTACACCATGTATAGTGGAAGGATAGAGGAAACAGTGCCTATTAAGCGTAATAACTTGATATAACATCACAGAACAGGTCACAGAAGAAGAAGAGTAGGATGGCGGACGTGACATAGAGCAGAACAGGTCACAGAAGAAGAAGAAGAGTAAGATGGTGGACGTGAGGTGGCAAGTGTAAGGCGAGTGTGTTGTGTTATGAGTTGTGTGTGTCGGGGGTTTGTGTGTGTGTGTGTGTGTGTGTGTGTGTGTGTGTGTGTGTGTGTGTGTATGTATTAACAAGTGTAGGTAAAGGTAATAGGCCTGTAGACTACACACTAAATGACACTACCTTAGGAAGGTCATATAGTGTGAGGGACTTGGGAGTTCAAGTAAGCAGTGACTTGCGGCCCAGGGAACAGTGTATTATAGCTAGAAATAGGGCCAACAAGATAGTGGGATTTATTAGTAGGTGTGTGACAAGTAGGAGTTCTGAGGTCATTCTGAGGTTGTATTTAGCGCTAGTTAGACCCCACCTAGATTATGCAGCTCAATGTTGGTCCCCTTATTATAGGAAGGATATAGGCTTCTTGGAGGCAGTCCAGAGAAGAATGACCAAGATGATTCAGAGGCTTAGAAATTTACTCTACAAAGATAGGTTAAAACGTCTTAATTTCCACTCCCTAGAGAGAAGGAGGGCAAAAGGGGATATGATTGAGGTTTTCAAATGGGTAAAAGGAATTAATAAGGGAAACATTGATCAGGTTTTAGAATTTAGTAGTCAGGATAGGACACGTGGAAATGGGTACAAGCTAGAAAAACTTAGTTTCAGGACAGACATAGGTAGATATTGGTTCACTAACAGAGTGGTGAACGATTGGAATAGGCTGGGTAGACACGTAGTAAGTGGTGAGTCAATAGGTAGCTTTAAAAGACGGTTGGATCAGAGTATGGATAGGGATGACAGGTGGGATGGCTAAATATTGGATTATTCCAAGGGTGGGGGACAAGGAGCTGCCTCGTGTAGGTCATCAACTGGCCTCTTGCAGTCTCCTCAATTCTTATGTTCTTATTCGTAGTAAGTATTACGTTAGTACAGCCTACAACAGTCTCACTATACGTATACATATATATATATATATATATATATATATATATATATATATATATATATATGTATATATATTAGAAAGATGAGCAGTGTTAAGTCTTGTCACACCCAGAGTTTGAGTATATTAGAGTAAAGTGACAACAATGATCACATACAATACAAAACATCTTCCTTGGGACAGCCACAGCAACGCGGAAAAACATCGACATCATTATAAACTATATTTCAATTATTTCACCTTGCAAGCTTATGTGTGCCTTTTTTATACAATGCACAATTCAAATGATTAATCAAACTTTTTCAGTCATCAACTGTTATGGTCTTAAACGCCTCAATAGCCTATTATGTATTTTAACTATATTTTCAAGTGATAATTATACTCACACGTGATCTCCATTACGCTTTTCCCCCGCTGATTGGATGTTTGTTGGATACACCGGTAATGACTACACAGAAGGTCATAGTCAATTATTTATCCTTTGATAACGTCACTAAATCGCCCACACGTGCACCTCCCTCGACGGTAACTAACCAATTGTCGCCTCAAACCACCTTCACAACTCACTCAACTTGTTCGTTTGTTCTTTTTCATACTTAAAAACATCATTTATAAATAATGCATGATTGATAAATAAGGAATCACTGCGCAGGTGTTAATTAAATAACATTATATTACACCCTACGAGAGACAATTTTCTTTTTTCATTTACACTGGAGGACAAACGTTTTTAATTCGTTTTACGATAATGATTCCTACATCATACTAAGAATAATTGAAAGCTAATTTGAATTCGAAGAAGGCTTTATTTTGATTATGTTGGATATTATAGAATGGTAAAATGTACTACACTCATAGACATAGGGGGAGAAAACTAATTTATTCTGATAAACTAATGCCTGACAAGGATAAAAAGAAGTAAAATCCATGAATTTAATCGTAAGTACTTGAAACCTTTTAGTAAAGAATAGTTTTTTAGTAAACAACATTCATTAAATATAATAATTTTACGGTTCATAGGTAAACAGCAACTTGGGCTAGTTTGGGCTGTTTTGGGCTAGTTTTCATATCCACGGCAGGGGGTAGCGGAGAAATAATGCAACACAAGTACTGTAAATTTACTATACATGAATAAAAAGGTGAAAGTATGGAACAGAAATACAGGATGATACACGACAATATTATAAAGGGAAAACAAATCTCAATGTAGGTAGTAATAGAAGGGTTGATGGTAGGCAATGGCAGCTCCCCTCCCCTGGTCACCTCCCCTGCGTCAGTTCCCCTCCCTGGTGCCCTCCCCTGAGTGAGTCCTGTGACGTGGTGGTGGTGGTGGGTGATCACAACAACAACACACTCGCCGCCATGGCCAGCTTCAACGAAGATGGCCTTAAAAAGAAGCTGGATGACTTGAATATGTCCCAGCAGTCCATCCAAACAGTGTCCCTTTGGCTGATCCACCACAAGAAACATGCTCACACGGTAGTCAATGTGTGGTACAGGGAACTTATTGGAGGTGAGTCTGACCTGGTAGCACGATCATTCCCGGTACACGAGATACATTATACTCATGCTTGTTTATTAATCTTCCTTAAGTGTCATTATATGTATGGAGTAAAGGGTGAGGTAGTGCTTGATGTGTGTGTTTCATTGGACCAGCCTCGGTGCGTGATGGTAAGGGTGGGTGTTCGGGTATCACTGGTGGTTGTGTCAAGAGATGGTGGAAGATGCTGAGAAATGTCAAATTTAAAACTTAGTGTCTCAACGAGCCGTGTTTATATAGATAGAAATGGAATGGTTTTGCAATCTGGGTTTCCTCAGCCCCAAGGGTATTCCTCTCACTGTGAAGGACATCTATGTGTTATGTAAGGCACCTTCTCTTCATACAAGTAGATGATTGATTGTTTTTCACTCGGTAATACCTCGTTCCTGAGATATATTAATTTTGGCCAATAGCTGACTGTGTTTTACAATTGTCTCAAATGGACTTAGGACATTATGATTTAGGGTAACTTTACAGCAATGTGAAAATGATTGAGTTAAAGCTTGTTATGCATATTGAAGTGTAGCGCAGAGTTCTAGTACAGGTAAGGCTAAACAAGATACATGGTGAGGTCCTAAGGCAGGACCTAGAGTACTTGACAGACAAGATGTACATATGTAACAATAATACTTAGGAGGTGGTATTTAAAATTGGCACAGCTTACAGGTACGGCAGCCGTATCCTCATAGTGCTCAGTTATAGATACGGCACGTGCCTAACTTTTGGGTAATAAAATATAAAAAGCTTATATAACCGAACCAAACCATATTTAACCCATCATAACATAACATAATCTAACCATAACCTAACGTAAGCCATATCCTGATAGTGCTCGGTTATTGATATGGCACATGCCTAATTTTTGGGTAAAAAGCTTATGTAACTGAACTAAACCGTACCTAACCAAACCTAACAAACATGATCAACCTAACATAACTTGAAAGATGCTTTACCAGGTAAATAATAAGACACAGGCCGTACAAATAGCAGATGACAATGCGGTATGACTGCCATACCTCTAAGCACTTTGATTAAAATTACTCCGATGATGATAAGTTAAACTACTTTGGATCTTTTACACAATGCTTTCCATCAATGTAGTCAGAGTTGATCTTAAATGTACATTAGTATAATTTTTACAGTGTATATAATTAGATTGTATAACATATTTTTCCCTTTTTTATTTTATTTTTTTATTTATACTAATGGCATTACATTACATGGGATATTTTGAGAGCTAAAGGTGACATCCTTGAATGTCACCTATCTCAAAGCTCAACCCAAGATTTGGAAGATATACTTCCCAGGATAACACAAGAAAGTCCGTAGATTTATTTCCACACACATACATCCTCGGCTTACTCCCGTACCTATTGTACTGCTGGGTGAGCAGGGGTTACAGTGTTTAAGACAAATCCATCTTGTCTTCACCCGACCTGGGATTCGAACATGTGGGTTGTGAGCCTAGCGTGCTAACCACTACACCAGCGGGCTGCAGCGGGCCCTTCCTCTATTCAAGACATTCCTTCCTTTTCCCACAGCCACTGACTCAAGGAAACTCACCTTCATGTACCTCGCCAATGATGTGATCCAGAACAGCAAAAAGAAAGGTCCAGAGTACAATAAGGAGTTCGGCAACAAGCTGGGCAAGGTGTTTGATCACCTTGGGGGACTGCGCCTTGATGAGAAGTCTGTGCGGGGACTCAACCGGCTTCTCACTGTCTGGGGTGAACGTAATGTTTTTGACCAAGATAAAGTTAAACTCTTCCAGAAAAACCTGAGTGAGTAGCAAGTCTGTTTTATGTTCTTGTGTTGTGTTGTGTTTTCTTCTCCTTCCTTGACCTCCTTTATTAATTTCTTGTATACTATTATTTTATGGCAAACCAATAAGTTTTTCCAATTATTCATCCCTTAGTCCTTTATAATCCCTGTATCCTCTTCTCCTGGATAAAATGTATGAGTTTTGATAATTGTTGCACTGGACTCATGACTATTAGAATATTACTTTGACTTGATGGTGATAAGCTGAACGAACCATATCTTTGTTTTCCCAGATAAAGAACACAAAGTTAAGGACGGCAGCAGCAAAAAACGAAAGCGCAGTGGTAAGGTCCATTTCCTTCAGTAGTTGGATGTGTATATTGGTGTAGGTTAGATTTAACGACATGGAATACTTTCACACAAATACTAGAAAAGTCAACCCATTCTAGTCACCAATTGAGAGTCGTAAATATGTATAGTCTTTCATAAACCAGTTAGATCATTAGATTTAGATTTTCATCCTCAATGGCTTTGGAAAATGAAAAGATAGAAAAAGGTTAAGTGTGAGGTTTAAATTTCCTCTCTCCTTTCCGTTGATGAGAAAGTAGTAATAGTAATTATTTGTTTCATCAATGATTTCAACTGTAGATTAGCTTCATAAATATATAGATAAAGCGAAGGGTAATTAATCTCTTCACCTCATCTTTAACATCATTTTTAGGGAAGAACGACTCGTCAAAAAAGCAGCGGAAGGAGAACATTGATTCCAAGTCAACAGAGTCATCTCGCTTGAAGAAGGAGAGTGAGGTAGAACCGTCCCCCCAGGCCACACCACCCCCCACTGAACCACCTGAACCAGAGCAATTGATTGAAGCTTTGCAGGTAACCCTTGTGGGGAATATCATCTAAGTATGTATTTCTTATTCAAGTATTAGGACCATTTACATCTTTGGTTTAATTTTCTTGACATTTTAACCTCCAGTCATCATCATTGTTATTACATAAGTCAATCTGTACAGGATTATGTTTCCTGTATTATTTCTTATTCGTTATTATTTTGTTTACTTCTTATTCGTATCACTTAATATCTCACTGCCTCCATCCACCCAGGAGCTTGAGAGTGCAGCTACCTCCGACGCCGTGGTCCGAGAGAAAATAGCGAGTCTTCCCGATGAAGTGTCTGACATCACTCATCTCAGTAAACTTCAAGGTGAGATACACAAATTACCATCTCCACATCCTCACTACTTATTATACAATCCTTCACAGTGCCTTTCAGTCTACTACATCTCTCTAGATTACCTACTCCAAATATTCTTAACACGCCTTGCAATCACCTCTTTCACTCAATAAACCTAAAATATCACCTCACCCAACCACATCCACATGACCCCAGTAACCATAACTTACTTCTTTTCTTTCTTTTCTTCCCCTTTTCACCAGCCATACCACCCATAGCCTTTCACATAAACCTTTTTCCTTATGGTTTAGCAGTACCATAGCCTGTTGACCATCCCCACAGACCAGAATGCAGCCCGTGCCCTCAGTAAGAAGGTTGAGGACGCTATGGCCATGCTTGAGGCGTACAACAAGAGGCTGGCGGAGGAGATGGAGGCACGTAAGATGGTAGCGAGGATGTTGCACGACTACATTACTTATCAGAAAGACCTCCTCGCCCAGGCTGAAGAGACCCTAGAGGTAAGCCTTGATAATTTACAACTTTTTCTTCCTGTTATCCATGGAACTTAGTCTGGGTGAAATTTAAAGCAATATAAACTTTTCTTATTATGATGAATGCTATGTTATCCCCAAGGAAGTCACTTAATCCTTCATTTCTATGTGAGTGAAAACAATGTTGATTCCAGTTTAATGATCTTGTTACAATGAATTAAATAAAAAGCTCAGGAAATTGAAGCTAACTGTCCTGTTTTCTTCCTTCCCCCAATAATCACCTTAAAGACACCACAATGGTAATAACAATCACATTATTTTTCTTTCCAGGAGCATCGACAAAAACACACCAAAGTGAAAAAGGTGCGGGATGAGCTGAAGGCACACCTACAAAACCTACCGGACATCTCAAAGCTTCCAAGCATCCGTACTGGTAGTCTGGCACCCCTACCCTCGGCTGGTGACCTTTTCACGTGACTCTCTTCCGCCTGCTCCCGGTGCCCCAGTAACAGACTCATAATGCTGTGAATATTGTGATAATCAATGTTCAGATCCACCAGAAAGAGGGAGAGATCGGAAAAGAGATGCACCAGTATCTTGAGGTTTTGACACGTTTGCTCCTCAGGTGATCTTGAATGTGTGTTTATCTTATTCTGTGAAGGTTGGTGACCTTGAAATTTTTATGGATTTATTTGCTGTGTTTGTGACTGCTTCCTTTTTCATGTATCATGGTAAAAGGAGCAGAGTTGTAACATTTTGAGTCACCTGATTCTTATTAAGACATGAAAATCTTTTTTCAGAATTATTACAATTTCCTTCATATTTTCATTGAGCAACAGTCTGGCATTGCATCCATTATTTGCAGTTGTATTTGTTGCTCAGTTAGCCAAATGTGCTGGGACGCCACACTTGTTAATTTGTTTTACATGTTAATCCATGTAGTGCACTAGAAAAAGCTATGTATTTGTTGTGCAAGTCATTGAATATTAATGCACTCATCTCCAGTAGCTCTTGTAAGTGAGGGCCGTTTGCATGTAGAGGAAGTGTTAAGGTGAAAAGCAAGCACATGCCTACAAGATCACCCGGTTGAGTTTCACCTTTCATAAAGGTTGTTCCCAGTGACCAAGATATTTCTATTCTGTAGGCAGTAAAGTTTTTTCTACTAGTCAATGTAATCCAGATTTCCCTCAAAACTCAAATCTTCTTGATGTGCATCACTCCCCCCATCTTGGTACTATAGTATTCACGTGAATATTGCTTTCAAATTACAACAGCACTCCAAACAATGAACAGAAGAAATATTTTATGGTGTAATACTCTGAAAATTAGATTGACTTTGAAATAATTGTCATCCTCTTAAATAGTCCACACTTGTGTTGAGCAGTGTTTAAATTGCCTCTCTTGTCATGAAGACATGAGACGCATCAGTGTGCAGTTTTGTATTTTATAACTACTACTCAATAGGACGATGAGGGAAGCAAAGGGGGAGGCCTTGTGGTGCCAGTTTCTCAGTAATATCAATGTCACTCCCTGCATAGGTATTATGGGACTGTTCAAAAACTTTATAATTTGTCTGCATAGATTTTGCCAACCATGACTATTTTGAATATGGAAATGGTGAACAAATTTGTATTGGCACTCAGAGAAGTACACACACAGACTTGGGGAATCTTCTTGTAGGTCTGGTTTAGTTTTCAGCATACATCTATATACGCAAATAACTTTATTGCAATTCTGAAGGATGTCACCTTGGCTGAAGTCACTCTTGCTTCATCTTTGCACACTCCATTCCTCTCAGCCTCCCATCCTTCCCTCTCTTAGCTATATTCTATCTTCCCATTATGTAGGCTGAAATGAATGGAGGTGGTACATGGATTTACCTATCTTAGTTCAATCCTATGCAAACATGGAAGGTGAGATAAGAACTGTACAAGGGAGGAAAGTGGTTGGATCCTTAGGGCATCTATTGAAAGGAAGGATGGTCAATTTGGAAGTAAAAAAAGGGACTGTGATGGAATAATTATACTGACAATCACTTATGCAAATGGAACAAGAGTATTAAATGAAAGTCAAAGATTAATGATCCAAGCAGTAAAAATGAGTCACCTGATAAAAGCCTGTGGTGGGAGAACAACAGATGGTAATAGCAATTAAAGTTTGCATAACACATTTAACCCTTTGGTAGAAGTAGCAGGAATACAACCACCATATTCCTTGCGGCTCATAAAAGACGACCAAAAGGGACGGAGCGAGGAGTCTGGGAAGCCTGTCCTTTGTATTCTGTAAAAAGAAAAGGCACAGAGGAGGAAAGAGTAAAGTTTCGCTGAACCCTAAATGCCTCGTCTTGGCTACCCCTTTTTAACGGGAATATAAGCCAGGTATATAGGTAACACATTTGATCCCTGTTGTGAGACCAAAAGGAATGGAGTGAAGGGTATGGGAAACCACTCTGTATTCTTTTCTATAAAAAGACGAGGCACAGAGGAAGAGGGAAGTTTAATGTCACCCTAAACCCCTTGTCATAGCTACCCACCATTAAGGAGGATATAAATCAGGTATATAGATAGATCACAAATTTGATACGTCTAGTAGAGGTGAATGGACGGAATGTGGAGTGATAGACAAGGTCAAACGCAGCACTCTTAGATGGCTTGGACACATGGAATGAATGTTGGGGAATTAAATGACAGAGTGTATAGTATAATAGAGGTGGATGGAAGAGGATGACCTTCAGTGAGGATAGAACACATGAGAGGAAGGGTAGAGAGTATTGGAGCATGCAAGGAGTATGAAAGAATATAAGGATGGGTATAAATGGAAACTTCAAGTGTAGTGCTCAAAATGACCGGTGATGTTGAAGCCTCAAGTATCAGTAGCTTGGTAAGGTTTTGCCCGACTCAGGGATTTTCAATGCACAGGATATGTTGTGGTGAAAGAATTCACAATAACTTGTAAATGAAATGTTATAAAAGAAAGATAAGGGGACAAGTAAAATTAGTGATTTAATTGTTACAGAGTGGATGATTTAACAGAAAGGAATGTCAGAAATTAAATTGTGTAGCTTAAATTAGTCCAGTAAGATGTGTTGAGGTCAACCTATAGTACCACCATTCCTACACTCACTCACCTGCCCTCCACCCTCCTCCTTCCACCCTCCACTTCCCTTGCCTCTCAGAAGTGACCAAGTTCATGTGTGGAATTTCTTTCGTTTGGACAGTTGCAGATTACCAAAGTAGGCTGAGGGTATCTAGTGTGGATCAGACAGTGCAATGAAAAAAAAATAAGACATTTAAGAAAATTATTTTAAATAAGATATTTCTAAGAATAATGTTTTGTTTTTTTTGCATCAAATGACTTCATTGTTACGGAAGGACATTAGTTTTATATGTAGTATTCCAATGGTTTTATTTAATATATTGTTATTGATATGCATATACAGGCAGGTGAAATTCACTTGTTGAAAGTATAAAATTGTGTCAAAAAATATGATTAAGATTTGTCTGAAATATTTTACATATAACTATTCAAGGTGTGTGTTCACAAAACTGAATTGTGCAATTTTAATTACACCAAACTTGGTATTCAGAAAAAGTTGGGCAACAGCACCTTCCTCTTACTTAAGGGGAAGCCAACCCATTCCTACTTTCACACGGTACATATTAGTGGTTTGTAAACTTTCCATACACTGGAACTGATGGGGTGGAATGTGTGTGTGGCAGCTTGATGATCGACAGGATGCACTACAATTACCAGGCCAGCTTTCCGTGACCCTTAACAAGGAAGACAGTGGTGAGGCTAAAAAGATAAGAGATATTTTTTTATTTAAAACTCTCCCACCAGGAATGTATGAGAAGGGACTAGGCAGGCCTATCAAGTATTGGAAATGAAGTTACACATGGATAATATCTTTCACAGAGTAGCTTCAGGATTAACTTGAATTTGATACATATACAAATGGTTTGTTTTATCATTGAATACATTAACTGGGCTGTAGGTTTTATTGGAGAGAGATAATTCACTGAACTGTAGCAGTCAATTGAGGTCCCATCTTCCTCCCTGCACTGGGATTCACAGACTCATAAACCAGAGGTAGTCAAGATTATTTGTTACTAGCTACATACTGCCTTGTTACAGAGTTTCTGAATCTTGAGAGTGACATGAATAGACATTAGTAGTTGACTTTACCACTATTACTTAGACACCAAGCTTTAAGCTCCCCCTCCCCATTGCTGTACGTGGGCATTAGGCTAAGGGCTGCATCCCTCCCGTGCCAGAGCTCCTCAATCCTCCAGCATCTAAGTATTACATCCACAGCACCTCGGGTTGTGGGCAGCAGGTGTGAGCATGTGAAGCAAGGTCAATCAATACTGTTACTTGAGTATATAAGATTGTGTGCAGTGTGTTGTTTGGTGTGCAAGTTCATGCATTGCCTTATTCTGCATGAGGATCAATGTGTATACTATACATGTATTAAACTAGTGAAACTTGATGGTGGATTTTATTTTGTAATTATAGCAACTAATATTTGGAATGTTCCCATAAAAAATACTTATTTAATGGACAACTTCACTACCACCAATACTGCAGTGAACACTTTTGTAATCTCTCTCTCTCTCTCTCATCTTTAGTGGAGTAATGTAGGCAATTGCAGGGCCCACACAGGATGGCAGGATTGTTGGCCTTCCTCTCCCACAGGACCACACTCATATACAGGGGCAGGGTTCCAGTCCCTGCCCCCTGTATATGAGTTCTTAGATTTATCTATCTATATACCTGGCTTATATCCCCATTAAAAGGAGGTAACCATATAGACTAACACCTCGTTCCCTCCATGGCAGAATAGCCTCCACCTCTCCCTATCCATACACTCCCTGCTTACTTGTTCAATCCCTCCCGCTCTATCAGGAACTCTCAGGCATGTACAGTACTCCTTAACCCTATCCTTCCAGCTTATAAAAGTCAGATAAATGTATATTGAGAAAGGGTCAAAACAATACGTTTTTGAGTTAGAAAGTATTTTTTACAAAGATCTTTATTCAGCAACAAATTCATAATAATGAAAACTTCAATCATATATTAAACTATACTGTACAATAGGAAAACTTGATTTCCCTCGTGACTCATTTAAAATTACTTGTAATTCTTAAAAATTTGTTGTAACATTATCATATAATACATTGCACTATAATACCAAGGAGCTGAGTTTCATTAAATACATTTGTTCGCTTTTAAAGGAACTCTTAAAGCTAAGAATTTCCCAGCCAATGGTTCTATTTGATCATATGTTATAGAGATTCAGTATTATAGGAAAAACTCACCCACACATCACTTCATTCTAAAACTGTAAGCTAACACATTTTCATTCACTCAGTACATAAAATTTTATCAACATTTGCATATCCTAAACCCTTTTCCAAACCCACACACCAACACACACACACACACACACACACACCAACACCAACACACACACACACACAATGGTGAGATAAGCACTATTTATAAGGCAGGTGACAACTTAAAAACTGTACACTCTTGCAATCATCACAGAATCACAACCATCACAGAACTAGTCTCATGAAAGACCAGCTCAGTGATCCATGCACACCTTACCACACCACCACTCATGAGTTCTGATCCTTCCAACACACACACACACACACACACACCTACCCCAACACAGCATCCTTAAGAATAAGCACTAATCACTACAGCTTGAGGCTCGGATATGAGAGAAGCTGTGCTGGGAGTGGTGTGGAGCAGCAGCAGCAGCAGCAGTCAGTGTTATGTTGCTCACCACCTGGGTATAAATGTGACTCTTTACCATCCATCCAGTGGCAAGTCTTCACCATTACCATCACGCACACACTATTACCTATTGACTCACACCTCTTCATTTAACACCTGTTCATTGTAGCCACCAGGTAACTTGACCACCTGCTCATTATAACAACTCACTTCTATTTTCCATCACTAGTTTTCAAATCTGGCCTCACCACACTAACAAACCAATGGTAATATGTATAGGTAGATGTGAAAATGTAAAATATATCCTAATGCTCTACAGTACATCTTTTATCATCATTATAAGCTTATTTGTGTGATGAACAATTGTATCATTATATTTTACACTAGTGAGATATGAGAACACTGCCTCACATATGCATGCAAGGCGTAGTTTTTTCCTCCAATGAACACAAAATGCTGAAATAAATGCAGTGTCAAATAGATTATTCTCCGCTACCTTAGTACATTGGACATTTCATAATTCATAATCTTAACATGGCTTGTACTCTTTAATCTTAAAGTAACACTGATTGATATGTCACAGAATGAATCCAAGAAAAATTCCAAGTACAGTCAACTTATTTCTAAAGAATCTATGTTGTTCGGGCAGACGTGTGGAATGTTATGTTATTTTCATTAGCACAAACTATGGCTGTCTCGCCTTTATTTCCACTACTGAGATGTGACGAACCTCAGTGGTGGAAATACCTCGATTGTGAGGCTGCAAGCTGTGGTTCAAATTCAACTATGATCATTACCATTATTTTGAAAAGCAGATTCCAAATTTGTCTAACAGTAGCTCACCAAACTGTGCGATTATATATATTTTTTCTCATCAAGTCTGAGCATGCGTTTGGGACACCCTGTACAGAGACCATCATCATCATCATCATCATCTTTCTCTCTCTTTCTTTCTGTGTATGTGTGTGTGTATGCATTTGTATTTGTGTGTGTGTGTGTGTGTGTGTGTAAAAAATTGAAAACAGCATCAGTACCGGCACTGTGCTATCCCAGTCATCCACTAACCTAAGGTCCCACTTTATGGCACACTCCTAGGACTTCTTGCCTCCTTCTTCTATGAGTGCCGCGATTCTCTGTCTGGCACGCTTGCTAACATGAGTCATGGTGGCGACGAGGGCAGTCAGCTGGCGGGGAGAGTAGTCAACTTGGCTCTGCTGCACCCAGGCCTCCAGCGCCCCCTCAGGCAGGTAGTAAGCCTTGATGTAGGTCTCCACAAGGTGCCGGTCAGGAAGGGGTCGCACTGAGGTCAGGCACTCCAGTTTCATCAGGAATTGCTACAAAGACGCATGGAATTAAGTATGAATAATGACATATTGGATATAGTATGGTGTGTGTTGTAAGCCCAGCAGGTGGTACACACTCCTACACCTTCCCGGCTACACTCAGCAGCTGCCACCCACCTGGTAGTCCAGCTGCATGAGGGAGCGGCCTTCATTGGTGCAGCGGCGGGCACTGGCAAACCCTTCCAGCAGTGTGCGGTTAGTGATGCGCACGATGGACTCCCACAAGGCTGTGTACGCCTCCTCAGGGATAGGAGACATCTGACTTGCATCCTCCAGCCGCATGCTTAGGACCTGAAGGAGAAGGGAGATCCTGTACTGAAACACTGTGACCTTCACTAACTAAATAATGTTACACAAGGATCCAAAATTAATTACGTACTTTCCCATGAAATTGTTTTGATTTGCATGTATCCAGTTTTGGGCATTAAAGTTATACATAGACAGCTTCTATACCCAACTTTAATATTAATAAAAAATACAGAATCAAAATAGTTTAAAGTACAGTTTTCAATCCCCCAGAAACACAGCTTTTTTTTCTTTTTTTTCATACTCAACAATACCCATCCGTATCCACACACAGAGCTGGAACACCAAACACACACACTTCCCTGCCCAAGACACACACTTAAAACACCTTATACATACCACCTCACACTGACTCAAACACATACTTCCATACCACACACACACACACTTCATACCAACACACACCTGCAGCTGCCTGAGTAGGATGTCCACATACTGGCTATGTTGACTCATGAGGTCACTGATGTCCCACTTCACACTGGTCATGCGGCTCAACACTCCATCATAGTCTATTGCCTGAGCAGCCACAGCAGTGTAAACATGGTGCCGGATCTGAAGGAGGAGGAGTTCACAATTACACACACTTACGTCACACTGGAAACCGGACTCATAGGATCCACCCAGGAATCCTATGAGCCCTAAACAACAAAAACAACAACACTGGAATCCCACTAACTCATGTTTAGGACAAGTGGAGATTAGCATTACGGGGAAAAAACACTAAATTTACCGTCTGTTTCATTGGTGCACGAGTCTCAGCTAAACAAACACACAGACAGACACACACATAGCTGACAGGGACATCTGGGAAACCATAACACCACCACATATATTTTTTCTCGTACCATCACCTCACAAAAACAACAACACATAGCAGGAAAGTAGTGCAATGGAAATATAAGTTCAATGCATGATAAATAATACCAACAACATCCACGTCACTGAGACCATTACCTCTGGAGTGATCTTGATGGTGCCGGTGTAGAACTGCTGCAGGAATGTTCTGCGCTGCTGTGGTATGAGCGGCTCAATGTGGCCATGCAGAGCCTCCAGCTGTGCCGCCAGGAAGGCCAGGCTCTCCACGGCCGCCACCCTCACGGACAAACCACAGATGTTCTCCGATGAGGTGATGTCCACTACAGGAGACAGGGATGGACACAACACCTACAAAGCAAAGAACACCATCACTACATTAACATACTAAATACATACACAATTTGCAACACTAGTCAAAGTTAGTGATAGTTATTTCTATGTAACTTTCCATTTGCTACCCATGTAAAGGTGATATCCAAGGCAGGAGCAGCACATCAAATTTAACAGCAAAAAAATAATACTCTTTGAATAACACCTCCTGTACTTTACCTTGCAAGCTTCCTTATCTCACATTACTCTCATTCCTGGGACTAAACTGTGCAGCGTTCACCCATAACATATAAGCAAGGTTGTGATGGGTCATAGCTCTCACCTTGTCCTGATCAACCGGTTCCTCTGGCGATGCATCAGGGTTCAGGATCAGTGTGTCTTGAATCCTCTTCAGGGACGCACGCAGCCTTCGACTTAGACTCTGCTCCAGCTCACCCCTGGAAGAATAGGGATGCAGTGATCAGCCTCTTCTTTACCCATTCATCCCTATTCCTTCAAGTGTCCCTGTATGGTGTGTGATGGTGTGTGATGGTGTGTGATAACCGTGTGTGTGTTTGCAGACTCACCTCGACCCAAAGAAGGTGAAGACAGCGTACAGGTAGTAGTCAAACAGGTGACTGAGGCAGACCATCACGTCAAAGGCAATGGGCTGCAGGAGGCGCATCATCTGTATGTACTTGCCGATGAGACGCAGGATGGTGAGGGTGGTGTTGGTGACGATGGGAGCCTGTGTGAACGAGGGAGGTGAGGCAGGTGTGAGGCAGGTGAGGTTAGGTGATTCAAGTTATGGCAGGTTAAGTTAATCCTTGAATTAAATATATATCCATTCACATTCATTCCTTGTAGAAAACTTTTTATATTCAACACAATCACACGTAGTACATTATTTTTACAGACACAAATCCCGCTTTCCAGGTTTTTAAATGTATGACTTTATAATGTGTAGTGTTTTCTATCCTTATTTGACCTCGTGTGTAACTAGAGTATATATTTCTACTTCCAAGAAAAGATGTGGATTCTAAAACAACAACAAAACAACAAAACACAATGAGAAAAAACAGATGAAAAAGCACAGTTTGATAAGAGGTACAAAGGTGAATGGTAAGACGCCTCTCCCTTCAACTAACCTTGGAGTGGCTGAGGCGTCGGCTGGCAGGTGGAGGTCGAGTGTGAGGTGTGTCGCCCACGTGCTCCTCCACATAGTCTCGTCTGAGTTCTATGGGCACATCCTCGTCACTCTCATCGTCATCATCAGTGAGGCCGCCGGCTTCACCATTAGCCATGATGTCCTCCTCCACTGCTTCTTCCGTCACCAGGTCAAACGGTGACCCCTCCTGACCATACTTGTCAAACACATCCCCTTTCTCAACACCACTGCCTGTAATAACACACACACTCAACTTAGTCTTCACACACACACACACACACACACACACACACACACACACACACACACACACACATAAAGCCACTAGGAATTACAATCTTGCCTCCTTTAATTACAAAAAATAATAAAACAACAATAAATGAATGGGTATCATCAATTAGCATCACTTTTTCAGCCTTAAAGAAAGAGAGTCACCCTTACCCTGTGCCTTGGTGGGTGATGCAGTGGGTGAGGTGAGGCGGGTGAGGCTGGTGTCCCTGCCCTTGAGGAACCTGTACTCCATCAGCTGGTGGATGGTAAAGGTGGACTTCACTGGACACGCCTCCCAACCCTCGTTCTCAAGAAACATGCGCAGCTCCTCCATGCGAGCACGGTGGTGGTTCCTGAAGTAGTTGATGGACTGCTGCTTGATAGACTCTCGTAATGTTTCTGATTTACTGCCACAGAAGCATTCACCAACCTCAATTAATTTATTCATCACATCCAGAATGCGCAGGAAGTCATCAAACTTGAAGTGTGCCAGGTCTGAGGCGAGGGTGAAGGTGCGTACTTTGGCCTGCACGTCCTGCCATATCCTGTACAGGCCGTGCTCCAGCTTCTGTTTGATGTACTGTTCTAGTGCCGCTCCCTCGCTGCTGCCGGCACTGTTACCGGCACCCGCTGCGTTGTCACTGGCTGCTTCCTTGTTGTTCTGGTGCCAAGTTATTATGTTCCTGTAGCTTCTGAGGACATTCCACATGCACTTACTCAGGTCAAGGAGGCAAGGGAGGAAGCTCTCCTCATTTATATACTTGCAAAGCTCTGAGTACTGCAGCTTAGAGGAGGAAGAGGAGGAAGAGTTGGAGGAAGAGGAGGTGGTGCCAGTCACGCCCCCGGTGCCTCCCGCCGCGGCACTGTTGTACAGTTCAACGTATCCGAGCACGATGGTGAAGGCTGAGTTGTGGATGTGTGAGGTGAGGTGCATGTGCAGCTGGTCCATCAGAGTCTGTGTCTTACCCAACAAGCCGTACGCTGTTTGTAACTTCTCGTAGCTGCGCAGGTTGAAGTTAGCTGCCACCCTGGCCAGCGCTTGGTCCAGCTGCTCCTCGGCCACCTCCAGTGTGTCCTGCAGCTTTGTGCTCAACTCGGATATGCAAGTGAAATGTTTGAAGGTTGCTGCTGCCTTCTGGCACTCAAGCAGCAGCTGAATGGCACCCGGGTAGTCTTCGGCACGCAGCAAGGTCTGCAGCTGCTCGTCTGTCATCTGTAACGTGCGGATCATCCTCAGCGACCGGATCACACTGGCAACCTTCTGTCGCTTGCTGTAGTTGGCCAGGATGCCGAGGCTGGCCGAGGTGAACTGACTGCGGCCCTGACCAAGCTTACTGCGGCCCTCCACACACAGCCCCACCATGCGCATCACCTCCAGCTGCAGCTCCAACACCTGCTCCATCTCGTCGCTGCACAGGCCTTGTTTCTGCATGATGAGGTCTGACACACGGCGAGACACTATGTTATGTTGCTTCCTGAGGCGGGAACGCAGCCCATTGATCACATTCACGTCTATACTCTCAGGGAACTTACTCAACTCATGCTCACTGATGTCCTCGTCCTCAGCCTCGAAGTAGATGGATTCAATACCGTCAATGACAGCCTGCTCCGCCTCTGGGGTGAGAATGTGTTCGTTTAATAAGCTTGTCTTCCTATGCAGCTGAGCCGTCACTGCCATACGACCCTCAAACTCATCTGAGGTTACATAGTCGCCGCCCGGGATGGTCGAGGGGGGCGTCTTAGGTGATATCTGCTTGTCGATAAAGGACATGAGTTTCTCTTTGATATCCATTGTGGAGACATGAAGAAAAGGTTGCGTCCCCGTCCTCCCAAGACCAGCTGATCACTGTAAACAAACAAACACACACCAACACTGTCACCACTGCATAACACTATTTGTCTATACTGGAGTGTGTTTTATGAAGGAAAATGATGGGAATATTTAGAATCTTTAATACTACACATGCAACAAAGGGCATACCTGTGAATAATGAAACATGTCTTTATAATGCTGGTCTCTAAATGTTACTAATATTTCTGTCTTATTAACAATCATCAAAATATTACTGTTAATTAAGTCTGAAAACGTCATAAATATCAATATCAGTCCAAATTAAGTTTATATACACCATATTTATTTTGTAAGCTTGTGTCATATTGATATCTATCTTTCCATACAACTCACAATGGTCATCTAATACACTTTAACCACCAACAAAATAATTATCTCATTCATAATTCTACTAAAGTTGAGCCTAATAAGAGTGAATTGAACAGTCTATATGAAGTGGCAGACACGTAGACCGCGGCACCGTTCCAGTAATATCACGTGGATGTCTTATATCAAGGAAAAACAAACTAAACAACATTACTAATACACAAAATAAATAACCATCAATACAAAAATAAATAAACACAATAAATAACACATAATCTAAAGCCAGGAAGTCAATAGACGAAAAATAACACTCTCTTTTTAGAAGGAGATTCCAACAGCCACAAGAAGAAGAAGAAGAAGGAGAAAAGTCAGAAGTCAACACAAGACATAAAGTTTAACAGGATGAAGGTTGTGGCTGTGATCCTCGCTGCCCTAGTGGCTGTAACGGCAGGTAAGACAACCAACACACACTGTACTATAACCTCAATGACTATACACACCTAGAATTAACTTACAATTGGGTAAAATAACTATAATGACTACAAAGCTGTGACCATCTGACAACGCCGGGTAGGGAAGGCCGTGTATATTAACTTACCTGAGCCTGTAACACCTTGAAATATTCACCTGTAATCATCACCTGTGTCGTGTGTTACAGGTGAGACGTGCACGGGGGCCCAGGTGGACGCCGTGGGCTTCACCTCGCAGGACGCAACCATAGTGACCAAGATTGCATACATCGCTGACTTCACGCTGTCCTGCTCTAATGGTGCTAAGGTAAGGGCGGGGAGAGGGAGGATAGAGAAAAAGAGAGAGAGAGGTAGTAGTAGTTACAGTAATTCACATTTATATCTGCCGTAACATCATTCGTAATATTCATCACAGCTGTCACTTCTACCGCTTGTGTCCCTCGTGTGTTCATCCCCAGGAGAGAGAGAAGAAAAATAGTTAGTTGTAGATAGTTACATTAATTCACATTTATTCATGTTATTACCCCATTCATAATATTCTTTTTTACTGCGGTCATTTCTATCTGCTATAATATGAGCCTCGTGTGTTTTTCCCCTAGGCGTTAGGAGAGAGAGAGAGTTAGTTAGTTAGGTATATATACTTACATTAATTCATATATATTCATGTTATTACCTCGTTTATGATATTCTTTTCACTGCAGTCCTTTCTATTGGGTATAATGTGACGTGTGTGTGTTGTTCCGCAGGATGTGTCACTGTATGCCGAGACTGTGGACGGCATCGTTGGTGTGGCACGCTCTGTGGATGGGGTCAAGTACCAGGTGAGGAGGGTGTGGTGGTGGTGGTGATGATGATGATGATGATGATGATGATGGTTAAGATATATTGCCTTAAATCTTCATAACTACAGCTTTAAAATGACCTAGTATATGATATTTCAATACTGCTTAGGATATATTCTGTACTGAACATCTGGGATAATTTACAGCCATTACTAGTCTAATGCAAAATATAAAAAAAATATAAACTTTCATAGTATATCTAGAGTTTTATCAGTTCTTAGTTAACTGTGCCAAATCATCTATCTTTTCACTCTCCATTTTACTGTTTGACCTTCTAATGCAGTGCCTCTCCCTACACTGTTTCTCATTCCCCCACCTGTCCTCCCGTGCACAGGTGAGCTGGGTGGAGGATGTGGCGACAGCTGTGTCTGGCGAACGGCCCATCAAGCTGTACGATGACCAAGGATACGCTGCCCTCAGGAAGGTGTGTGTTGGAGAGGCGTCAAGGATGTGCAATGTTCTCAATACTTTAATGACTGTTGATAATACTCCTTGACTGTGCTTATATTATTAGTACTTGTAACATTATAGTCTAGCTGTCAATAGGGAAGGGTTAGAAGCAGATATTTTTTTTATTTAATTGCATGGTTAGCTGAGTTATTGGTTTATATAGTAACTTGGAAAATAGGTCTGTATATAAACTGTATGTAGTGATAAATTGAAGAAAGTATTATTTGTTTGGCCTGTATGTTTAATTTTCTCTCTTTCTCGCCATGGCAGGCCCAGCGAGGCAACGAGGATACTTCAGTGGTGCAGCCCATCGCTGTCATCAACTTGTACCACCCAGTAAGTGTTGAGCCTCCGTACTCCTCCCATCTATCAGCTTCGTTTTCTATCTATCTATCTGACACTACTTCCTAAGGCTGCCCAAGGGAGAGCCTCGTCAAAAGAATTCCCATTTATTTCTAACTTTATATTCTTTTTTTGTATGTTCTAATCTTCTCAATCTCCTCTTTACCCTTTCACTCACATACTCTAACACTCTTAGTCCTCCCATTTCACTGTCCCCACTGCCTCTTAACTTACTCTTTGTCATTTCACTCCCTGGCATTCTTTGTTTAACTATCACCAAACTTTCCTAGGGTGACGCGTTTGACCCTCTCATCCCATCCCTTCACCTCTACTAGTGGACATTTCCATATTTGTTATACACACTTTCATTATTTTCACCTTCCATTCTTCCACCATCCGCTGTTCTCGGGTAACTCATTTCTACTACTTTCATTTTCATCAACTGGAATTGATTTTTATACTACTGATTGAAAGAAAATTAAGATTAAATTACAACATGGAATTTTTTCTTCTTCATATTTACGCATTATTTTATTCATTGATCTACAGACATAAAAGATTGTATAGATAAATAAATAAGTTGAAACGATTCAAGTCTATAAAAATGTATTGTCATCAGCCGAACACAACCTGATTCTAACACAACTCTTGTCCCTCCCTCCAGGGTGCGTACCGAGGGCCTTGGATCCAGTCTGAGACCATGGCCATCCTTGCTGCCATCTTCATCTACTACTACGCACTCACACAGAAGACCCGACTCATGGCCTAGACCTGTGTAGAGTGTGTGTGTGTGCCTGAGTGTGTGTGTGTGTGTGAGTCTGTGTGTGTGTGTGTGTGTGTGTGTGTGTGTGTAATTAGACAGGTGTCATTCATCATTACAGTTGTTAATTTTCTTATACAGAGTCATGGGGTTTGAGTGTACATGTGTGCGTATGGATGACATGTATACGTTCCAGTGTGCGTGTGAGAGTACAGGTGGATTGATGTCGTTCATCAGTCATTGCAGTCGTTCATCTGTTCTTCAACCCGAGTGAAGCAAATATTAAAAAGAAAAAGACATCATCCCAATCAAAATTAAAAAAGAAAATGGAAAGTTGTAACACGCATATAAGAAAAGGTTTATTTATTTGTCATTTGGGTGAGCAGCGTAACACCTTCTGTCTAGTGGGTGTTACGTAACCATTGAGGTGTTCTGTAATCCTGTCACACATGTGTTTACTTTGTACTCTGGGTGTGGGTGACTGTATGAAAATTGTTTATAATAAAGTACCTGTTTGTTACCCGTGATATTTTCTTTAATTAGTACTCCCATTAATGTGGTTGTTATTTATTGACTTTCCTTTCTTATTCAGTACTTTTTTTTATAATATATTTTTCACTATTTTCCTTTCTTTCACTAAGTAATGTTTTTTTTATATTGAGTTCTCTTTATTTACTATGGAGATTCATCTATACATTTATAACTTCCGTCTTTTTATTTACTCGTAGAGCTAACAAAATTTTGGTTACATAGGAGATATAAAATGCAAAGTAAACATAACGTCAATCAAGTCTCAAAATCTGTGTAAATAGTGACTCCTTAGAAGGGATAGAAACACACACACGAGGGGCATAGAAAGTACGTTTTAATGGAAGAGAAATGGGATGGGTATTGCAGAGGGTATGGGGAAGATGACTCGAGGAAAGGAAGGAAGAGTAACTATGTAATGGGATGGGCGGTCAGTAAATACTTTGATAAGAGGCGTAGGCAGACTAGGAGGGGCCGAGAAAGGAACAAGAGAGGCCTGGGGAGGAGGAGGAGGAGGAGGGAGAAAATTAAGTATGGTGATAGGGATGATGTATTGATGGCTAGAGGATAAAGAACTTTGGTCAACACCTGGCAAGAGGCTGAAGGAGGAGGAGGAAGAAGATGTAGGGAGTGAAAGTTATTTGCGTTTCTAGTGAAGTTACACCTGACTGTCTAAATAATGAAGAAGGGAGGAGGAGGAGAAAAGACGCAGCCACGACGCGCCCAACACAGGAATAAAAGAAAGATGTGTGTGTGTGTGTGTGGTAAACAGTTGCATTAGAGTGTATACAGGCAAACAGATACACAGGTTAACATACACACTCACAGATAGATAGATAGATATACATTAAAATAGTTCGATAGTAAATAAACGATTTTAGTGTTGTCGTAAAAACCCTACCATACATTTTCTCTACTGACCTCCGGGACACACCCTGACCTCCCTCCCCCCCCTCCCCCTTCCATTCATCCTTCCCTCCATCTCCCAATTCCCCCATTCTTGCTGGAGAGAAAGTACAGGGAAATGAATGACGCTGAGAGTGAGAGAGAGAGAGAGAGAGAGAGAGAGAGAGAGAGAGAGAGAGAGAGAGAGAGAGAGAGAGAGAGAGAGAGAGAGAAAGGGGGGAGGAGGTAATGTTGCATGTTGGGAAACCCTTTTAACCCAATACTGACCGCCCTTCTCCTAGCGTTGCCTCGAGGTCATCTGTGGCTTGAGTATTACAGGTGGTGACGGTGGTGTGACGGAGGTGTGACGTTGCGTGTCACCACCATCATGACCACCATCACCACCACCATCATCACCATCACCATCATGACCACCATCACCATCACCACCATCATTATCACCACCACTACAATATCACTATCATCTCCATTACAATCTACCATTACTACCACTATCACTACTTCTACTACTAGCAACCACTACCACCACTACCACAAGCACCACCACTATTGCCAACACCACTACAGTAACACGCCCCTCCACCATCACCATTATAATCGCTTTGCAACACGGAAAGCAAGTGTAAACAACCTGGAAATCACGTAACATCTCTGTGCCCTTTGGCTAGAAGCAAGATGGACTCCTGACGATCTAAGAAGGAGACTCCATAGTGGGTCTAGGATGGGGAATAAGTCCTAAGAGGGGTACAGAGATCCTATGAGTGGGATACGAGGGGTATATAGATCCTTTGTGAGCAGGGGAGTCCTATAGGAGGTAGACAAGCATCCTACGAAGTTAAGATTGGTCCTGGATTAAGTACGGTGTCTCCAGAAGAATCACGGGAAGGCTTAAGGTGGCGATAGGATCCAAGATTAGGCAAGAAAGGGTCGGGGAGGGATTAGTCACTTTCCAATAGTTACAGTTCCTATTAGTTAGTTTTATATTTCCTTCCTCTTCCTGCCCGTCCTGCAAACCCTTCACTCACACCTTCCCAGCATTATCGCCGCCCAGGTTAATTTCCTCAGGTTAATTGGGAGTTATTGAAGGAACCTTTCGTGCGGTTGTCAAGACATGATGATGGTGTTAAGACTAGGTAGTAAGCATACACACACTTGGCTATGATTGTATTGATATCCATGTGTGAAGTATGGAAACAAAAGACGTATACATAAAGAGGTTACAATATGTGGTTTAAAATAGAAAGTTTGTTCATAACTTATCTAAATCTAAAGGGAATCCAGATGAGTAAGATGCCTTTTATTTATCTTTTTTTTTTGGGTATATATTTAGCTCAAGGTGGTGAAGGTCGTTTTTTTTTCAGTGAATTAATGTCAAACAGATATCGGGCTAAAAAAATAAAAATAAAAATAAATAAAAAAAGGAAAGGAAAGGATTAGTTGAAAAAAAAATGTCTGTTTGAATATCGCTCCAGAAAAGGGTTAAGGAAGATGTCACAATCATAAACTTAATGACAGATTAAGATTACCTTCACGTAGGCTACAGGATAAAAAAAAGAAAGAAAGAAAAAAAAAGGGAAAGACGAAATGCGTACCATAAAACTCAGCCTTTGAGGACAAAAAAATAAATAAACACAGGACTGGTAATAGTGAGAACGTTAAACACAGAGATGTGAGAAAAGAGAGAGAGAAAAAAAGAAAAAAAGAACAATGAAATAATGTTTGCAAGTAAGTGTGATTCTTGTGAAATATTTGTATAACATCTTAGGTAGAGAGAGATCAAAAAAAAAGAGAAAGAGAAAGAGAGAGAGAACGACAAGACTAGACAAGACATACATACATAAATACATACTTTATAATGAACCTAGGCCTCCCGCAGCTCACCTTCATAGGCCTACCTCCAAAGGGTTATGTTACCTGTCACCTTATCGAATCCGTCTCACCTGAGCACAGAAGGAACCACCTGGCCACCCCCCTTCCCCTCTGCCCCCACTTTCCGCCCCCCCAATCTTCACCCCTAAGGACAGGAAGAATAACCTCACAACTCTCTCTCTCTCTCTCTCTCTCTCTCTCTCTCTCTCTCTCTCTCTCTCTCTCTCTCTCTCTCTCTCTATTTACATTTTTCAGAAGTGTTTGAAAGGGTCAGACAGGACGGTGTGTAAGATAGGGAGAGGAAGGTGAAAGTGTATGTGTGTGTGTGTGTGTGTGTGTGTGTGTGTGTGTGTGTGTGTGTGTGTGTGTGTATACAATGATCTGATTACCAAGTTTTGCCAATTTATTTTTATTGATGTTGTTTTTCTCTATATTTCCTCTTTCTCTCCGTTTCCAATTGCATCCCCCTTCTCCTCCTCCTCTATGTGGTTCTTCGAAGAATTTTCATTGACAATAATCACTTCCTGTTGTTATTTTGGCGTAAATCTCTCTCTCTCTCTCTCTCTCTCTCTCTCTCTCTCTCTCTCTCTCTCTCTCTCTCTCTCTCTCTCTCTCTCTCTCTCTCTCTCTCTCTCTCTCTCTCTCTCTCTCTCTCTCTCTCTCTCTCTCTCAAAACAAAATCACATGCAAGTTACTACTACTACGACTACGACTACGACTACTTCTTCGACTAAGACTACTACTACGACTACGACTACTACTACGACTACTACTACTACTACGACTACGACTACTACGACTACTACTACTACCGTTATGAGAAGGCTTAGTCAAATAGAAAGCCTAAAAAAGAGGGAGACACACACACACACACACACACACACACACACACACACACACACACACACACACACACACACACACACACACACACACACACACAACCTATTAGTACCTGAAGACTTTCCCTTCCAACGGCACACCTGTCTCACGAAGGTAATTTTGGAGTGCAAGTGAACCCTTCCATTCCCTTCACCTTCCCTACTTCTCCTTTTCTTCCTCCTCCTATTCTTCTTCCTTCTTGACCTCTTTTTGAAACCTTCTATTTCTTTGTCATATATTCTCTCTCTCTCTCTCTCTCTCTCTCTCTCTCTCTCTCTCTCTCTCTCTCTCTCTCTCTCTCTCTCTCTCTCTCTCTCTCTCTCTCTCTCTCTCTCTCTCTCTTTGTATGTATTATACAAATAAGTTTTTTCTACACTTTTTTTTTCTATGGGCTCTTTCTTGCCGTGGGTCATGTCGAGGCATTCCTTTCTTCTTCTTCTTCTTCCTCCTCCTCCTCCTCCTCCTCCTCCTCCTCCTCCTCCAATTGGTCTCCCCATCACCTTCTCTTTCAGTGGTGGATTTTTTTTTCTTCTTTTTTTTTCTCTCTCTCTCTCTCTCTCTCTCTCTCTCTCTCTCTCTCTCTCTCTCTCTCTCTCTCTCTCTCTCTCTCTCTCTCTCTCTCTCTCTCTCTCTCTCTCTCTCTCTCTCGTGATGTATACAAACTATATAGCCAGGTACACTGTTTGCCGTGCGCCCCCCTAGGTTCGTGCCCAGGTGTACCCTCCCCCCCCCACCCCCAACCCCCCAGCCCCCCCACCCCCAACCCCCCGCCGTACCTGGCACAAAGTCACGTCTTAATCACTCACGCACATCGTACCCCTTGCTGCCCACCTAAATTATAATGTTATAGCTCCGTTTTTTCTTTCTTTCTCTCTCTCTCTCTCTCTCTCTCTCTCTCTCTCTCTCTCTCTCTCTCTCTCTCTCTCTCTCTCTCTCTCTCTCTCTCTCTGTCTTTGTTCTTTTTTTGTATCGGTACTGGAAGATGTGATGGTGGTTGTGGTGGTGGTGGTGGTGGTGGTGGTGGTGGTGGTGGTGGTGGTGGTGGTGGTGAAGGTAGTGGTTATGGTAATTGTAATCATTATTGGTTTTGTTATAGCGATGTGATAGGGAAAGTAGTATTGTGTAGTTGTATTAGAGAAAAAATAATGAGAGAACAAGATACTGAATATTTAGAGCAATACAAGAAGAAGAAAAAAACACAACATAACATTATATATCTTAAGGAACACACACACACACACACACACGCGCACACACACATAGCCTAGCGCTACTCTACCTTCCCTTTATTGCTTAAGAATCACCCAGGAACCCTCAGGAAGTAAACCAAGTACTGTAGAAGAGAAAGATTACGCCACCAACAACCCGCAACTCTCACCGCAGACTCCTGATAATAAGCATGTTGTTTCTGTGACCAGGAAAGCAAGTTAGAATTCAGCGAAACTTTCCTTCCAACCCATACATTACATAGAGTCGACGTTTCAGCAACTCGATCTGTGTTTCTACTTGTCTACACCACCTTAACATGTACTCAGAAACTAGGAATATGTAAGGAAGATGAAAACCCTTTGGAATTTAGCGAAACTTTTTCCTGCCAACCCCCCATACATAACATTGAGTCGACGTTTAAGCAACTCCATCTGTGTTTCTACTTGTCTACACCACCTTAACTTGTACTCAGAAACCAGGAATATATACGAATAATGAAGAAAAAGGAAAGAAGAAGAAAAGTAGTAGGAGTTATTGTATATGTACGTAAGTGAAAGTCTTAGAATAAAAGTCATCTATAATAAAGTGTAGATGTAATCGCCTGTGTCTAATGGCGGTCAAAGAATGTAATTAATCATGAGAGAGAGAGAGAGAGAGAGAGAGAGAGAGAGAGAGAGAGAGAGAGAGAGAGAGAGAGAGAGAGAGAGAGAGAGAGAGCAAAGCACGAGAAGAAAGGCAAGGAAGAGAAAATGAGATAAATACTGTAATGAGATCAAGGAGAATAAAACGTTGCGTGACTAAAGAAAATAAGACTATAGAGGAAAGGAAGAAAGTAAGAGAAGAGGAAGAAGAAAGAAAGGAAAGAAAAAAAAGAGATAAAAGAAAATGCTAACCTACCACCACCACCACCACACCACAACAACAACAACAACAACAACAACAATAACAACCACAACAAAGAAAAAACGGAAGAAAAGGAGGAGTAAGAAGAAGACGAAAATAGAGAAGAGGCGTAATGCTTTCTCCTCTATATGGTAACACTGCAGAGATCACGACCCCTATCTCATCCTTCCCTTCACCTCCTCCCCACACACCTACGCATCGCCTGCCTCCTCCACACACCTCCACATACCTCCACTCGCATCTCCACATCACAATTATCTCCATCGATCTTCCCTTCACATATGTAGCGATACACAGCTTCCTCCTCCTCTCAGTGACGTGAAACTAACCAATCACGTGAGCGGAGATGATGCTACTATACTATGATTGGTGGGAAGATAATAACAGAGTAGAAAATTGTGGGAGGCGCGGAACGGTGCAGGAAACTTGAAAGTCGTTAAGGAGCAATCGTTCTTATAACAAAACATCACCTTTTCCACAGCATGTGAATGAGAATTTACATTGTCTTTCCTTAGGAGTTTGGGCAGAATATTGTTGAATATCTCTATATAACATGATTTTGTTATCGCTCAACACCTCATCACTGAGCGTGTCGTTGTGGATGTGGTGTGTTAGGGTTGGCAATAACAGGGCATCATAGGGATCCTGTTGTTCCATTCCAAACTGACTGTAGCTACCCATCTGTTATCACAATGACATTACCTGCTTCATGAAAACACACATAAGAATTGAGGAGACTGCAAGACCACACTTTACACGTGTTACAGTAATAGGAATATCCATTAACATACTTTGGGCTATATATTTATATAATGCTTGAAATAGTTATATATATTATGCATAGCTATACATATTTTGCAATTATTCGGTTACACCTACCAGAGTTTGGAGTAGGTAGGAGTGAAAACTTGTAGTTTCTTGCCCCTTTTACCTTGGTTATTCAAGGATCTAAAGGCTACACAGACAGGGAAGCGACTGTGTCCAGCACATCTATCATTTCACATGCTCTGCCCACAATCAGCTGATGTACCTTGGCTCCGCCTCCCTCTTTCCTCTCACGCACGGAATAGGTCAAAAGAAGAAGAAGAGTGTTGGAACCACCATGGAGTCTGTTGAGTGTTTGTATTGTGGAGAGGATTTTATGAATAAATACACGAAAGGATATTGATACGCAGATTTTTATAGTTGAACGTCTGTTTGTCAACAAAGGCTCCGAAGTCAATATTTTAATTTTAGATATTCTAACCTCACCATTATAGCCTAACCTCACCATATATAACCTGACTTGATAAACATATTAAGTTAGGTTATAAAATGTAGTCAGGTGAGGTTAGGTTATTATGGTGAGGTTAGAACATCTAAAAATTAAAATATTGGTTTCGAAGCCTTTGTTGACAAATAGACGTTCAACTATAAAAATCTGCATATCAATATCCTTTCGTGTATTTATTCATAAAATACTCTCCACAATACAAACACTCAACAGACTCCATGGTGGTTCCAACACTCTTAACCCAAGTTCAAGTCCTATGTGCAGACGAAACACCTACACTACCGCCATCTATTTTCAGGTTATGAAACTCTCGATCAAAGTTTTCATCTATAGTACAAATTTATCAAAGTTTTCAGCTAGTGATATCTGCTTTCCCATCATTCTCTCTTAAAGTCATTGTCAGTACTTTCCTTTTCTTCTTTTTCTCCCTTGAATTTCATAGCAGGTCGCTTGGTAGATATTATCGTATAAAAAGTGGGAAAATTAAAGCTTATGTGTTGCTTTGTGATGTCATAGAGTGAGAATTTCTTCCACTGTTTTCCTATCAATTTTTTCCTTCCTCTCTTGAACATAATTTTCAGTGTCTGGCAGTTTTTTTGTCCACTATATAAAGAAAGTGTTCTGTGGACATACACCAGATCGAGCTGCTCTTCTGTGCCTGTCATCCCTTCCTTGACCTCTGAACACGTAGTAAGTATGACATATATCTTTAGTCAACGGGTTACTGTATCAATCCAAGTCATTATAATTTTACCTCACATATAACACATTTGAATAGCGCTATGCCACGGTGCTAATCTCCGCTTCTTTATCCTTAAAAAAAAACAATTGATTGACTGACTGATCGATTGAACTGATTGACTGATTGACTTATTGATTGATTAACGGACTGATTGATTGACTGAATGACTGACTGACTGACTGATTGACTGACTGATTGACTGACTGATTGATTTAATTGACTGAATCACTGACTAACTGATATACTGACTGATTGACTGATTGACTGATTGCCTGACTGATTGACTGAATTGACTGAATCACTGACTCACTAGCGTACTGGTTGGCTTCACTCTCTAAGGAAGAATACCCGAAAGATTTGAAGAGAAAGGACCACGTCTTTCAAAAAAAACAAAAAAAACATTAAACAAACATTACTCAAGTCTCACGGAATTCAGTCAAATATTAAAACGGAAAAGATAAAGCAGACACCCCCAAAAAAAAAAACACATATAGACGACATTATTTTTTTCTCTCTCTCTCTTGCTCTCTCTCTCTCTCTCTCTCTCTCTCTCTCTCTCTCTCTCTCTCTCTCTCTCTCTCTCTCTCTCTCGCGCGCTAACTCTCTCACATTTCACTTTCTTTCCCAAATCAATCCCGCCAAAATACAGGAATTAACACAAAGATGGATATATGAAAAAATAAATAAATAAATAAATGTGTATATATTCTAACGTTTCAATGCATACATATTACCGCGGAATATTATGAAAAAACTACCAAACTTTATGAAAGCTGATGTGTAAAGGAAGACGAGGGAGGGAGGGAGGGAGGGGGAGGGAGGGAGGGGAGGGAGGGAGGGGGAGGGAGGAGGGAGTGAAGGTATATAAGAGGGACTTCGAAGTGGCGTTAAACATTACTCTCGTACTGACATCAGCCTCAGGAGCTCCTCTAGGTGAGCCTCCGTGTGGTGGTGGTGGTGGTGGTGGTTAGGTTGTAGTTGTAAGAATAATTACCAATGTGCATATAGTTGGTTTTTTTTCTAGCTTTTAATGTGTTTTGCAAAGTGCGTGAGTGCGTTCGTGAGTGTGTTAGTGTGTTTATGGTTATGTTAGGGGTCCTTTAGGGTATGTTTGTAAGTGTGGCGCGGGCTGGTTATATACTTAAAAGTGCGTTCATGAGCTTTGTTAAGTGCGTATATAAAAGAGTGCGTCCATGCCTGCTGGAGTGCGTTACAGTGCGTTAAGGGAAGAAATATAGAGTGAACAGCAAACAAAATAATGATGGGAGGAAGGAAGTGAGAAGAAACAGGAAGATGAAAGAGGAAGTAAAAAATTTGTCATTCTCGCCTATAATGTGCCAATGAAGAGGAGGAAGAGGAAAGGGGAAGGGGGAGAAGGGTGATAAAAGAGGGAATGGAAAGGGGAGAAGGAAGAGAGAGAGAGAGAGAGAGAGAGAGAGAGAGAGAGAGAGAGAGAGAGAGAGAGAGAGAGAGAGAGAGAGAGAGAGAGAGAGAGAGAGAGATGAAGGGAAACGAAGAGGATAAACATAAAGAGATAAGTAGATAAAAACTCTCTCTCTCTCTTTCTCTTTCTCTTCGCGTGATTGTGATGACGAAAATCAGCAGGTCACGCCCTTACCTTGATGACAGGGCGTGGGAAGGCGGCAGGGGTCGTGGGTGGGCGGCAGGGGTCGTGTTAGGTTAGGTTAGGTTAGGTTAGGTTAGGTTAGGTTAGGTTAGGTTAGGTTAGGTTAGGTTAGGTTAGGTTAGGTTAGGTTAGGATAGGAGAGGAGAGAGAGAGAGTACTATACTTATATCTGTTTTAGTTCAATTAAATATCAAATAAGAAATAACGGAAAACACTGTTATAGGTATTGTCTTATAGAACTGGTAATGAGAAGCAGGTAAGATAACAGGTGACCGTACTTACCTTTACCTGAGGATACTGTAGCCTTTATAAATGATCCAAATGACCACACAGTTCTGGGAGGAAGAGAGAAAAGTCGATGAATTAGATAGAAATAAAAAAAAATAAAAAAAATAAGAACATGAAAGCAAATAAAAACAAATTCACATATTAAACAAATGACGAACGAATGAAAGCGCAAACAATACGATGATAAATGAACTGAATTAAATATAAACAAAACAAAAGAGAGATTACAACATATATACTCCAACATTTGCAGGATCAGATAACGGGAATCAAACACAAAAACAAACGAGTAACAGGAAGGCGCAGAGCATCATCAAATGGGCGTGTCATGCGCAGATTACAGCATTGCGTGTGTAAAGTTTCTCTGCAACGCGCACCAATTTGTGTAAATGTGACTTTCTAAGCATTGAGAGAGAGAGAGAGAGAGAGAGAGAGAGAGAGAGAGAGAGAGAGAGAGAGAGAGAGTAAAAGAAGTTATTATCTTAGAAGGGAATCAATCAACTGCTGTTCTAATGTCATGGCGTAAATGCACTAATTCTATCACCATCATCACCATCACTATCACTATCACCATCACCATTAATCATCACCACTACTTGCATCACCATCATCATTACATATTACAAAAACGAGCATCAGTTTCATCATCACCATCATAATCATCACTACTTAACTATTACGAAAATAGATAGATAACAGGCAATTATCTCTCTCTCTCACTCTCTATCTCTTTCCCTCCATCAAATCATAGCGCATCATCTCAATCTACCAATCACAAGCCGTCGCGCCATTCAGCCAATCAGAAACGGGACTAGCGGTGACGTCACGTAAGGGGTGCCATCCCTTCCTTCAGGCAATAGAAAGAAACAAGTGAAAGTTTAGTCTTAAGTTACCTCACGTTCTGACCTTAAGTGCCTTTCCCACCCATACAAGGGCCAGAGGGGAAGGACGAGAGGGGAAAAAGGTAAAGGGAAAGGGGAGGCACCGTGGGAGATCAGGGAAAGGGAATGAAAAGTGGCAAGGGGTTAGGGATGTGAAAAAGGGAAAGGAGCATCATGGGAATAGGAGAATTGTAATGGGTGTTAGTGGCGGGGAAAATGAGGGAAGGGGAACATATGAATGGGAGGAGGAACGACTGGAAGGGAGGGGAGAGCGAGAGCAAGAGCAAGAGCAAGAGCGAGAGCGAGCGAGAGCGAGAGCGAGAGCGAGAGTGAGAGCGAGAGAGAGAGAGAGAGAGAGAGAGAGAGAGAGAGAGAGAGTTAAGCATTGTTTACACCATATGTATTGAAAAAGTGAAAGTATCTGATGAATGAGTGTGTGTGTGTGTGTGTGTGTGTGTGTGTGTGTGTGTGTGTGTGTGTGTGTGCAAAACAAGTTCTCAGGACCTTGCCAGTCCATGACTGTGACCTAATGATCTCTCTCTCTCTCTCTCTCTCTCTCTCTCTCTCTCTCTCTCTCTCTCTCTCTCTCTCTCTCTCTCTCTCTCTCTCTCTCTCTTTTTTCCGGAAGTGAGGTCGTAGAAGTCGGAAGCAATTCTTGATGTGAGCAATTGTGGAACAAAGTTTCTCTAATCTATTCTCTCTCTCTCTCTCTCTCTCTCTCTCTCTCTCTCTCTCTCTCTCTCTCTCTCTCTCTCTCTCTCTCTCTCTCTCTCTCTCTCTCTCTCTCGTTGAATTTAATCTTTTAAACACGATGACGCAAAGCAACGCAGTGTGTGTGTGTGTGTGTGTGTGTGTGTGTGTGTGTGTGTGTGTGTGTGTGTGTGTGTGTGTGTGTGTGTGTATGCACGCGCGCGTGTGTGTACGCCCGGAAGTACATTGTATTCAATTAACCTTTCACCTTCTTCCATTTCCTTCAGGTGAACAAGTTAAGAAGGAACCAAGCCAACATGACCCCCTCCTCCTCCTCCTCCTCCTCCTTTCCTTCCTCCTCCTCCTGCCTTCGCCTCCTCCTGCTCGTCCTGGCGGCAGCAGCGTGGGGGGAGGCCATGCCCGAGTTGCTGGGAGGCCTTGCACAGAATTACGGAGCCCCGCAGGTATGTATGCGTGAGGAGCAACACGTGCTTATGTGCTGCTGTTGTGGTGGTGTTGACGGAGAGGTGTTTGGAAACGTTCCTGCCGCTATACCGAGGAAAACGTTTGCTTATATGCTCTTGTTTTATTGCACTTGAATTGTATTATAATGAGGTTGTTAGTAGTATCAGTAGTAACAGCAGTAGTTGTTGTACACGTAGCAGTAACATTGTAGAGTCTGAAGCACCACGTTACGTTGGTCTGCACTTAAATGAACACAAGGAGGAACTAACCAGCAATGGAAACTAAGCTTTAAAACCCAATCACTGTTAAACAGGATAACACTTTCATCTCTCCGCAGAACAACTTTGCCGCCCCTGCCCCCGCCCCCGCCGCTCCCGCCTCCGCCTTCCGCCCCATCCTCGGCCCTGCCCCCGCCTTCCCCCAACAAACTGGCCAAAGTCCAAACAACTTTTTCCCTCCTCTCAACAACGCCCCCAAGGCCCCACAGGTACCTTCAGGCCTCTATGACACACCATCCTTTGACAACTCCTACAACGACCCCGTGGCCACGTGCAACCCCCAGACCTCGGTGTCCGTGCTCACCTCCACCCGCTTTGTGCCCACCACGGTGATCCAGACCCGCACCCGCGCCCTGCCCACCACCGTGTACTCGCAGGTCACACAAACCCGCTACTTCCCTTCCACGGTGGTGCAGCAGCAGGTTGTGACCTCTGTAGCGGCGCCTGTCATTCAGACCCAGACCGAGGTGAGGCAGTGTTGCACGAGGAGAGGAGGAGGAGGAGGAGGAGGAGAGGAGGAGGAGGAGAGGAGGAGGGAGGAGGAGGAGGAGGGGAGGAGGAGGTTGCTATTATTACTATCATCATTATCATCATTACTGTGCTGAGTCATGATAAATAAGGATTATTTTCATAATTCAGCTTCATAAATACTTAGTTTTATCAATGTAGAAAAATCTTTGCCCATATTTTCTTCTCTCTTTTGCATAATGGAAAATAAATGTTTTTTTTTCTCCCTCCCTCTCACCTGTCCGTGCCACACCCAGGTGGTGAGCAACGTGCAGTACGTCACACGCGCCAAGTACTTCACCGTCACGTCCTACCTCACCGACACGCGTCTCGAGTACGTGACGCAGACACAGACACAGACGCAGTTTCAAACACAATTCCAGACCACCACGCAATTCCAGACGCAGTTCCAGACACAATTCCAGACCGTCACCAGCACCCAGTTCCAGACACAGTTTCAAACACAGTTCCAGACGCAATTCCAAACGGTCACTACCACGCAGTTCCAGACACAGTTCCAGACACAGTTCCAGACTGTTGTTAGTACGCAATTCCAGACCAAATTCCAGACGCAGTTCCAGACGCAATTCCAGACCGTCACCACCACACAATTCCAGACTCAATTCCAGACACAATTCCAGACACAGTTCCAGACGCAATTCCAGACCGTCACCACCACACAATTCCAAACTCAATTCCAGACCCAATTCCAGACTCAATTCCAGACCACAACCCAGTTTCAGACGCAGGTAAGTTCAATTATTATTTGTTATGAAATTTCACTGCATTTCCTTGCTTTATTATTACTTTCTCCTCTAATTGTTTTGTTATTTTTATGGTTAATTTTTTTTCTTCCATAAATGCTATCTAGTGATGTATTTATTCTTTTCCATTTCATTCTTGTTTGTTTGCTTCTTTGACTGAACTTCAACGTTTATATTCACGTAGGAATTCCTTGGTAGCGTACCCTTAAAAATTTAGTCAAACGGTCACTGAGATATAGATTTGATAAAAAAAAAATGTTGATATCTAAGGTGGATAAAAGAGTAAATATAAATAGGAAGGGAAAGCGACAGATGAAAGTGAAGTGTAATTTATGTTGGTTTGTCGTGCGCACCTGTTCCCTGTAATCACTCCTAATCACCCTCACCCTCGCAGGTAAGCACGGAGGTCCGATTCAGCACGCAAGTACAGTACGTCACCCAGACGCAGACGGTCCCCCAGTACATCACCCAGACCCAGTTCGTCACCCAGACCCAGTTCGTGACGCAGGGGCAGGCTCAGACCATCACCCAAACTGTGACCACAACCAGAGTACAGCAACAGGTGGTCACACAAACACAACAGGTGCCCCAGTACGTGACGCAAACACAACAAGGTCAACCCCAGTATGTGACGCAAACTGTGACGTCAACGCGTGTTCAGCCCCAGTATGTGACGCAAACTGTGACGTCGACGAGGGTGCAGTCCCAGTACGTGACACAAACCCAACAGGTGCCACAGTACGTCACGCAAACGAAGACGGTGCAAGGAAACTGTGGGGCGCAGTCTCACCCAGCGTCCACCACCATGATGGCTGGTTACTATTAATTACCTCAGTCAGTCAGTCAGTCAGTCATTCAGTCAGTGCCTTTCGTCCAGAAGTTAATGAATCTCCACCCGATATTTTGCATAGTCCTTTCAGTTAACACAAAGAATGTAAATGCCAAAGCCCCGTCAGTCAGTCAGTCAGTCAGTCAGTCTGTCAGTCACTCGAATACTTGTGAATATGACTAATGAGAGAAGGGGAGTCGTTGAATGACTGTCCATTTCTTCCTATTATCAACAGGTATCATAATCCCATCCGTTCCGGTCCTTCTCTTCGCCTCCTTTAAACCTCTTCCGTTCCTTCACCTTCTTCCCATCCCTTCCTCCCCCCCTCTGTTCAGTCCGTCGTCCCTTCACCTTTCCACTCTCATGATGTAGAAGGTCGCTGTGAAGGTCGTCTTGAAGGAACTTAATGAAGGCAATACGTGAGACAGAACCGCTGGAGGGTCGTATTTAAAGCGATTAACGACTGCCTCTAAGCCTTCTGTGTTCCCTCCCTCTCTCACTTTAAAACAAAAAAAATACACAGGGAATATTTTTTTCTCCTTTTTTTTCTTTCTCTCTCTCACGTCTGACTGGATAGTTTATAATCACAAAACTAAGCCTATACAAAATGTTTACAAATCCCGTATGATTACTTTCTTATTGTATATTTGAGTATTGTTATTATGTACGTAGGTTAAGTCGTGTTGTTCTCGTTGTTACTACTATTGTGTGGCGTTCCTGAGGGTGAAAGTTTGCTCCGCGCGTGTTCATACCACCTGGAGACTCTACCTGCAATCATTTACGTGACAGGTGTGCGTCCGTCCTAAATATGAGGTAATAAAGGAGTATTTTTTTTACCTTTCATACGTCTTCCGTAGGTAGTTACAAATATACATTACATTGTCTCTTATAAGTACATCTGTCTTTTTTTATTACCTGTGGTGCCAAATGTGGATTATAACATTATCCTCACCAATAAAACTGATTTGCATTATATGGAGTGAACGCGAATGGACGTAGTACAAGAATGGCTAATGAAGAATAGCTTTATGGTAAGTAACAGGAAAGGAAAGTTCCCCACATTACGTTCGACTAACAAAAATTGATGAAAAAAAACGTATACAATCGACGAGGTTCATTATGATTTTACAAACTCAGGAGGGATGGCAACGGGGTTAAAGGTGTCATTTTGCTTAGTTATGAACTTCCCAAAGGTGTTAAGAGTCATTGCAAGATTATACGTACAAACTAACCAAACATGTCTTCGTTATGGTGTACCTAGGAGTGTGTAGGTGGAGTCAGACGACTGTAATTACGTGTGTAATTACGTGAGTTCAGTTTAAGTTAGGTTAGGTTAGATTAGGTTAAGTTAGGGGGTCTAGAGGTCTTATATAAGGTTTGTGTTGATTTTTAAACTCAACAAATAGGTTTTTTACCTTAGGTTTTTTTTTCCTGAGTCCTATAAATGCCTTGTATTTGCTTCCCCCACCCTAAAACCCGCTTTCCCAAGTGGTTCCCAAACTTGTTGGCTATAGGAAGAAGAAAATAGGGGACGAGCAGTATTTATGCAGATTTACCTTCTAATTTGTCGGAAAATATAAAGAAGTTGGTAGTTTTTTACACCTTCACCAGAATGGCGTGTGGCTACGAAAATGGCGTCTGCACCTCCTCCAACCCCCGACTGTTGGTCATAGAAAAGATTTGATATCTTCTAAATTAACAA
>JAPQNM010000012.1:1509249-1529249 GCA_029783475.1 Metacarcinus magister | reverse complement strand
GCTGGACCCCCCGCCCCCGTGCCCATCGGACCCCCCGCCACCCCAGACGTAAGGAATGGCCTGGTCGGAGGAGACAACAGCCTGCAGGACCGCGTGCCTCCCGTCAGCGGTGAGTGGCTAGCCTGAGCAGGTGTACCCAAGGGGGGCACTAACCACCATCTGTAATTTAGCTTCTTTTTCACTTTCACAACCTTGCCATCACGCAAGGTCTATTTCCCTTCCGTCCTCTCCCTCACCTCTCCCTCACCTTCTACAACTGTGAATGGCGCCGCCACACACGCCTCCACGACCCCTCCACTCACCCCTATACTATAACCTGTGCACGGGTCACTTGCAGGTGCATGTACATGTCCTCCAGCTCACATATTTATGGCGTGTCTAACAAACCTCCTTCCCGTGCTCCCCCGCAGCCCTGTACGACTTACCTGAGGTGTCGTCGGGGTCATCGCCGGGAACATGTGAGGCACAGACGGTGGTCGTGACCTCCCGGGATGTAGTTGTGACCACCGTTGTGACGCAGGTGAGGATTAATTGCTGCTGCGTTTGGCAATGATGACAATGATGATGACGATGAAATATTAGAAAAAAATTAAGGTTTAAAGAAATGTTTGAAAACAATGATATAATAATGTTTGTTGGTGTGCGTGTGTTTGTGTTTCACAGGTGACCGTCCCTACAACGGTGGTGCAGCGGATCACCACAACACAAGTACAACTACAGACGGCGCTGCATACCTCCTACATCACCCTCCCCGCCATCGTGCAGGTAAGCAGTCAACCCTCCACACACTGGTGCCTCCACGCCTGCCTCCACGTGCTTACACCTTAACGTTGGAGTTCTGGTCTCGTGGCTCAATAATGCAGCAACATAAATAGAAAGAATGGAGAAGGAAGATGTAAAGTGAGACAAATAATAAGAAAAAGAGCGAGAAAACAATGAGAACAGAGTGAGAAAAGATTTAGAAAAGAATGAAAAAGAGCGAGAAGAGTATGAGAAACGAATGAAAAAGTGATAAAAATAATGGAAAAAGAGAGAAAACACACGAACGGTTTACCTGCAAAAATATTCCTTCATTATGTAAATCTAAACAACTTTACATTAATTTTTCTTGAGTCATTTTTAGTTTCTCTATAGCGTGTCATGACCTGTTCTTTTCCCACCAGACCCGCACGCTAACATCAGTGGTGCCTGAGACGGTGTACCTGACCTCAACGCGGGTACAGCAGCAACGGGTCACCACAACACAATTCCGCGTTCAAACACAGGTGAGGCGAGGCTGGTTTGGCACGTACGCCTCTGAGGGAGTGAACGAGTGAGTGACCGAATGAATCAAGCAATTAATGACCGACTGACTGATTGACTGGTTGACTGAATGAATTGCTAACTAACTGACTTACTGACTGAATGAATGAATGACTGAATGACTGACTGACTGATTGAATGACTCATTGACTGACTGAATGAATGAATGAAGGAGTGAAGGAATGAATGAAAATAGTTAAATAATAGAAGCAAAAGGAGTAATGATAATGAAATAAAACTAAGATTCAACATCCAAGGTAAATAATAACAAACCTTACGTCTTGTCCCTCTCCTTCACGTCCTCTTCCTCCTCCTCCTCCTCACTCCGTCCTTCCTCCACATACAGATCGTCACCTCGCGCTTCACCGAGTACCAGACGGTAACACAGACGAGCTTCCTCTACCAGACAGTGTACAGTACCCAGACACAACCCACCTACATCACCACCACACTCACCATAATTGCAACACCCTCCTGCCCTGCCCCCATCCCAGTCCCCACCACCACAGGCTACGACTACACGGCCCCCTCCAGCACCTCCGCCACCTACAGTCCATCCTACGATACCTCAAGACATGGCTATAAGGGTCCTGCCTACGGTCCCTATTACCACGCCTCCTATTATCAGCAGCAGACAAGACCGAAGAGGCTGTTTAGAGGGAGTCATTTTGGTGGTTAAGAGATTCGTTTGAGTCCTCCTCCAACTCCTCGTCCTCCTCCTCCTCCTCGTCCTCCTTTTCCTTCTAGAGGTGTAGTGTTTAGGGGAAAAGTTAAGTTAAAAATGTCTTTCTGTTATTGTTCATGTCATTTTTTTTTCTTTTTGATAAATAAAGTGTCCGCAAATATATTGTTTTTCTTTTTTTTTGTCAAATGAGTTGAAGTAAGGGGCGTGCACACACACACACACACACACACACACACACACACACACACACACACACACACACACACATAAGTAATTAAAACCTGAGCAAGGTTGGAAAAGGCACTTCCCGCCGAGGGGATGGCCCGAGGGATTCTGGGAAGGAGATGAGAGACAGGCTGAAGGAAGGAGGGAAGGGGGGGGGGAGGGAAAGAAAGGCGGGAAGGGAGGTAAAGTGGGGGAGGGAGGGAAAGGGGTGAAAGTGGGAGAGGGAGGAAGATTAGTAGGGAACTTCAGGTGGGTGGGAATCCAAGTTTTTATTTTTCTAATTTTAAGTTGGTCAAAAGTTCCTTGAATGCTGTCTCAAGGTCATTATAATCTCTCTCTCTCTCTCTCTCTCTCTCTCTCTCTCTCTCTCTCTCTCTCTCTCTCTCTCTCTCTCTCTCTCTCAATGTAACAATTCTTCGCTTAGCAATCTGTAGACAAACAACACACACACACACACACACACACACACACACACAACCTCATAAACACATTATTAACACTGGTTACTTTTATTATAAGTAGTTATTTTCACCGTGTTATTCATCATCAATAGTTTCACTTATCAATTTACGTACCTGCAAGACCAAACCAGTAATTTCCTGTGGGATGTTAAAGTTTTCTTACGCAACCTTTACTCTCTCTCTCTCTCTCTCTCTCTCTCTCTCTCTCTCTCTCTCTCTCTCTCTCTCTCTCTCTCTCTCTCAGATGATGATGATGATGATAATGATGATAATGATGATAATGATGATGATGATGATGATGATGATGATGATGAGACGCCTTCTTTCACTTAATACAACTAAACTAAAAATTAAATTAAATAAAAAAAACACACACACATGGTACTGAATAATTATTCCACTCTATACTTTCTTTTTTCACCTTGGGCGGAGAGAATAAATAATACACACACACACACACACACACACACACACACACACACACACACACACACACACACACACACACACACACACAAAGGAAAACAAATGAAATATAATAAAAAAAAGTCATTTCTTCACATACAAACCGAATAAACTACTGATACCCATAGCTATAACCACCATTACCACCATTACCACCATTACCACCACCACCACCACCACCACCACCACAATTAGCAGGAGCAGTGACGGTTTGTGTGACGGTAATGTACTGTCTTTGGGTGTTCACGGAGGTCTGAGTGACGGCGAAGTGTGACGTAAGTGTCTGTGTGAAATAAGTGGGCTGGAAATCCGTTCGCGTTATCTGCTGGGTCTCTGTGCGGGTCTGGAACACTGTCTGGAACTGGGTTTGTATCTGGAAAGGAGAAGGAGAGAGTAAGGGATGAAAGGAAGGTAGATAAACAGGTAAGAGAGAGAGAAAAAAGTCAATGGAGATGATGAGGTAATAGGAATAAATGAGGGAAAGAAAGAGGAGAAAAAGGAGAAGAGAAAGAATAATGAAATGATAATAATAAAAAAAAAGTAAAAAGTAGAAAGGGATGGATGTAAAGGGGAGGAATGGGGAGGGATGGGGATGATGAGGAAGGAGAGGGAGGTAGGTAATGGGGAGGGAAGGGATGGATGAAGGGAGGTCAAGGGAAGGATAGAAAGGGTGGGTGGGGAGATAGAATAGGGAGAAAGGTAAGGAGGGAGGTAAGGAAGGGAAGGGGAGGGAAGGGGAGGGAAGGGAAGCCCAGAACAGGTATCCTAGAGAGAATCACTTTCAAAATAAGACATTAAAAGGTTTATTAGATTTTTATTATCATTATTATTCTCTCTCTCTCTCTCTCTCTCTCTCTCTCTCTTCTCTCTCTCTCTCTCTCTCTCTCTCTCTCTCTCTCTCTCTCTCACCTGGTTGTTCTGCTCCGTCCTTGTGATCACCTGTACAAGGGTCGTCGTGGAGATCTGAAGCCTCGTACTGAAGGAGGTCTCCGTCACACGCTGGAACTCCGTCTGCGTCAGGAGCTGCGTGTCCGTTAAGATCTGGGCGCGTGTCACGTACTTGGTCTCCGTGAGTAGCTGCGGCAGGAGAAGGGAACAAGGGGAAAAGGGAAGGGGAAAAGAAAAAGTGGAATTAAGAGGTTAAATTGTGGGAATGTGGATAATTTTCTTTATTTTTTTGCAAGGTGTAAGGGATGCTTTTCAGTTTTTTTTGTGTGTGTTTTTGTTGTTTTTTGATAGCATTGAATGTTGGGTTGTCTCTCTCCCTCTCTCTCTCTCTCTTTCTCCCTCCCACACGCTCTCTCCGGTTACCTTGCCCCAACAGCCCGTCAACACACCTGGGTTCTGGTCTGCACCACGGGGGGCTGGAAGGAGGTGATCACATCCCTCTGCACTATTGTGGTGGGGATGATGCGGGTGTGGGTGATGTCCCGGAAGCTTGTGGTGGGGATGGCACGGGTCCTTGTACTGATGAGTGTGGTGGGGATGAAGCGCGTGGCTGTTACCAGTGAGATTTGAACGTTGGGTCTGCAGTCTCCTCCTCCTCCTCCCCCTCCCCCCCCCTCCTCCTCCTCCTCCTCCTCCTCCTCCTCCTCCAGTTATTGGGACTCCGTACAACCCTCCAATTGTTCCTCCTCCACCACCACCATTACCACCTCCTCCTCCTCCTCCTACTCCACCTCCTGATCCTCCTCCTCCTATGTGACCTCCTCCTCCTCCTCCAAAGCCACCTCCTGATCCTCCTCCTCCTATGTGACCTCCACCTGATCCTCCTCCTCCTCCTCCAATGCCGCCTCCTGATCCTCCTCCTCCAATGTTACCACCTCCTCCTCCTCCTCCTGTGTACCCGCCTCCAGATCCTCCACCTCCACTTCCACCTCCTCCTCCTCCAATGCCACCTCCTGATCCACCTCCTCCAGTGCCACCTCCTGATCCTCCTCCTCCAGTGCCACCTCCTGATCCTCCTCCTCCAATGCCACCACCTCCTCCTCCTCCTGTGTACCCGCCTCCAGATCCTCCACCTCCTCCAATAGGGATTACAGGAGGACTGACTCTGTTATTCTGAACCTGCGGAAAGAAAATGTGATAAAGAAAACATGATTAGTTTTTAGAACATGTAATTATGGGGAAAATATAATCATGTTAAGTTATATAATACATGAATATAACAATTTATAGCTAAGAGAAGTGGCAATAGGAACAGATAATGTGTTTTGGGGTTATTTCTACAATTCACACAAATATTTACTCACTTCTGTGTGATTTTCATGGATTTGCTGAGCGTATTTCATGAAGTTATATAAAAGCAATGCATTATATCACGTTATCATTAAACGAATCATATTTTGGTTACGTAATCGTACAACTATTCTTTTATTTACTCTTATTTACGCGGGAGAAAGTGTAAAATAAAACGTTTGGACGTTACGCGACATGCCAGCAATCTCTGGCTTACCTTTCATCTCACTCCTAGGCTTATTAGCGGGAAGTCTTTACCTAAACTTAATATCAAGGCCTTAACTTAACGCCTCAGGGGATGTTTAGTTTTAGTTTACATCAACACAAGACAAGACAAGACAAGACAAGACAACAACTTTAGAGGGAGTTATTTTCCACTACAGTGTTGCAGTCACGCAGTGTTGTATGGTGTTGCGGAGAGGACACTTCCATTAGCGACCTGCACTTTTGGGGCACTAGAGGCTGTGGCACTAAAGCCTGCACTGCCCCATCAAATTCCCAAGAAGAACGTTTCCATTAACATTATCTACATAACTATTTTAATGGCGACTTGTGATTAATTCATTCGTGTGTGTGTGTGTGTGTGTGTGTGTGTGCTGCAGTTAGAAAGAAGAAAAAATAGTGTACTTACTTGGTTGAATCCGAAATCTTGCCCTGAAGCCTGCCTTGGGTCAATGAAGTTTCCATTACCACCACTGTAGGAGTTACCATTACCTCCATTACCACCACCACCACTACCGCCGCCCGAGCCTCCCGTCTGGCTGCCAAAGGTGTTGCCGTGTGTGGTGGTAACGGCGGCCATCACCACCACCATCACCACCATAGCCACGTGGTCACCAGCCGCCATCACTGCAGCTACAAATAAGGAGGAAGGTCAAAGGTCATCGGGAAGGAAGGTGAAAGGTCATCATGTATTTGTAAGGTCAGTTCCTGCGACGCGCTAGTCTGTTGGGGAAGGTTAGTTAGGTTAGCCTTTTTTTACTTTATTTCTTTTCATTGATGTGTTTAGTCTCGTTCTGTTGTTATTCATTCCTAAATATCTTTCTTTTTTTATTATTTTATTTTTTCATAGTTATTTCCAAGCATGACGGACAGGTGTTTTAGAATAACCCAAACTTAACGTAACCTAACATACTCTAACCTAACCAAGCCTCCCTTCCCACCACTGAGGAAGTGTTTGTATTCTTAGGGAGAGAGGTGGAACTTATTAATTAGAGGAAGAAGTATTAGTTGTAGATCTTTGGGATAATTTGCAGAAGATAGTTTTCAAAATGTATGCTATTTTTGGAGATAATATTGAATGTTTCTCTTTATTCCTGATCACTTTTCTTTGGATTTAATTATATATTATCAAAATTGTATACAGTAATGGTTATAGTGTTAATGGTTAGAGTTACATCACACTACCATTACCATTTCCTTGTATTTACTCCCAAACAACAAAATTTACTGTACACGCCCCTCAGAGCTTAGCCTAGCAAGTACTAATACGGAATACGACATCCAACACATAATTAATTCCTACGTATTTCATTGTGTAGTCTACGTCATTCTGATTATTTTGAATATTGAAATGCATCCGCAAATTAAATATTACCGTAAAGCCGACCTTGGAAACAATAACGTACTATTTATATGAGACTGTGTGTGTGTGTGTGTGTGTGTGTGTGTGTGTGTGTGTGTGTGTGTGTGTGTGTGTGTGTGTGTGTGTGTGTGTGTGTGCGTGCTGAGTATCAATTATCGTTGTGAGTGATGGTCAGTTGTGGGAAAGGTGAGAGCATTAAAAAGGTGATTTAGGAGTTGGTTTGACAGTGCGGCAACAGGTGGCACCACAAGGCCGTCAGCTGATGTGTGAAATTTACTGCAACTATCATATTTTCCTTACTTTTTACATTCTAACCTTTAGTATGTAGTGTAATATATATCTTTAGTCATATTTGTAAACGTTATTTTATACTAGCAAGTTTTATGTGTTGTTCATTTGTACTACTGCACTTTAGTTTTGTGTGTAGCGTCAGGTTAGAGGTGAAGTCCTTTCTACCCAGAGTTCACTGACCAAAGTTCCTTCCTTCCTTCCTCCCTTCCCTCCACTTCCACATGTATCTCTTCAGCCACAAGAAGTATGTATAAAACCCACCATGATAAGATAATTTTCCAGTATCCACAAAATCAGGAAATGGAAATAATGTGGAATGGAATAAAAACAACTTGATTGTAGTTTCTAAAATACATTATGTACCTAATTACCTCATATTAGCGGAATTATTGTTATTTCAAGTTGTTTTTAAACCGAGATACCTTAGGAGGAAATTACAGTAACAATATTAACAGAAGAGAAGGAGAAGGAAGAAGAGAATGGAAGGAGAGAAGTAGGAAGGGTGAGAGGGTAAGGAAGATCGGTATAAATAGGTAGGTAGGTATGTAAGAGTAGAGGAAAGTACTGTAATTATTAGAAAGAAAAGGAAAGGAAAGGAGAGAGAGAGAGAGAGAGAGAGAGAGAGAGAGAGAGAGAGAGAGAGAGAGAGAGAGAGAGAGAGAGAGAGAGAGAGACAGGGTCTGGGTTATCCCAAGGTTCTTGACCGTCTGATGTACCCTAGCAATGGAAATTTTTTTTCTCTCTCTCTCTCTCTCTCTCTCTCTCTCTCTCTCTCTCTCTCTCTCTCTCTCTCTCTCTCATTTCTCCTTCCATCTTTCGTTTAACTTCGTACTTACTCACCCACCAACTCAACACACACACACACACACACACACACACACACACAGACACTTTCACTACTGCTTACGATGGTGAAACTAACTGTAATATCCCATTATTCTCTCTCTCTCTCTCTCTCTCTCTCTCTCTCTCTCTCTCTCTCTCTCTCTCTTCTCTCTCTCTCTCTCTCTCTCTCTCTCTCTCTCTCTCTCTCTCTCTCTCTCTCTCTCTCTCTCTCTCTCTCTCTCTCTCTCTCTCTCTCTCTCTCTCTCTCTTCCAATTCCCGAAGCCACAACGACCACAAAATTTTCGTATTTTCCTCTCCTCCTCCTCCTCTACCTCCATCTTCTACCTCCTCCTCCTCCTCCTCCTTATGCAAGAGATAGGCTGGAAGGAGGTTACCTGCATCTATACCTGACCTTAATGAGCGTGCAGGTGAGAGTGGTAATTGAGAGAGAGAGAGAGAGAGAGAGAGAGAGAGAGAGAGAGAGAGAGAGGAGGAGAGAGAGAGAGAGTGAGAGAGAGAGAGAGAGAGAGAGAGAGAGAGAGAGAGTGTTTATAATCTTGAATTTTGTTTTTATCTGGATGGTTTCAAGAAGATTGAAAATAGATTGAAAAATATATGTGAAACACAGAAGAAGGGAAAGAAGGCAAGTGGAAGAAAATAATAAAATAAAGGTGGTAGAGAGGAATAGGAAGAGAAAACTTGAGTAAATTCCATACTACTACTACTACTACTACTACTACTACTACTACCACTACTACTACTACCATGAATCTACAGTCAGTCACCTTACCACTTAATTAAACTACTTAAATTCCCTCTTACCTTACTACTAGCCCACTTAACTTAAATCACAACTTTTTAGCATTTAACCTTATAATTATTTTTTTTTTCTAGAATGGTGTCTCTTAGGGCGGACTATATTGTACCTCTGACACAAACAATAGGGATGACCTTAGGAGGGAGGTTAGGTTAGGTTAGGTTAGGTTAGGTTAGGTTAGGTTAGGTTAGGTTAGGCCAGTGTCTTATCCAGGTAACATGTTGAAGTATAAGGGGCAGGAAAGTTATCGTGCTGTACTTGGAGTAGTAAAACCTTCTACAAGTTGAAATTACCTACTTTCTTATTGTGTGGGGTGGTTGTGGGAACGTGTGTGTGTGTGTGTGTGTGTGTGTGTGTGTGTGTGTGTGTGTGTGTGTGTGTGTGTGGTTGCCTGGAGGAGTTAGTGAAGGAGGGAGGATGGGGATTTCACTCACCCTCCCTTAGTATATGGCAGGTGCCTCCCATTGTCTCCTCCTCCTCCTCCTCCTCCTTGTCGTCCTTCTCTCCCTCCTCATCCACTCTCCCTTTATTGCTGTCTGTGGGTTAAGCTTGTTTTCTATAACCAACATGTGTGTATGTGTATGTGTGTATGTTTATTTATTTTTTATTTTTTATTTTATTTGGTGTGTGTGTATGCTATTCTGGAAACATACTTATTGAGAAAATTCCAATACTCCTGGAAATATGCCTAAGCACATTTGAAGGCATTATAGGGTTATTAATTGACTGTTAGGTTATAGCAGACTTTAATTGGTGTAAAATGTGTTAATATCAGTCCACCTGAGACACACCGATGAGATACTTGCGGATACAGATACAGATTTTTGTCGTAAATGCTCCAGGATCTTTACGGGTACTTCACCTCGGTCCAGACTGTAGACCAAGGTGACCCAGCGTATGATTCTGTAGAAGATGATACGGAGGACTCATAATGATCAGCCGTTACCCTTGCGCAGAGAGCTTACACCCTGATCAATGGGTAAGGCAATCCTGCATCACACACACCATCCTCTTGCTCAAGGAAGACACTAACTACTTGGCCATCAGGGAAAATTTTCCTTCTTGAGCGCGGCGCAAACCTCAACTTGCCGAGTCACATGCCGGGACGTTATCCACTGACCTGCCGAGCAAGGCATATATATGTGTGTGTGTGTGTGTGTGTGTGTGTGTGCATGTACTTTATTTAGTTTTATTTACCTAGTTATAGTATACAATGATTTCTAAGCTTTCTGCGTGAGGGTAACGGCTGATCATTACGAGTCCTCCGTATCATCCACTACAGGATCATACGCATAGAGACTGTGGTGAAGAACCCGCACAGGTCCTGGAGTGGTAACATTTACGTTGTGGTACCATCACCCGAGTGGCTAAACCCTGGATGCCAAACCACCACAACAAAGCCATGCCCCTTCGCTGGGCACGAGCACCTGGGAATGACTTGGCACACGCGGGCAAGCACCTCGCCCATCACACAACACACAGTTATATGCTTTTCAACGTTGAGACATGACTTTCCGGTGGTCATTTCTCTCCTCCTAGTTAGAGACATTGATGCCAATAATCATATACGTCAACAACACAACATACACTCCATGAAGGCCATCTGGGAAAACCCAGGCCAGGCCAGGCATTACCTCAGGAACTTGGAACTGTTTGGCCAGGCAGCTTGAGTAACAACACACACACACACACACACACACACCCACAGGCACACACACACACACACACACACACACACACACACACACACACACACACACACACACACACACACACACACACACACACACACAGTATATTCCAATTATCTGCTTGTTGAACAGTGGCTGTGATGTGAATGGAGACTCATCCTTGTGGCTTTATCAACACTGATGTTGAATTGGCAATATACACAAATGTGTTATGAATTTTGACATCAAAATTTATTTCACAAAATGTTATGATGTTGAATTGAAAACAATAATATAATATTTTATTCATGGAGTTATGTCTGTATTTCCTTATTCATAGTTTGTACATGAACTGTCCTGTTGTGCCTGACTCACCTTCTGTTACTACTGTGAACTGCACTTAGAATATATATACACACACACACACACACACACACACACACACACACACACACACACACACACACACACACACACACACACACACACACGTACCTGCGCGACGCCGGACCACAAGTATAAGTAACAGTGAGGAAAGGGAAACTGAAGCACATGTGGAGGACCCCAATGTTTATATTACAGGGAGGAGGAGGAGGAGGAGGAGGAGGAGGAGGAGGAGGAGGAGGAGGAGGAGGAGGAGGAGGAGGAGGAGGAGGAGGAGGAGGAGGAGGAGGAGCTAGAAAATGAAGTATGGAAAGGGAAGGAGAAGGGAGAGGGGGACCTAGTAAGGGATATGGGAAGGGAAGGGGAGGCTGCATGTCAAGGGAAGAGATAGGGAAGAGGAGGAGGGGAAAAGGGGTAAGGTGGAGGGGAAACGGGGAGGAAAAACTTGTGCAAACTATTGTGGAAATGAAATGGTTGATAAAGTTGGTTAGTTTAATTATTGTCTCATCCTGTGTATCTATTAAACTTGTTTCATTTATTTTTTTATTTGTTTTGTTATCCAACGTTTTCTTCTTAATGTGATATATTGCTGTTATTATTATTATTATTATTATTATTTTTTTTTATCTTTTTTCTGTTTTTTTTTTTCCCTTCATTTTTCCTTCCATTCTGCTTTCCTTTCTTTCTTATCTCTTACGCATTTTTCATTTTTCATTATTTAATCCTGTATTTTTATATCGTTTTCTCTTCGCTTTTTGTAATTGAATTTATTTATTAGTTCCTCCTCCTCCTCCTCCTCCTCCTCCTCCTCCTCCTCCTCCTCCTCCTCCAGGCTGTTACCTCAGAGGCATGTGTGTAATCGTAGCTTTTATCTTTTACTCTTCTTTATCGTGTTTTATTCCTTCCTTCTTCCTTGTTTTTTTCTCTTTTTGTGCAACATGACGATGAGGTGGCGCATGTGCATGTGTGTGTGTGTGTGTGTGTGTGTGTGTGTGTGTGTGTGTGTGTGTGTGTGTGTGTGTGTTTTGTTGTTGTTATTAATGAAAGCGATGTACGTACGGAATGTGAGAGTTGCTGAAATAATAGAAAGGATTACTCTCTCTCTCTCTCTCTCTCTCTCTCTCTCTCTCTCTCTCTCTCTCTCTCTCTCTCTCTCTCTCTCTCTCTCTCTCTCTCTCTCTCTCTCTCTCTCTCCCTCTCTCCCCCCGTCATGGTCAGAAGCAGTTAGTCACGCTGCTTGCTTCCAATTAGCTACGTAAACACATGTACAAAAATGAAAATATATATATCATTTGTATTCTCGTGGTTATGTTGATTGGTGCAGGCAGGCAGGCAGTCAATCAGTCAGCCAGTCAGCCAGTCAGTCAGTCAGTCAGCCAGTCAATCAGTCAGCCAGTCAGCCAGTCAGTCAGTCAGTCAACGAGTCAGCCAGTTAGCCAGTCAGTCAGTCAATCAGCCAGTCAATCAGTCAATCAGTCAGTCAACGAGTCAGTCTGTCAGTTCGTGGGGTATAGTCATCAGTGATTGAAAGTCAGTGAGTGAGTCAGTCAGTAAGAAAGTGAGTGCAGCAGTCAGTTAGTAAGTAAGGTCAGTTAGGTATTTATGAGTCAGTGAAGCAGGTAGTCAGTGCATTAATGTGGGAATACGTGAGACAGTGAGTCAGTAAACCAGTTAATTAGTGTATGAATCAGTAAACCAGTCAGTGAATTAGTGAATAAATAAATAAATAAATCAGTGAGTGAGTGAGTGAGTGAGTGAATGAATGAATAAGTTGTCTTTGCTTTTAGGTCGTGAAGGAGAAACCATTTTAAAACCTCGACTTGAACTTGAGAGTTTAGTGGTAAACCATCAATTAAAACAGAAGAGAGAGAGAGAGAGAGAGAGAGAGAGAGAGAGAGAGAGAGAGAGAGAGAGAGAGAGAGAGAGAGAGAGAGAGAGAGAGAGAGAGAGAGAGAGAGAGAGAGAGAATGTTTAACTACTATTCATATTATTAAATGCATACAGATAACCAGCTCTCTCTCTCTCTCTCTCTCTCTCTCTCTCTCTCTCTCTCTCTCTCTCTCTCTCTCTCTCTCTCTCTCTCTCTCCGCCCCTCCCTCCCCGTCACCGGCCTTGTTGTTACCACACTAACTAGGTACATGTCTTCGCCCGCCAGATGTCGTCTTAATGACTCATCACTTTTCAGCACCCTTTCACACCCTTCTATCCATGCAACCATTGATTCGTATGTCTGTTTGTCTGTTTGTCTGTCTGTTTGTTTGTGTGTGTGTTTGTTGTGTGTTTGTGTGTCTGTTTGTTTGTGTGTGTTTGTTTGTATTTGTCTGTTTGGTTACCTGTTTCTGTCTCTGTTTTGTTAATTTGTTTTGTATTCTGCTTTTACTTTTTTTCTTCCTTTCCTACCTGTTTTATTTTTCTGTGTGTGTGTGTGTGTGTGTGTGTGTGTGTGTGTGTGTGTGTGTGTGTGTGTCTGTTGTGTTAGTTATTCTTGTATTCTTCCTTTTATGTTTATTTCTTCATTATTGCTTTTATTTCTGCTGTTTCTTACCATTCTCTCTCTCTCTCTCTCTCTCTCTCTCTCTCTCTCTCTCTCTCTCTCTCTCTCTCTCTCTCTCTCTCTCTCTCTCTCTCTCTCTCTCTCTCTCTCTCTCTCTGTGTGTGTCTGTGTGTGTGTGTGTGTGTGTCTGTGTCTGTCTGTCTCTTTCATGTTATGTTGTATAAGCGATGTTGCACGCAAGAATGACACGTTAATGATGGGTTGTGTTGAGTAATGAGTTCACTTCTTGTGTGTGTGTGTGTGTGTGTGTGTGTGTGTGTGTGTGTGTGTGTGTGTGTGTGTGTGTGTGTGTGTGTGTGTAGGGTGTGATTGGTTAATATCGTGTTGTGTACTAGTTTTCACTTTTTTTATTATTTTTTTTGCGTATACGTGTGTGTGTGTGTGTGTGTGTGTAAATGTATGTATGTATGTATGTATGTATGGTTTTAGCAGTCAAACCTGTTCTTTAGCACCAATAGATAGTCTTATATTGTGATGATTTAGCGATTTTTAATACATCTCTGTTAATTTTCTTCTTTTTTCTAGTCTACAGCTGGTGATAAGAGATTTACGAGGTTTGAACTAACTCTTACTGAGCCTTCAATGTGATCCTCCTACCTCCACCTCCACCTCCTCCACCTCCTCCACCTCCACCTCCACTACACCTTGACAGTCTACACAGCCTTCCAGACCATCTACCTCACCGCTTGAAAGGTAAAGGATGTTGCTATTTATTATTTATAGAGCCGTCTGGTTACCGTCTGGATGCTGCTGACGGTACTGTGACCCGTTGTTTAGTACTGTGACCTGTCGTATTGAGGTCATGTGGTCTTCAAGAAATATAAAGGGGTACAGATAATGGTCATGGTGTTATTTTGAGTGAAGGGAAGAGATGGAAGGAAAGGAAGGAGAGGGAGAAGAGATGGAAAGGAAGGAAAGAGAAAGAGTGTGTGTGAGGAATAATAGTTTAGGTGGAGGGAAAAGATGGAAGGGAAGGAGAGAGAATATTTTGGGTGGAGGCCAAAAGATGGAAGGGAAGGAGAGAGTGAAAGGGGGGGAGGGGAAATTTGGAAGAAAAAGAAGGGAAGGAGAGAGAGTGAAAGGCGGGGAGGGGAAATTTGGAAGAAAAAGAATGGAAGGAGAGAGAGGGAGGGAACGAGGGAAAAATTGGAAGGGAAGGAAAGGGAGAGAGAACATTTTCAGTAGAGGTAAAGAGTAAGGGAGGAAGGGAGGGAGAGAAAACACTATATTCTCGTTACCCTAAGCGTGTCTCCGTTCTCTAAGGTGTGGGGAGTGAGAGAGAGGACGTGTAAGGGAGGGAGTCTTAGCTAGATGCACCTGTCACACCAACTCCCCGTAGGATCCCATAACAAGATTAATTTTATGTTGTACAGTATCCTAGAATCCTTACATGGGTCCTTAACCTTAACACTGATCGCAGGGAAAGTGTAACAGGTTCTTTCTAACCAAAATACCGAATCAGGGGATATATGTCACCTCCTTTTTCATGGGATTTGTTATTGGCTAACCTCCAGTGACCCGTCCTTCAGTTTAATTCTCTCTCTCTCTCTCTCTCTCTCTCTCTCTCTCTCTCTCTCTCTCTCTCTCTCTCTCTCTCTCTCTCTCTCTCTCTCTCTCTCTCGCTCTCTCTCTCTCTCTTTTCGACACTTATTATTCCTGAAGTGAGAGAGTGAGTGTCTATCGAGGTGGCAGGCTAAGATGAGTGTGGTGGTGGTGGTGGTGGTGGTGGTGATGGTGGTGGTGGTAGTGGTGATGGTGGTGGTGGTGGTGATGGTGATGGTGGTGATGGTGGTGGTGGTGGTGGTGGTGGTGGTGGTGGTGATGGTGATGGTGATGGTGGTGATGGTGGTGGTGGTGGTGGTGGTGATGGTGATGGTGATGATGATGATGATGATGATGATGATGATGATGATGGTGGTGGTGGTGGTGACTTAGCTACGGGGTCCACTTGCACGGGTCCACTTATTAAATATAAATTAGATTAAATTGTGAAAATAGATGATCTTTAACTATTTTTATTTATTTATTTTTTTTATTAATATATATGCACTAAGTTTTTTCATTAAGTCATGAGCTAAATAGTTAATTAAATAAGTCTCAAGTACGACATTAGTTCTCGAAGGTACGAAAGTGGCGTCCATTTCCGGCATTGGACGACACTTGGAGACGAGACAGCACTAAGGCAGGACGTGCTTAGGTACGTGAAGGGAAGGTGCACGTGGTTATACATTAAATAACTATAATGACTTCTAGGTTAAGATAACATATTGTAGATGTAAAAAAGGTTAATTTAAGTGATGATTAGTGTGTTTAGTGCGAGGGAAGGCGGGTGATAGTGATAATTAGGGATTTATATACAAGATGGTGGCGGGCAGGCAAGCAGGTAATTTTAACACCTTAATTAATAAGCTTGTAATCTGTTATTTTGTTGGTGTATTGAGATTACTTCCACGTTATTATTTATGTACTGATTTGTGTGTTAATTAAGGAAGGTGATATAAGTGGTGGTGGTGGTGGTGGTGGTGGTGGTGGTGGTGGTGGTGGTGGTGGTCGCTACGGGGCCACGTGCACGGGTTCCAGAAAATAAATAAATTAATATTAAATTAAATTTTGAAAATAAACTACCTACAACTATTATCTTTTTTTATATTTTATCAATATATACAAACATTTTATTAAATCATGAACTAAATAATTAATGAAATAAATAAACTAAAATTCACAAGTACGACAATACGTCTTGAGGTACGTTTTGTCGCGTCGAATGTCCGCCATTTTGAAAAATAATTATATATTCTATTTAATCACCAATTAACGGCGCCATCAAGACATTCACATATTTATTAACACCGCCATTATAATCGTGAGTAATTAGTGATCAGATTGAGTATAGAATATGTGTTGTGAATAATGAATTACCGTAATAATGGAAGCAAGATAAGGTGACCACATTGTGTCATTATGGAAAAGACTCCATGACGACAATTTATCGGTAATTATTTACATTATTACACTTTTATTTGTTATTTTATTTGCTTGGCTTAGAGCATTGCAGTATATATATATATATATATATATATATATATATATATATATATATATATATATATATATATATACTGCTCCTCCCCTCTCTCTGATTGTGGTATTAATGTGATTGTTTTTATATTACAGCTGCCGCCATTAGACTCCTCCTCCTCCTCCTCCTCCTCCTCCCTCCTCCTCCTCCCTCCTCCTCCTCCTACTACTACTACTACTACTACTACTACAAGGGTCGTTGCGTCACAGCCTGGCAGGGCGTGGAGTCTGTAGCCATTATGCCTCCTGCCCATCCTTGTCTTGGCAGGGGTGGGTGGATGGCAGAGGGCGGGCAGGGATCTCTCCACGCCCCCTGTCAAGTGTGTGTGGCGCGGCGCCTCCGCCACCCTACCAGAACATCCACCGAGGGAACGCCGCCCCCTTTGGATTATAAGGTATTTGTGTGTTTCTGTTTGTATGTTTGTAGGTGTGTAGGAAAGAAATTTATAGTAAGGTGATTTTTTTTTTCTTTCGTTTTTCTAATTGTTCGAGAACTTTTCTGATGTAACTCCCTCGCTATCTCTCGCTCTTTCTCGTTCTCTCCTCCCTCCCTCCCTCCCTCCCTCCCTCCCTCCCTCCCTCCCTCCCGCATAATACTTTACGCTCCTACATCTATAATTACATTCCAATTCAATTTCATTATAGCTCAATAGAACGAACGTCTACTTTGGTATGCGATCTAGAGGTTAGGTTAGGTTAGGTTAGGTTAGGTTAGGTTAGGTTAGATTTGCCTAACCTAACCTAACATTTTCTTTGTTATATATATGTTATAATATTCTTTACTATGTAGATATCATTCCAAAATAAGATTAATACGGTGTTGATACTTTTTCCTTGTAGGTTAGATAACAAGCCAAAGTAACACCCTGTTATCTGTATTGTATTGTTATTATTATTATTATTATTATTATTATTACTATTATTATCATTATCATTATTATTATCATTGTACTTATCATTATTATTATGACTATTATGATCATTCTTCCCACCAAGTGCCCCATCCCTCTCTCTTTGGTTCTCTCTCTCTCTCTCTCTCTCTCTCTCTCTCTCTCTCTCTCTCTCTCTCTCTCTCTCTCTCTCTCTCTCTCTCTCTCTCTCTCTTACGTGATGATGATGATGATGGTAATTGTACTATCTGGAGAGGCTTACGGCATTCGCTTTTTTTATGTTTTATGTTAAAGTAGAGAGAGAGAGAGAGAGAGAGAGAGAGAGAGAGAGAGAGAGAGAGAGAGAGAGAGAGAGAGAGAGAGAGAGAGAGAGAGAGAGAGAATCCTACTCCATTCGTTTTCTTCCTACTTTCTCTTTTCTCTTTTTTTTTTTTTTTTCTTCTATTTTTTTTATATTTGTCTTCACTTAGTCAGAAAGAAAGAAAAAAAAGATGAGAGAAAAAAAACATTGAAAGGAGGATGCCAAGAGTTAATTGTGTGTGTGTGTGTGTGTGTGTGTGTGTGTGTGTGTGTGTGTGTGTGTGTGTGTGTGTGTGTGTGTGTGTGTGGAAATAGATGGGGGTGTAAAGGTCGTATATGTATTATTTGTTATATTTTATGTTATGTTGGATATAGAAAATGGGTTGTGGTTGGTACTCACTCTCTCTCTCTCTCTCTCTCTCTCTCTCTCTCTCTCTCTCTCTCTCTCTCTCTCTCTCTCTCTCTCTCTCTCTCTCTCTCTCTCTCTCTCTCTCATATATTTCGTTTCTGTTATCGTCTCTCAGTTTCAAGGTGATGTGTATTGACGGTGGTGGTGGTGGTGGTGACGATGGTGGTGGTGGTGGTGGTGGTGATGGTGGTGGTGGTGGTGGTGATGATGGTGACGTCACACGGTCCCGTCCTTGCCTGCCCTTGTTCCTCCTGCCCTAGAGACCACCACCACCACCACCACCGGGTTTAAAGGGGATGACGCCCCCTCCTCCTCCCGGGTCATGAGGAAGGGGGGCTTGAGTGAGTGTGGGGGGGCTGGTGTGAGGGGCAGGTGAGGGGCGGGCCTTGTTGAATTATGAGCGCACACACACACGCGTTGGTACCATAGCGGAGGGCACTGTGTCACGATACAACAAATTGCAAACGTGAATAACATAAAGGTGAGTGCCCGGAACACCTTGCCGCGCTGCACATCTCCGTCTCCTTTAGTACTGACGCCTTACTGCTGCTTAGGTTGGGTTAGGTTGGGTTAGGTTGGGTTAGGTTAGTTTAGGTTAGGTTAGGTTAGGTTAGGTTAGATTAGGTTAGGTTAGGTTAGGTTAGGTTAGGTTAGGTTAGGTTAGGTTAGGTTAATTTAGGTTAGGTTAGGTTAGGTTAATTTAGGTTAGGTTAGGTTAGGTTAATTTAGGTTAATTTTGGTTAGGTTAGATTATCCGTCTTTTTCATTACCATCGCCGTGTTAAGAGTTAGTCAATCAGCCAGTACTACGCTTTGCTGCAGTGCTCATCTCCGTCTCCTGTGTATGTAAATAAGGACTTGGTGGAGTATTTACATTCAAACAGCTTACCTTTGCCACCTGCATAGGGAGGCTGTGCTGTGCTTGTCCCGTGACCTTGGCTAGGATTCATCATAACATTTACAGCGTTTTGATGGGTAATTCTATTGATAACTTGTCCTTGGTGAATCTACTGGTAATTCTACTGATTCACGTTGTAACTGATTATTTTATTTGCATTTCATTCTCTTTATTAACTTATACTTTAGTCTTTCCTTTATCTTTTTTTTTGTGTTATTCCTTCCTTTACTTATCGGAAGAAAAGTAACCTAACCACAAACTTACATCTTTACTTATCCATTACGTAAAAAAAGTGAACCTCAACACACTTAGGTGAATACAGGACTAAACTTTTCATCACCTTAACTTGACGTGATGTGGGATGAGGTGGGTGGGGTGGGAGGGGGTTATGGGTGGGCGTGGTGGGGGCGTGGTGTGGGCGTGGCTAGGTATTCCATTAGGTGACGTGTGGTGTGAGTCGCAGCGTGGCGTGACATGAGGTGTGTGTGACGTGAGAGAGGCGTGGTCCTCTACCCTATGTGAGAGAGAGAGAGAGAGAGAGAGAGAGAGAGAGAGAGAGAGAGAGAGAGAGAGAGAGAGAGAGAGAGAGAGAGAGATTTTCAAAAAGCGTGTACGTGTTACAGGAAAACGAAATGAAACCGTTTTATATGTGCTGAATTTTTGCAAGTTTTCTCGGTGACAGTGAAGTGGAGGACGATTTAACGGTGAACGGTGAAGTAAAGTGAAGCTCAGGGCAGGTTTTAGTCCTTGCACCCTGTCACGTATTATTATTATTATTATTATTATTATTATTATTATTATTATTATTACAGTATCTAAAAGCAATTTGTACCTAATGTGTATTTTTTTTTATTTTTTTTTTTCTTCTGTTGTTGTTGCTGTTCTATTTATTTATCATTTTCTCTCCTTTATTTCTTTTTCTT
>JAPQNM010000012.1:1492034-1496649 GCA_029783475.1 Metacarcinus magister | reverse complement strand
CTCAAGGGGTTTTAAAAATTCCCTCCAGCACCCCCTTCACACAACACCTTACCTTTTGGTTCACTGTTGCTGTTTGTTTGCTTTGCTGTAATTAGTGAGCAGGTAAATCTCTGCACGAAAGCAATTACCTTACAACAATACCTGACCTTCTATCTCTTCCTCTTTCTCTTTAATTTCCTTCTCCTCCTCCTCCTCCTCCTTTACCCTCCCTCCGCTTTATTGCTCTTATCCTACTTCTCCTTCTACCTCCATACACACACACACACACACACACACACACACACACACACACACACACACACACACACACATGTACGATCGTGTTAGGCTAAAATTCCTGCAAATATGAAACTACTAAAAGGAAAAGAGAGAGGAAAAGATAGGGACAAAATATGTAAATGTGCGAGAGTTGAAATTTATTGCTTACGGCGAGAGAGCGAGAGAGAGAGAGAGAGAGAGAGAGAGAGAGAGAGAGAGAGAGAGAGAGAGAGAGAGAGAGAGAGAGTCATGTCATATATATTTTTTTCACATGTAAACAGACACATTATTTTTTTCCCAGCATGTAATAACTTCATATTTGGTTTATTTATTTGTTTGTTTATCATTTATCTGTTGGCTTTGGGCAAATATATTCCTTTCGTTTTGCATTTTTTTCCCTTTTCGTTTGGTGAAATTTTTGGTGAAACTAAATAAATTGGGGTCATGGCAGTGTGTGTGTGTGTGTGTGTGTGTGTGTGTGTGTGTGTGTGTGTGTGTGTGTGTGTGTGTGTGGTGTGTGTGTGTGTGTGTGATACCTCGTCACACACTCAATCATCTACCCTGCCAACATCAAGGTAAAACTCTCTCTCTCTCTCTCTCTCTCTCTCTCTCTCTCTCTCTCTCTCTCTCTCTCCTCTCTCTCTCTCTCTCCTCCCCTCACCTCGTCATATCACCCCACAAAATACCTTCCCACAATCAACCCTCCCCCCCCCCAATGTCAAATCCCCACAACAATTCCCCTTCTTTTCTGAGGGGAGGAAGGGATATCAGAGGGGAAACTAAGGAAAATACAACATAAGGTATACAACTACAATATATACAGGAGGTGAATAGAGTAGGTGTGTGTGTATGTGTGTGTGTGTGTGTGCGTTAAATTGAGTGCATGTATGTGTGTATTTGATGGAAAGAGGGAAGATGTGAATAGGGAATGAGAGAATGAGTGAATTAATGAATGAATGAATAGTAGAGAAAGGAAGAGATCAATGGAACAAATGACTGGAAAATTACTGTGAGAGAGAGAGAGAGAGAGAGAGAGAGAGAGAGAGAGAGAGAGAGAGAGAGAGAGAGAGAGAGAGAGAGAGAGAGAGAGAGAGAGAGAGGAATGATTTTTTTCTATCTCTCATAAACACATACAGTATCTCGTCTTACCACCACCACCACCACAACACCACCACCACCACTACCACCACAACACACCACCACCACCACCACCACAACACCACCACCACCACCACACACACCAGGTGAGTAAGCGAGGGCACACTTGATTTATGCTTACCTGCGCCGGTAAAAGTAGGGCACCAGGCAGCCTCTTGGGAAAGCAATGGTTACCTCCCCTTACCCCTTACCTCCCTCTTTACCTCCCTCTCTCCTTACCCCCTCCCATCACATACTTCTCTCTCCCTCCCCTGACTTACCTCCCTCTCCCTCCCCATCCCCTCACTTACCTCCTTTACCTCATTCTCTCCTTCCCCCTCCCCTCTCTTACCTACCTCCTTCCCTCCCTCCGTCTTGTTATTCTTAAATCATTGTATTAAGCGATTTCAGTGATATTTTGCCTGTGTGTGTGTGTGTGTGTGTGTGTGTGTGTGTGTGTGTGTGTGTGACGCATGGCAGATTGCGCAACGAAAATGCAACGTAGGCAACCACAGAGGTGAGAGAGAGAGAGAGAGAGAGAGAGAGAGAGAGAGAGAGAGAGAGAGAGAGAGAGAGAGAGAGATGACGATGAGAGACGATGACTAGACGAGAGAGTGATGAGAGAGAGAGCTAGAGAGAGATGAGATGAACTGACTGACTGACTGGCTGACTGACACAGACATGCAGATTAGAGAGAAAAAAAAATCCTTGAGTTGATACAAGACACGCAACATCTCTCTCTCTCTCTCTCTCTCTCTCTCTCTCTCTCTCTCTCTCTCTCTCTCTCTCTCTCTCTCTCTCCATCAATACGCTTCCCTCCCTCCTTCCTTCTTTCATTTCACGCCAAACACACACACACACACACACACATACACACACACATAAGTACACACACGTACACACACACACACGCTATGTGATCAGGGAAAGACCATCAATCTTCACAAGTGAGAGAGAGAGAGAGAGAGAGAGAGAGAGAGAGAGAGAGAGAGAGAGAGAGAGAGAGAGAGAGAGAGAGAGAGAGAGAGAGAGAGAGAGAGAGAGAGAGAGAGAGGAGAGTGTTGGCTCATCCTCTACCAACAAATATAAATAAATAAATAAAAATTAACAAGTCACAGGTAATTAATCACACCTGTCACACACCTGAATGACTAACACCTTGACCACCACCACCACCACCACTACTCTCTCACCCTATAATTCATCCACTCTCATCCACCTTTCCCCTCACTCATCCTCCCCCTGACAGCTCCCTTCGTCTCCCCTCACTCACTGACCCCAAAACCAACACGAAAGGAAAATGGGTGAAGGGGAACGACAAAGGGGGAAAAATATCCTCAAATATGTAATCCACTAAAGGATCACGAGGGGAAAATAGAGGGAAAAAAGAGGAAATAGTATTGATTTTGAAACGTAGAAAAAAGTGAAATAAGAAAAAAGATCATTTATCACCAAAAGAGAGAAAATTAGAGAGAGAAAGAGATAGAGATTAAAAAAATATCAACAAACAATCTTAATACCTTTTTCTTTTTACATATCTAAAAATCTAAACCAAAATGCAAGTGAGAAGAAAAAAAACATATTTAATACCCAAACGCATGTATATAAATAAAAACTAATAACACCCACACGCATTACCATATACTAGCTAACAAAAATAAATAAATAAATAAATAAATAAATAAAAGTTACATACACTTTACATACACTCCACATCACCAGCATTAAATAAAATCAGTGAGCGTGGAATTAGTCGAGAATTATTAGTGAGTTTCTGGTTCAAAGCAATACTTGACGAGCCAAACTTTACCTCTACGCCCGGAGGAGGAAAAACACATATATTACGAGAGTTTACGGGGCCGGAAGCGTGGAGTGAGTGGAAGGAGAGGAAGAGGAAGAGGAGGAGGAGGAAGGCAGCAAGAAGACCTTAAAAGACGCAGGCAGGAAGAGGAGGAAGAGGATGGAGGAGGAGGAAGAGCGAAGAGGAGGAGCGAGGAGGAGGAGGGAAGAAGAGGATATGGAAGAGAGTGGATAATATATTTTGTCGTGATAGGTGAGTGTAGAGAGAGAGAGAGAGAGAGAGAGAGAGAGAGAGAGAGAGAGAGAGAGAGAGAGAGAGAGAGAGAGAGAGAGAGGAGAGAGAGAGAGAGAGAGAGAGAGAGAGAGAGATAATTATATGAAAGCAAAATACTTCTGTTTGTTGATGATGAAAAAAAAAAAATTCCAGGTGAAAGAAACAACAATGCAAGTCTAAGTCTCTCTCTCTCTCTCTCTCTCTCTCTCTCTCTCTCTCTCTCTCTCTCTCTCTCTCTCTCTCTCTCTCTCTCTCTCTCTCTCTCTCTCTCTAAACCTTCTGACGCAGCAGGAATCCCAAACAGCAAGGAAGGTTTCATGGACTCCATTGCAAAGAGGAATTCCTAAGTAAGATGTAAGATGTAAGAGAGAGAGAGAGAGAGAGAGAGAGAGAGAGAGAGAGAGAGAGAGAGAGAGAGAGAGAGAGAGAGAGAGAGAGATAAGGGTGTGTGTGAAGTGATATGCTACTTAACATATTCTCCCACTTTATTCTTTCTCTCCCCCCGCGCTCTCTCTCTCTCTCTCTCTCTCTCTCTCTCTCTCTCTCTCTCTCTCTCTCTCTCTCTCTCTCTCTCTCTCTCTCCTCCACACGCCTTCCACTTGTTTATATCCATTTTCTTTCAAGAGACTTACGAATTTATTATGCACAGGCACACACACACACACACACACACACACACACGCACAGGAATTTATAGGACGAAAACCAGTTAGAAAGAAAGAAAGAAAGAAAGAAAGAAAGAAAGAAAGAAAGAAAGAGAGAGTAGTGGTAGAGAGTACGTATGTCGACTACAATATAGACAATAACAGACTGTGTGTGTGTGTGTGTGTGTGTGTGTGTGTGTGTGTGTGTGTGTGTGTGTGTGTGTGTGTGTGTGTGTGTAGAATGAATGCAACCAACCAGGAACTTTTTTAAGCATCACATTTAGCGATAAGAAAAAAATCCACCAAGTAAAAATATGCAAAATCAGGGAAGAGAAAGAACGAAGACAAAGTTAAGAAGAAGAAGAAGAAGAAGAAGAGGAAAAAGAAGAAGAAGAAGAAGGAGGAGGAAGAAGAGGAGAAAAATAATGTACATGATAAAAAGGAGAAACTAGAGAACGATGAAGAGAAATACAGATCAAGGAGGAGGAAGACGAGGACAGCA
>JAPQNM010000012.1:1482034-1487034 GCA_029783475.1 Metacarcinus magister | reverse complement strand
ATGTGTGTGTGTGTGTGTGTGTGTGTGTGTGTGTGTGTGTGTGTGTGTGTGTGTGTGTGTGTGTGTGTGTGTGTGTGTGTGTGTGTCAGACCCCAAAATAACCCAAGGACAGTTAGTAAACAAGTTTCTATAAAGACGGAATTTTCAAACACTTTCCAAAGCATTTCTGTGACGAACCTTTGTTACCGCGAGAGAGAGAGAGAGAGAGAGAGAGAGAGAGAGAGAGAGAGAGAGAGAGAGAGAGAGAGAGAGAGAGAGAGAGAGAGAGAGAGAGAGAGGTGGGGGGTAAGGGAAGGTACGTGTTCATTATTGGGAAACAGTTATGTAACCTCACTCTGGCTATATATAACGCTAATAATTTTCTTCTGCCCTACACACCTGCCTCATTCACACAGGTAGATTTGTGGGCAAACGACTCGTACAGGAAAAATGTACAAAAAATACTCATACTATCTCTCTCTCTCTCTCTCTCTCTCTCTCTCTCTCTCTCTCTCTCTCTCTCTCTCTCTCTCTCTCTCTCTCTCTCTCTCTCTCTCATTATTATTAATTAATTGCTATTATCGTATTAGTGGGAGTAGAAGTAATAGTGGTGGTGGTGGTGAGAGAGAGAGTGAGAGAGAGTGAGAGAGAGTGAAAGAGAGAGAAAGAGAGCAATAGAATCACCAACTCACTTCCCACAGACGCCTTTGAACGATACTTAACGAAAACGACCTAATAAATAATCCGGTTACGTGTCGTTCATCTATCTCGTCAGTGTCCGAAGCAATATGCAAAACGTGAGGTGTCATTGCACTCCAAATAAAAAAAAATATATATACATAATCTAATAGAAATGGATGAAAAAAATAAATAAATAAAGACACAAAAAAAAACATAATAACAATAATAATAATAATATAATTCCGCCTATCACTGCAATCATGAGTCTGCGCGTGACGTAACATATGATAACTTTCTGCGCAGGTCATGACGTCACTTATCCCCACTTTCTGCCAGATTACGTGACACACTATATTCTAAGTCACTATTTTTTTTCAATGTCACTGTCACGGCTTTTGTAACAGTCACGTCAGTGTGTGTGTGTGTGTGTGTGTGTGTGTGTGTGTGTGTGTGTGTGTGTGTGTGTGTGTGTGTGTGTGTGTGTGTGTGTGTGTGTGTCACTTTCTTTGTCATAACACCGCTTTGTGCATCGTGACGCTCCGTTTTCTTTACAATCTTTTCACGTCACACTATAACAGTTAGCAAAGAAGGTTAATTTGATCTATTTCACACTATTTCACACACTATTAAAGTTATGCAATGAAGATTACTTTTGTTATCTATTTTACACTAAAGCTGGTATGAAAAGCCTTTCATAGCATAGATAAATAGATAAATAGAGAGAGAAAGAGACAGAAAGACAGAAAGAGAGATAGTTCTACCCAATTAGCACTATAACTACATTAACAAAGACTCCTGCATGTTCCTTTCCCTCTTCCTCCCCTCACCTAGTTCCCCTTCCCTTCCCTCCCCTTCCTTCCCCTTTCCTTCCTCCCTTCCGTTTCACGCCTCGAGGCCGCAAAAAAAGACACAAATTGAGGAAAAAAACTAAAACTAAATATGTATGGAACGAGAAAGGAAAAGAGGAAGAGGAAGAGGAAGAGGAAAGAGAAGAGTGAAAAGAGGAAGGAAGTCGTACAGGTGTGTGTGTGTGTGTGTGTGTGTGTGTGTGTGTGTGTGTGTGTGTGTGTGTGTGTGTGTGTGTGTGTGTGTGTGCAATACCAATTTGTTCTCTTTATTTTCTCTCTTCTCTTTTTCTCCCTCCTCCCACTCTCTTCCTCCATTCCCTCACCTCCTTCCTTGCTTCACTCCTCCCTTCCTTCCTTCCTTCCTTCCTTTCTTCACTTCTATCTCTCTTCCTTCCTTCGTTCCTTCCCAAACTCAATTTCCACACACAAGGGACAACGAGGAAAGAAAAAAGAAAACATGTAATAATACTAAATAACAAAAACAGATAGAGAAGAAGAATAAGAGGAAGAAGGAAAGGTAAAAAAAGAAAGAAAGAAGAAAAACAAATAATAAGAATAAGAATAACACGACAGGAGAAAACAAAGGAAGATAAAGAAGAGAGGAATAGGAATAAAAGGCGATAATTAGCTACTGAAGAAAAATAAATAAATAAAATAAATCAACACGAATGATAAATGTAATAAGAAGGAAGATAAAAAATAAATAAATAAATAAATAAATAAATAAATAAATAAAAAAAAATAAATAAATAAAATATGGAATAAAAAACAAAACAAAACAATACACTAAAACAAACTCAATTTCCCCTCACAACCACTCTTCCCTCTCCCTTCTCCCCTCACTCCCCTCTCTACTCCCAAACTCTCATTTCCTCTCCCTTTCCCCTTCCCCTTCCCCTCAAAAAACTAACTCCCCTACATTCCCCCTTTCCTTTCCCCTCACTTTTCTTCTCCATTTCCCCTTCCTCCACACCCTAATTTCCCCTCCCTATTTCCTCTCACCCTTTATCCTGTTCTTTTTCTTTTTCTTTTCCTCTCATCCTCATTCTCGTCTTTTTCTTTTTTCCTCTTTCTTTATTTTCTTTCTTATTTTATATTTTCCTCTTATCTTCATTCTCTTCTTTTCTTTATATTTTCCTCTTATCTTCATTATCTTCTTTTCCTTATATTTTCCTCTTTCCTCATTTTCTTCTTTAACTTTTTATTCTTCTTACCCTTCTCATATTTTCCTTATTTCCCTTATTACCCTCATTCTCTTTTTTTCCCTTTATTTTCCTCTTCCTTTCATTAGTACTTTCCCCTTCGTTAGAGAATCGAAAATCCCTTAATTAAGTATATTAAAAACACCCTTATCGCCTCACGCCACTTTGCATTATCTTCCCCCTGATGACTAAGGGGTTTTGGGGAATTCCCTTTAGGGTGTGTTTCTAAAGGGAGGAGGAGGAGGAGGAGGAGGAGGAGGAGGAGGAGGAGGAGGAGGAGGAGGAGGAAGAAACTTGGGTGTGTAAAGGGTTGAATGTATCGACCTGTGTGAGTCATGTGAGACAGACAGAGAGAGAGAGAGAGAGAGAGAGAGAGAGAGAGAGAGAGAGAGAGAGAGAGAGAGAGAGAGAGAGAGAGAGAGAGAGAGAAAGAAAGAAAAAAAAATAGTGTAAGTGTATGTAACTCTCTCTCTCTCTCTCTCTCTCTCTCTCTCTCTCTCTCTCTCTCTCTCTCTCTCTCTCTCTCTCTCTCTCTCTCTCTCTGAATCACCACACAAAGAAAATCGATACAAATATTTGCACGCGCGTTTTGCGACTCTCACTTGTGTAGGACGAGCAGGAGGAGGAGGAGGAGGAGGAGGAGGAGGAGGAGGAGGAGGAGGAGGAGGAGGAGGAGGAGGTGGAGGAGGAGGAGGAGGAGGAGGAGGAGTGGAAGCCTTACAAACGCACGTAAAACCAGTACAATCAACGGCTAGTGGAGGAAATGGAGAAGGAGGAGGAGGAGGAGGAGGAGGAGGAGGAGGAGGAGGAGGAGGAGGAGGAGGAGGAGGAGGAGGAGGAGGAAGAGGAGGAGGAGGAGGAGGAAGCAGCAAAGCGCTTAATTTCAAGGCAAATGACCAACGCTAAACCCAGAGAGAGAGAGAGAGAGAGAGAGAGAGAGAGAGAGAGAGAGAGAGAGAGAGAGAGAGAGAGAGAGAGAGAGAGAGAGAGAGAGAGACTCCACTTCCCCTTCTACAATAGCCCGCGTATTTATACCTGACGAAGGCCACATCGCCACTACCTGAACGCAAATCAATGACAGGTATTGGAAAAGACAGGTGTGTGTGTGTGTGTGTGTGTGTGTGTTCCGACAGGTGTGTTAAGACAGGTGTGTTTGAAGAGGGGAAGAATAGAGGGTGAAAGAAATATGAAAAGAAAGACATTGATGATGATGATGATGAAAATAAAAGAAAAAAAGAAAAGAAAGAAGCGTAGGAATAAGGAAGGGACAAGGAGGGGAAGGAAGGTATAGGGAGGGGAAGGAAGTAAAGAGAGGGAGGGGGTAGTTAGAAGGGGGGGATGAAGGGAGGGAGAAGTTATGAGAGGGGAGGAAGGGAGGAAGGGAGGGATTGTGTTTGTGTCTGTCTGTGTGTGTGTGTGTGTGTGTGTGTGTGTGTGTGTGTGTGTGTGTGTGTGTGTGTGTGTGTGTGGGTAAAGACATTGAAGCAGGCATACACCACCACAGACTAATGAGAGAGAGAGAGAGAGAGAGAGAGAGAGAGAGAGAGAGAGAGAGAGAGAGAGAGAGAGAGAGAGAGAGAGAGAGAGAGAGAGAGAGAGAGTGAGGGGTCGTTGTGTATGGAAGCATTAAAGTGGGGGAAAACCTCTCACCCTTGGAAGCAGAAAGGGGAGGGAAGAGGGGAAGCGGGTGAATAATCATTAATGAGGAGGAGGAGGAGGAGGAGGAGGAGGAGGAGGAGGAGGAGGAGGAGGAGGAGGAGGAGGAGGAGGAGGAGGAGGAGGAGGAGAAGCATTTGAGTCACCTTCTTGCACTCACTCGATGGCGTCTGTCTGTCTGTCTGTCTGTCTGTGTGTTTGTCTGTGTCTGTGTCTGGATGTGCGTTTGTGTATGGGTCTGATCGTATACATGTGCGTTTGTATATACTTCCTAATCGACATGGTCTTTCTTGGGGTGTGTGTGTGGGTGTGTGTGTGTGTGTGTGTGTGTGTGTGTGTGTGTGTGTGTGTGTGTGTGTGTGTGTGTGTGTGTGTGTGTGCATTTTTTCCTCTGCTACGCATGATTCCACCTTGACCGCCTCAGGGGATCAGAAAAAATAGGGGAATTCCCTTTCCCCTCCAACACCTCACACACACACACACACACACACACACACACATAACAGTCTGCTTTATTCCCCTCTCTCTCTCTCTCTCTCTCTCTCTCTCTCTCTCTCTCTCTCTCTCCTCTCTCTTCTATTGAAATGGCGCCGCTGAGACGTGTTAGAGAGAGAGAGAGAGAGAGAGAGAGAGA
>JAPQNM010000012.1:1474534-1477034 GCA_029783475.1 Metacarcinus magister | reverse complement strand
CAAAAAAAGGGTAGATCCTCCCCTTTCCCACGACTACCTCCCTTTACTCCCCCCTTCCCCTCTCCCTCCATACACTCCTTCCCCACCCATTAATTTTACCTCCATCCTCGCCCTCTTTCCCCTCTTCCCTCCCTCTCTCCCATACGTGACAGGAATAAGAAGTAAAAAATATACATTATTCAAGTAATTGCTAAAATGCCAAATAATGATGAAAAATAACAATGAATGGAGGAATCTGGTTTTTTTTTATAAAGTGTAGAATATATATTTTGTGAAGAAAGTAGATAAAATGTTACAAGAAGAAGAAGAAGAAGAGGAAGAGGAAGAACTCAAACAAACTCAACTGAACCTTACTCCTCCTCCTCCTCCTCCTTCCTAAACTCTCTTCTCCATCTTTCAACAGCTCATTGGGAACTTTCAACCTCTTTCACTTTCAAAGTCTATGAATAAATAGAAATAAAACTTAAAAAAAAGAATTAAACGTAATTGTCTTCGCCAGAAATAGACACACACACACACACACACACACACACACACACACACACACACACACACAGACACAGACACAGACACAGACACACAGACACACACACCACAACACGCACCTTCCTTCCTCCTCTTTCCCTTCCCTCCCTCCCCCCAACCCCTCCAATCGTCCCCAACGACATGACTTCCTCCATCCACAGCCAGGCTTCTTCTTGCTTCTTCTTCCTCCTTCTCCTCCTCCTCCTCCTCCTCCTCTCCGCCGCAGCATCATACGCACTATTCCAGACAGGCTAATTCCAGAGGAGGAGGAAGACTTAGAAGCAAGACAGTGCCAGGAACAGTGCCAATAATAGACGGGGAAGGGCAGAGGTGACGATGAATAATAAAAATAAATAAATAAATAAAACACTAATAGGATAACAAATAGCATTAATAAAAATAAATAAATAAGTAAAATAACATAAAATAAATGAGATATACAATAAGAGGAGAGGAGAGGAAAGGAGGAGGAGGAAGAAGAGGAGGAGGAGGAGTGGATGGAGAGAACAAGGAGAGTGCCTAACAGAGTAGAGTGCCAAGGTTAAGGTCACAGTGTCAACCAGGGTCAAGGGAGGGAAGATAGTGTTGGGTTTAAATGTGATAATGTGATGTAAAGGAGATAGTATGGAAGTAAAGGAGAAAAGAGAGTGCCAAGGTGAGTGCCAAGGTGAGTGCCAAGGTCAAAGAGTGCCAGGGTGAAAGAGATAGTGGTAATGATGAAATAAAGTGCCAGAGTAGAGGAGAAGAGAAGGAGAAGAAGAAGAAGAAGAAGAAGAAGAAGAAGAAGAAGAAGAAGAAGAAGAAGAAGAAGAAGAAGAGGAGGAGGAGCAGGTTAGGAGCAACAAAAAAGAAAGTCAATAAAAATAATAAGAAAAATAAACAAAAAAATATATAAAAACAAACGAAGAAGGAAAGAACGAAAAAAAGAAGAGAAGAAGAAGAAGGAAAAAGAAGAAGAAGAAGAAGCAAAAGAAGAAAGGATGAAAATAGGAGGGGGAAAAAATGAACATAGAGGTTAAAAAAAGGATAAAGTGTGGTGCGGGGCAGCAATTATTTTCCCAGCGGCAGAAACCCGAGACCGAACCTGGCTACTTATTTCCCTTCCTGGCCACTGCTGGGAAAGAAATAAATCGGGTAAAAATATACGCTAATTATTTCCCTTCCGTTTAAGTACTAATGGAGGCTTTGATTACGTTAATGAGAGAGAGAGAGAGAGAGAGAGAGAGAGAGAGAGAGAGAGAGAGAGAGAGAGAGAGAGAGAGAGAGAGAGAGAGAGAGAGAGAGAGAGAGAGAGAGTTAAGAGAACGAAAGGGTGAAGAAAAATGGATGATGGATGGAGAGATGGATGATGGGAGGGCGTGGTCAGGAGGGGAGTGGAGGGAGTGGAGGGAAGGAGTGGAAGGAGGGAGTGGAGGGAAGGAGTGGAGGGAGGGAGAGTCTGGTCAACATGAGGGTCACGTCTCCCATCAACGAAGGAGAGGGAGTGAAGGAGGGAGTGGGAGGGAGGGAGGGGAGGGAGGGGGAGGGAGGGGGAGGGAGGGAGGGAGGGAGAGAGTGTGACGGGTACACCAGTGACGCAACTCTATAACTCTCTCTCTCTCTCTCTCTCTCTCTCTCTCTCTCTCTCTCTCTCTCTCTCTCTCTCTCTCTCTCTCTCTCTCTCTCTCTCAAGACTTGCTTTGAATAGTTTATAGGTGTGCATGTACGTAATTAGTAGTTTAAAGTGTGTGTGTGTGTGTGTGTGTGTGTGTGTGTGTGTGTGTGTGTGTGTGTGTGTGTGTGTTGCTCATTAAGATGCAAATCAACACCATTCACTGCAACGCAATAATCTGACACACTTCGCCGCCAACACTGAATCAAACTCGATGGATCCAATTAACACAAGAAAATAAATTACATATACAAATAATAACTAATGATAACTATGATTAGAAACAAAATAAAGAAAGAAATGACGATGATACTACAACTACTA
>JAPQNM010000012.1:1459534-1469534 GCA_029783475.1 Metacarcinus magister | reverse complement strand
GACTCAAGCTTCTTCACTTACCCGCTCTAACCTGCGACGGGCGGGCGGTGTGAAGCTCCAGGACCCGTGTGGCATGATGCTTCAGTACAAGGGAGGTTATCCACACTCTAACCCACTACCCATAACGCACTACCACCGCTACTAACTCAGAGAAGCAGCGGAAACACGGCGCACACCCTCACCGCACGAGATTTCTGTCAACACTGCTGACTCTGCCTTCCGTCCTTACCACTACCACCCGTCCATCTACCACCGACCAACCCGCTCCCTCTCAGCCCCCCTCAGCTCCAGCCCCAAAATCCTGGTTACCAAACACCGCTACCGTTCCGTCAGCCGCCCTTCCTTCCGCCTCTACGCCGCCCGTGTGTTACCGGAATGCTTGACGTGTTCAGCCTTGTGGTGTTCAGAGTGAGTTCCGTGACCAAAGGAGTCAGTCATACATGTCTTGTTCCTACTGCTTCACTTTTACTTCAGATGATGAATGGGAAGGATGAGGGAACGACGGTTGCCAGTGTTGGAGTTATTCAAAGGATGACTTAAAGGTTCCAGTTTTATGTGTGTGTGTGTGTGTGTGTGTGTGTGTGTGAATGCATGTACGAGTAAGCAGTATAATCATGTGTGTATGTATGTATGTATGATCCGATTAAATAACTGTTTGTGGGCTTAAACAAAAAAAAAAACAATAAATCTCTTAAACCCCTTTTTTTATTATTATTCCCTTAAATCAAAATAACTTGGTGTGTTCCTGTTTATAAAAAAAAATCAAAATAAATCAAAATAAAAATAGTTATCCCCTGCGTGTGTCTCTCCATGATACTAATTCAGTCGGCTGTCAGAGTACGTGACGCCCCATTAACCAGTGTGTCCATTAATTCCATATCAGGCTGCGTGTAAGGGTTACGTCCCCACCACTGTTACCATAAGGGTACGGCCACACAGGCGACGTGAGGGGAGGTGGGCGAGGCGAGGGGGTGACCAAGGTGTTGAGGGGACGTGATGGAACAGAATGCAAGGCGGAGGAAGGAGCGGCTCAAGACTTGTCACTTTATTTCATGCTACTTGGCAGGTGATTTTGCAAGCTGACACACACACACACACACACCACACACACACACACACACACACACACACACACACACACACACACACATGCCTCCCTTACCTAATAACACATGTAAATAAATATATAAATGAATAAATAAATGAGTAAATAGACACATAAATGAATAAAATAAAATGACTACGCAAAATAAAATAGAAAAAGAACTATAGTAATCAGGGTTTTTTTCTTCCTATTTGGTCTTCTAATACATTGATTCCAAAATATCTAACATTTCAATCATTATACAAAACCATGACATTAGTACTGTTATTTTTTTCCCTGTTCACGTCAAGTTTCCTCAGCCACAAAGGACTAACAACCATTTACGAAACACTTAAAAACTCCAGCACAACCAGAGCCTGTTGTTGGAAGGTGTAAGGGAAAGTTTGGAAGTGCCTGCAGTCTTGTCTTGTGCGGGGAGGCGGAGGGGAGCGGGACGGGACGAGGCGGGACGGGGCGGGACGGGAGGGAAGGCGACGGGGAGGCAATACAAGGAAAACGAGAAGGGAAGGGAAGGGAAGGATAGCTGACTGAGGGACTGAGGTAATGGAGAAGGGGAAGAATGTGGGTGTTGGTGGTCAGGGAAGGGAATGGGATGACATGTGTGTATAAGATAGGACATGGCTGGGGAAAAATAGATTCCTCCTCTTCTTCCTCCTACTCCTCCTCCTTTTCCTCTTCCTCCTCTGTTCATGTGTGTTTGTTTTGCTTTGTCTGTGTTGCAGCTCATACTAAACGGTTTTTGTGTCCACCATTCAACATTATTTACATTTACACACAACGTTATTGCATGTATATAAATCCCCTTGACATGCAGTATATTATAAAATGTGAAAGGTTTCTGTATATGAATTGTGTGGCATCAGCAGAAGCCGTACGTCTTTGCTCACTGAAATCAGAGTGAGGCCAGGCACGCAATGGTTGAGGGGAGCCACTGGTGGAAACGTCCCAGAGTAATCACAGGTTGACGCTGCAGGCTACAGGTCACAACAGGAAAGTTGAAACACAGAAATGAGGTCACTTGCAAGCCTCAGGTCACTTTTGGAAATGAAAACAGAAAGACAGATAGAGAGAGAGAGAGAGAGAGAGAGAGAGAGAGAGAGAGAGAGAGAGAGAGAGAGAGAGAGAGAGAGAGAGAGAGAGAGAGAGAGAGAGAGAATGTGAAATTAATATGGAAAGCAATACATATGAATATACACACAAAATAAATAAATAAAAGTGTGCATCGGCCGGGAATCGAACCCGGGCCTCCCGCGTGGCAGGCGAGAATTCTACCACTGAACCACCGATGCTATACAAGTGGCTGCCAATAAAAAATAGAAATTCAGTCGTTTCTGTGGGGTTTTAGTATAATACGTAGTTAATATTGTTACCATTGACTGCCAATCTATACATACATAGGCCAGCTGTCCCCTTTCCCCTACATGACAGTCAGTAAATAGATCACACCAGGAATACATAGCAAGAGGAAACACAAATATGACAGTCAGTGCTGCGTCCCAGGGGTGAGGGGTGAGGGAGGGAGCCGTGGTGAAGCGAGACATAGCGTACAACTGCGCACCTTTAATGAAGGGATGAGAGAATACTTTGGTGTCCCATGAAATAATATAGTTTTCTTTGTCGTAAATGTAACAGAGAACGTAAAGGATAGACTCTGTTAAATAATGCTGAATAGTTTGCTGGATACACTACGCTAAAAATATTAATGATGATAATATAGTGGATGAGGTTTAGAGTTTTATGTATTTTAGTTTCGCTCGAACTTAATTATTCTTGAAGGAAAGAACAGATAATTAGTTTGGGTCTACGAAGGTAACGTGATGAGAGAGAGAGAGAGAGAGAGAGAGAGAGAGAGAGAGAGAGAGAGAGAGAGAGAGAGAGAGAGAGAGAGAGAGAGAGAGAGAGAGAGAGAGAGAGAGAGAGAGAGAGAGAGAGAGAGAGAGAGAGAGAATAACATAATACGCAAAAAAGATAACAACACCCAAACAAAACCAAAAAAACAATAGGTAATATAAAAAAAAACAAGAAAATAGCGTCTCAGAGGAGGTACTGTCGACTAAAGGGGGAAGAGGAAGAAGAGGGAGGAGGAAGGGGGGAGAGAGAGAGAGAGGGAAGGAGGGAAGGAGGAAGGGAGGGAGAGAGGGAAGAGGTGTTCAATTCGGGTGTGTGAGGCGTGGGAGGAAACTTTAGGTTGCTGCAACTCGACCAAAAACATCGACACAACCACTTGAAACCGATAATGAGACGAGGGAGAGGGAGGGGGGGAGGAGGAGGGGAGGAGGAGGGGGAGGAGGAGGAGGTGGAGGAGGAGGAAGATACGTGGAAAGAAAACTGAAACAAAACAGGACGTAAATGGAGGGATGACGGAGGGAGAAAAAAAAGGTGAGTACGAAGTGAAGGACAAAACCTGAGAGGGAAAAAAGGAAAGAAAAACAGGGAAAATAACGAGGAAAAAATATAATAGACGACGAAAGAAAATATGGTAAAAATATAAATGGAAGTAAGGAAACAAAAATAGAAAGAAAAATAAGGAGATAGGACAAAGAAGGAAGAAAAAGGTTATGAAAAATACTGAAAATCCTATTTATACCCTTGCATACCCAGTGACCTTGAGGAGGAGGAGGAGGAGGAGGGAGGAGGAGGAGGAGGAGGAGGAGGAAGATTATAATGATGGATGTGGTAGCTTTGGCAACAAAATATGATGACATCAAAGAGAGAGAAAAAAAAAAGGAAATGTGGAAAAAGAAGAAAAGACGAACTGAAGATAGGGTGCAGGAAGAGTAGCGACACTGATAGAGAGGAAGGAAAGGGGAATGAATGGAGGGAAGTAAAGGGAAGGAAGGAAGGAGGGAGGAAGAGAGGAAACCAAGAAAGATAAAACCAAAGGGGGAGGGAATGCGATACTGTGGAGGGATAAGGGCTTGAACCCTACGTAATAGGATTCTAAAACATACTGAAACAAGCTACCACTCAGCCACTCCCTTACAACGCACCTTAACTATATGAAAATGAGTCCAGTAGTAGTAGTAGTAGTAGTAGTAGTAGTAGTAGTAGTAGTAGTAGTAGTAGTAGTAGTAGTAGTAGTAGTAGTAGTAGTAGTAGTAATAGTCGGGCCCTGAATGGGTTATTTCGGTATATCGTCTTTGCTGGAAACTCACATCAAATAAACTTTTATATATTGGTTTTCTTTCTTACTTTCCATCTTTCTTTTGCCTTCAATGTATCTGATGGTTTCTTGGACTTTGCTTCTCCCTCCTGGTCTGATATTTTCTCCTCTCCTCCTCTCCTCTTCCTTCTCCTCCTCCTCCTCCTCCTCCTCCTCCTCCTCCTGTTCGCTGTCTGGAGTGAAAACACCAACGAAGCCTCGATGGAACACTATATTGAGCCGAGTTGAGTTCAATAGACCCAAACGACCCTGACCCAATGGCTGTTTCACGAGACTTACTTCAACATTCCGTGGTTTTACGTTCCTTTGTGCAAATATTTCGGACACTTTGAGCGAGAGAGCGAGAGCGAGAGAGAGAGAGAGAGAGAGAGAGAGAGAGAGAGAGAGAGAGAGAGAGAGAGAGAGAGACTTTGCACTTTGGATTTTCTTTCTTTGTTTTCTTATTTTCCTCCTCCTCCCTCACACCTTCCTCTTTCTTAGGCAGAATATCGAGAAAGTGTCTGGGTGAGGGAGATGGAGGAGGAGGAGAGAGGAAAGGGAAGGGAAACAGGGAAATTTCCTTCTGTCCGACACATACTGCAAGTGATGGTTTTTGGGTAAGGTAGTAGTAGTAGTAGTAGTAGTAGTAGTAGTAGTAGTAGTAGTAGTAGTAGTAGAAGTAGTAGTAGTAGTAGTTAATAGATACATAAAATAATCAGAAAACCATTAATATTGCAAGATTACTACTACTACTACTACTATTACTACTACTACTACTACTACTACTACTAAACCCATTATTACATCCCTTACAGCTTCTAATTATCTGGAATGACACTCCAATCCTTTCCACTAACCCTATTAACCTGCATACTCATATAATACACTCACACGCGCTCGTAACATTCTATTTTTACTCTTTCGTGCAGTGAAAAAAAAAATATATACAAATTAATACGCCAGGGGAGGAGGAGCAGGGGTAGGGAGGATTAGGGGGGAGGGGATTAAGGGAGGTGTCTAGAGGGTAGGAGGGAACAAGGGTAGGGAGGATTAAGGGGGCAGGGGGTCAAGGAGGGGCGGTTTGGGGGTAAGGGGGCAGCATGTGTCCATTATACAAGGTGATTGGATGAAAAAGGAATTAATGTTGAGGATTGTGCGCTGTTATTGCTGCCGAGGGGAGGAGGAGGAGGAGGAGGAGGAGGAGGAAGAAGAATAGGAGGTAGTAATAGTCTTTAGTGCTGTCCTAGTGAACCTGAGAGAGAGAGAAAGTGAGAGAAAAAAGAAAGAATATCATTAAAAAGATCTACGGTAAACCAAGACTACACGGAAGAGGGAAGAGGAAAGAGGAAGGAGAGAATAATTGCCGTAACTGATGGCGATGTTGGTTACCATGGCGACGGAAATACCTGAGAACCACACACACACACACACACACACACACACACACACACACACACACACACAAACACACACACAAACACAAACATACACAAACATACATACAGGTGAGCGACTCTGAATGACTTTTGATCAACGAATGAATGAAATAAAAAATAAAATAAAAAAAACACTTAAGTAAATGAATGTGTCGACTGTTAGTGTAAGTGTGTGTGTGTGTGTGTGTGTGTGTGTGTGTGTGTGTGTGTGTGTGTGTGTGTGTGTGTGTGTGTGTGTGTGTGTGTGTGTGTGTGTCGAGTTACAGGTAATTGAAGACATCCATTGCCGGTCGAAAACATAAGACGACTGAAGGAAGAAAGGAATGGAAGAAGGGAAGAAAGGGGACACACACACACACACACACACACACACACACACACACACACACACACACACACACCACAAATCTTCCCTAAAAGACCTCGAGGGGATGGCACACAAACCAGAGAGAAGAAAGAGACAAAGGCAACTTGAGGAAGGCGGCGAAGTAATGCCTGAAGGAGGGGAAAGGTTGGTATAGTGGGGTGAGGGGAGAGGAGGAGGAGGAGGAGGAAGTACTTGAGGTCACAGATAGGAGAGAGGGGAGGAGGAAAGTTGAAAGTACCTAAAGGAGGCAGCAAGGAAGAGAAATACTTGAGGAAGGGGAAGAAGGGGACACCAAGGAAGACAAATACCTGAAGGAAGGGGAAGGAGGAGGCAGCAAGGAAGAGAAGAACTTGAGGGAGAGGAAAAACGAGGAATCGAAGAAGAGAAATACCTGAAGGAAGGGGAAGGAGGAGGCAGCAAGGAAGAGAAGAACTTGAGGAAGAGGAAAAACGAGGAACCGAAGAAGAGAAATACCTGAAGGAAGGGGAAGAAAAGAATAGGTGTTACATTTATTTACCTGTGGGAGGCAGAGTGTGGAGATAGATTTCCTCTGGTTGTGGAGTCCCGTGGGTGCGTTGGTGGTAGTGGTGGAGGTAGTAGCGGCTGTAGTGGTAGTGGTGGTAGTAGTGGTGGTGGTGATGCCCTGCAGAGGCGCCGCTACTTCAACATCCTCCACTGACACAATCCTGACAGTGAGAGTACATCCGCGGCGCCTCACAATCACTGGGATGGACTCCTCATACGTGACACTCTCCTGCCGGCGTGTGGTAGGGGGGATGGGGATAGGTGGGGGGCATCCCATATCCTCAGGCAGCGACCCACCTAGCCCCCCATAACCCCCCATGTCCAAATGTGTGTCACTTTGCCATAACACTGACGAAGGCGCTGAAGGGAATGTGAGGTCGTGTTCCAGGGTAGGATTGGAGGAGGTAGATGAGGAGGAGGAGGAGTCATTTGTCCTGAAGGGGGCTTGAGGGAGGGGCGGCTTACTCCAAGACCTTCTATGTGGGTGCCTGATGGAGGGGGGAGGGCGGGGGGCGTGATCTTCCCCCAATAAGTGTAGGTCATGCTGAGCGGTTACCCAAGGAAGGGGTGATCGCCTTACCCCCAACGCCCCTCCACGCACGCCCTCACCCCCATTTCCTCCACCAACTCCACCTCCACTTCCACCCTGCGACCTAATCCCCGTAGCACTCATGGCTTAGCTAATCCTCTTCCTCTTCTTCTTCTTCTTCTTCTTCTTCTTCACAGGTAACTCCTCTTTCTCTCTCTCTCTCTCCTCTGAACTAACGGCACAGGGCTCTCTCTCTCTTTCTCTTTTTCTTTATCTCTTTCTCTTCTTTTTCACCAAGGTCCCATAAAGCTCTTACACTTTATTTATCTTTCTTCTAGCTCTCTTTATCTTTCTCTATCTTTCTTCTAGCTCTCTTTATCTTTCTCTATCTCTCAGCGACACATTTTATCTTCTGTCATTTTTACTTCAGTTTTAGGAGGAGGAAAACTTTCATCTTTCACCTTCTCTCCATCATTCTTTCTCTCCAGTGAGCGAGGGTTAAAGTCTCTCTCTCTTCCTTTCTTTATCTCCACAGGGCGGGTGAGGTGTATTTTTCCTCTCTATCTCTCCCTCTCTTCCTCTCCTTTGTTTACCTTTCCATGACTCTATATTTGGGTTTTCGTTGTGAGAGGTGACCCGGAAGTGACTTTTTCATCAACAAAAATCTTTCCTGGACACGATTTTCATCTTTTTTAAATTTCCCACATGAAAGCAAACACACACACAACACACACACACACACACACACACACACACACACATATGAAAAGGAAAAAGGAAACGTACAATTTAGCTTTTCTCTCTCTCTCTCTCTCTCTCTCTCTCTCTCTCTCTCTCTCTCTCTCTCTCTCTCTCTCTCTCTCTCTCTCTCTCTCTCTCTCTCCACAAAAATAGACACAGAGATGGATGGTATCTTATTACACAGTTACGTCAGTTATTGCCATTATTATAATTAAGGTCCTGTGTGTGTGTGTGTGTGTGTGTGTGTGTGTGTGTGTGTGTGTGTGTGTGTGTGTGTGTGTGTTACCTTCCTCCACTCAAAAGGTGAGAGGGAAGAATCAATTGCAATCAACCTTTACTTCACGGAACATCACCTACCGAGAGAGAGAGAGAGAGAGAGAGAGAGAGAGAGAGAGAGAGAGAGAGAGAGAGAGAGAGAGAGAGAGAGAGAGAGAGAGAGAGAGAGAGAGAGAGAGAGAGAGAGATGCACTAATTACCTGGGCTTGCTTTACCTGTGCTAATATACTCAAGGCTTCAGGTGGGTGGAGATTAAGAGCAAAAGAAAGAAAGGGAAAATACTCTATCAATAGGAAAGAAATATGTTTTGGTGTCTTTTTTCTTCTTTCCTGATGGAGTATGAAGAGAAAGAGAGAGAGAGAGAGAGAGAGAGAGAGAGGAGAGAGAGAGAGAGAGAGAGAGAGAGAGAGAGAGAGAGAGAATCACAGATACACTCACTCAAAGTCTTTCTGTATCTGATTCTGTTCGTTTTGTTTCCAATTTGTATTCCGCGGATAAACCTGGTAGGAATCTCTCTCTCTCTCTCTCTCTCTCTCTCTCTCTCTCTCTCTCTCTCTCTCTCTCTCTCTCTCTCTCTCTCTCTCTCTCTCTCTCTCTCTCTCTCTCTCTCTCTCAGCAACAAAATATCAACATTAAGTAAGTCATAATCTGCCTCGTTCATAAACAGACACAGGAAGGATTGAAGAGACACGAGACTCGGTTTTACCATTACGTCTAACCTTTTCCTGACCCTCAATGTCACTTCTCTCAATAAACATGAAAAAAACCCGGTAATTAATCTGTATACACGTGTGAGTTTCCGTCATTACTGTTGGGTCATTTCATACGATTTTGTGTGAAATTAATTAAAGGGAGACATGTCATTAATTTGCTAACACGTGGACGGTACAGTACGTTCTCAATTCATCCTTGTATATATTTTTTCCTTACAGCAGTAGGGACGCTTAGAGTGAGGTACAAACAGGTAGAAATATTACTAATTTGTCTACACGTGGATGGTGCAGTACGAGCATAATTCAGCCTTCTTTACAGCAGTGGGGACGCTTAGAGTGAGGCACAAACACCCTTGACACATGCAAATAAGAGAGAAATCCATGTTAATTTAACTTATTAAAAAGATCTTATGGATTACGTGGTGCAAGTGAAGGTAAGGTAATATTAATACGTCAGGTGTTGTGTTACCTGTCACCTGCATCAGATGATTGGACTCAGCTCGTTCATATCACGTGTTTTTTTCACCTTAACCTGCATCCAAATTCCAGGAAAAGATGTGAGTGCGATTCCAGTTTCAATTTGACGTTTTCCAGGATAACTATTTTTTTTTCTCTCAGTTCAGTGAAGATCATGGAATACGAGAGAGAAAAAAAAGTGTTAGAGTGTATTATAAGTTTTGATATTGCTTTCTGTATTATATTGAGATACTTTAGTGGAAGGTATTAATAGTTCTGTGTAAAGGGAATAAGTGTAGCTAAGTTTGGCGTGTGTGTATGAATATGTATTAAGAGTATAGCATGACCTGTATGTAGAGTAGAGTGTGTGTTTGGCATGACAATTATCACAGGTATGACTTGGCTCTTGATACTGGGTACACACACACACACACACACACACACACACACACACACACACACACACACACACACATACATAGTTTAGTACACCTAATTCCTAAAACAATTCTCTCTCTCTCTCTCTCTCTCTCTCTCTCTCTCTCTCTCTCTCTCTCTCTCTCTCTCTCTCTCTCTCTCTCTCTCTCTCTCTCTCTCTCTCTCTCTCGCGGGACAAAGAAAATAACTTTTATCCCTTCTTTTGCTACCAGTGAGGCACAAAAAATATACATAAGACTGTATTCTATTCAAAGCGAACCACAGGTAGAAGC
>JAPQNM010000012.1:1447034-1449534 GCA_029783475.1 Metacarcinus magister | reverse complement strand
GGGAGTGAGTGAGTGAGTGAGGGTGTTTGGGTTTTAGTATCTTGGTCTATCTTTATCTTATCAGGCAGCAGAGAGGACCTCAACAACCGAGGGAGAGTGAGTACTGAGGAGGAAGACAAGGCAGACAGTCATGATGGTGTGTACGTCTTCCTATACACTCTCTCTGCGGGGTGAGTTAAGAGTCACTAATGTGTTGAGTGTTGCGTGAGTCATGAGTGTGTTGTGTGTGTTTTAAATGTGTTGTGTGTGTTTAAAAGTGTGTTGTGTGTGTTTAAAAGTGTGTTGTGTGTGTTTAAAAGTGTGTTGTGTGTGTTTAAAAGTGTGTTGTGTGTGTTAAAAGTGTGTTGTGTGTGTTTAAAGTGTGTTGTGTGTGTTTAAAAGTGTGTTGTGTGTGTTTAAAAGTGTGTTGTGTGTGTTTAAAAGTGTGTTGTGTGTGTTTAAAAGTGTGTTGTGTGTGTTTAAAAGTGTGTTGTGTGTGTTTAAAAGTGTGTTGTGTGTGTTAAAAGTGTGTTGTGTGTGTTTAAAAGTGTGTTGTGTGTGTTTAAAGTGTGTTGTGTGTGTTAAAAGTGTGTTGTGTGTGTTTAAAAGTGTGTTGTGTGTGTTAAAAGTGTGTTGTGTGAGGCAGGAAGGTTTGTTGTGAGGTTGAAAAAAGTCTGTTTGTGAATTTTTCTGTGTGTGTGTGTGTGTGTGTGTGTGTGTGTGTGTGTGTGTTTAGTATAGGAATGTGTGCCAAACAAAAACAAAAAATAAAGAGAAAAAAAAAGATAAAAAAAAATGAAACCAAGTGTGTCTGTCTCAATTTTTGTTTCACACGCTCTACATATAATTGCATTGCGTGTTTTTTTTATTATTATTTATTTTTTTTTAGTGTTTTTTGTGTTTTGTTGTTATTTTTGCTTTTACCATATTGCCACACACACACACACACACACACACACACACACACACACACACACACACACACACACACACACACACACACAGTCAGATAAGAGGGTGGATGAAAAAAAATGTAAGCAATTATCTGGTGATGCATTATGTTTCTCCTCCTCCCCCCCCCTCCTCCTCCTCCTCCTCCTCCTCCTCTCCTCCTCCTCCTCCTCGCTGTGTCACGTGTAATGGAAGTTGCAAACATTTTACATTCGTCGACCAAAATAAAAAAAACGGATAAAAGGAGAGAGAGAGAGAGAGAGAGAGAGAGAGAGAGAGAGAGAGAGAGAGAGAGAGAGAGAGAGAGAGAGAGAGAGAGAGAGAGAGAGAGAGAGAGAGAGAGAGAGAGAGAGAGAGAGAGTCATGAATAACACACTACAATGCAACACACCACGGGGGATCCACATACAACATGGGCAGCAGTGTCAATATTACTTGTTATTTCTTTTTTTTTTTTTTCATGTGACAAAATTCCCAGATAAATCGACGTGGCAAGATTGTATGTAGGTAGCTATGTACACACACACCACACACACACACACACACACACACACCACACACACACACACACATGATTAGTCTTTCCACCAATAGGAAGTAAATGATAAGGTTGATTTGATGTGCCCGCCCCACTTCCCCCCTTCCCCCCTTACCCCCTTCCCCCCTTCACCCCTTCACCCCCAATACGATAAAGGCGGCTCAACAGATTACATATTTGATCCCCCCTCCCCCCCCTTCAGAAATGTGGCAATCTTGCAGAGCCTCTAAACAGAAGGTGTGTGTGTGTGTGTGTGTGTGTGTGTGTGTGTGTGTGTGTGTGGATACGTACATGAGTGGATTTGTCAGGAGAAAGAGAGAAAGAGAGAGAGAGAGATAGGAAAAAAAAGAGTGAAAGCGAGAGAATAATAAAACAAAAAATAGAGAGACAGAGAGAGAAGAGAGAGAGATAGAGAGACGAGAGAGAGAGAGAGAGAGAGAAGATGAGAGAGACAGAGAGACAGAGAGAGAGAGAGAGACTGACCTCGGCATAGACTACAAAACATTTAAAATATTTGTGTCTGGTTCCGAGTTCCGAGTGAGTCGTGTTTCGAACCTGGGAACGATACGAATTGGTTCACCTGTCTCATTGCCGCACACCTCAATCACAACTAATTAACACCTGCAAAAAACCACTCTACACCTCTTTATTTTTAGCATTAACACCTCAGTAGCTTTATTTTGCTTTATTTTCACCTATTTTACTGACACATGACGAAAATTTTATCGTTTAAAGTGTAATTTTAAAGGGAAGGCGGGAGAGGAGGGAAGGAGGGAAGGAGGGAAGGAGGGAAAGAGAGACTGTACCCCCCTATCCATCCCTCACTCTAATGCAGTCTAGTTCCTCACTTCCCTCAAGACAGGCGACACCAACACCTTTTCAGAAGAATACAAAAAATTTAGAGTGAGAAAAAAAAGTGAGATAATAGAGTGAGAAGACTGAGTGTGTCCTTCGGGAGGCTAACGAGACAGGACACTTGGAGGAGGAGGAGGAGGAGGAGGAAGAGGAGGAAGAGGAAGAGAGACAAAATTT
>JAPQNM010000012.1:1437034-1442034 GCA_029783475.1 Metacarcinus magister | reverse complement strand
GTAAAGCCACGCAGAATCACCGTACATGAACTCAAGACGCCCTTCGAAGAGCCAGAGCGCCAGATCTCCAAAAGTGTCTCACCAGAGAAGGAAACTCGTCAATCACTCACCAACTTCTCAAGTGCCTCTGTCAAGAACCTTATGCGGCAGTTCGAGACAGTGTTACCGGAGGAGAGCAAGCAGGACGACCTGGGACATGACCCAAGGTCACCACGTAGCCCGCCGCCGACTGATTCACAGAAGCAGATGCCGACGCTGGCACTTGACCACGCCACGGGAGACGTCCTGCAAGGCGCCGAGTCTCCAAACAAAGTCACTCTTGAGATGGAGCTTGACTCCAATTGGCGGCGGCAGTCATGGACGAGTAGCTCAGAGTCTTCAAGTGATGACGAATGGAGGGAAGAGGAAGGCAGACGACGAAGGAAGAAATTGGAAAGGGTAATGAAGAGGGAAGAAGAAGAGAAAGCAAAGGAGATGCAAAAGATCGAGGAAGAACAAAAAATGTTACGAGAAAAGACCGAAATAATGAACGTTCAGAAAGAGAAAGAAAGAATCAGAAAGGAGAAGGAAAAAGAAAACCGAGAGAAAGAAAGAGCGGAACTAGAGAGAAAGACAAAGGAAAGAGAAGAGGAGAGGAGGGCTTTAGAAATTTTGGAAAAGGTAAAAGAAGCGAAAAAGAAGGCTGAAGAGGAAAGTAAAATACGAGAAAGACTAGAGCAAGAAAGGTTCGCGAAGGAGGAAGAAGAAAAGAGAAAAAAGAGAGAGTATCTAGAACAAAATAAAAAGGAAAAAGAGAAAGCAGAACTAGAAACAGGTATGAAGGAGAGAGAAGAAAGAGAAAGAATGGAGCAAGAAAGAGAAGAAGAAACAAGGAAGGAAATAAAAAGGGCAAAACACGAAAACGAGATGCAAGAAAAAGCAGAAGAGGAAAGGAGAGAACGAGAAAAAGTGGAAAGAGAAAAAACACAAAAAGAAGAGCAGCAAAAGAAGCAGGAAAGAGAGGAAACTGAACGCTTCCTCAACGAGCAGCAGGAAGAGCAGAAGAGAAAAGAGGAGAATAGAAGCAGCAGAGAAGACCACATTAGAAGGTTATCGTACGAGGAGATAACGAAGGGCGTGGGGCGTGAGGAAGCCTATCAAAACAACGACAACAAATCCGACGAGAAGTCGAGTGACCATAAAGTGCATGAGATGATCGACCGTTTCAAGCCTCCTGGTCCGAGTAGCGACACCCTCCCACAGGACGCCAGCAGCCCGCCGCAGGGTGAGGCCTCAGCCTCAGTCAAGCAGCGGGTCGAGCAGCTCATCGACCAGTTCACCAATCTCCAGGACGCCGACTTAGAAGGGGAGGCCCGGCAAGACGACATCCAACACGAGCTTGACAGGCACGAGAACGAGGACGGGCACAACCGTCGCAGCTCAGACGTGGCTGCCCTCGTGAATGTATTCAAAAAGCTCAATGAACGTCGAAGGTCATCGTCCTCGTCAGAGAGCGACAATAGTGAGAGTGGCAAGTCCCACGAGAAGCACGCGAAGAAGCCGCCCATCCCAACCATCCCTGTGAGGAGTATCTGCCCAGGCACGGTGCGCACACCGCGGGAGAGCGAGATGATGTACTTTGAGGCTGGTGGCACCGATAATTTTATGCGCACCCAAAGTCTCCGCGTCAAGAAGAGCGAGGCTTCCCACTTCACGCAGCCTCGCTTCGGCTCACTGCGCGGCAGCAAGTCCCGCGTGGCCGTCATCTCCTCGTCCAGCACTACCAACGCCGCGCTGCCCAGGAACTGCCGCCATCTCAAAAAAGACGAATTACAGTTCTTCACTGGCGAAGTGACCAACATCTACCACAGTAGAACAACTAAACCACGCGACAGGACGGGCAAAACGGCCAGGGGAGACGGCAGGCCGCCCAAGGTACCTAGAAGCAACGCCCTGCCGGACACCGAGGAATTTTTTCGTATAGCGGGGCGGGACAACCCGGGAAGTGAACCCAATGGACGCCCCGCTCCAAGTGAGGACGACTCGGACTCAGATCACTGTGTCCTCCGTCAAGATGATATGTTGACAGACTCGGAGGGCGACATTTATGAGATGGACATTAACCTCAGAAGCGATGTTGACACTGAAGACCCATCGGACACAGAACACCATTACGACCTGGACAACACACTTTCTCTGTTCGTCCACACCATCCAGGGGGAGCTGCTGCAGCCCGTGGCCACCGAGGACTGCCAGGAAGCCGAGTCGAGGTGCTACGTGGTGTTCAGTCCGGGGAATCACCTGTACAGCAGCGAGGACGAGGACGAGACGCTGGACAAGACGTTCAAGTTTCCCTTCCCTTCACCCACACTCACAGAGAACGTTCCTCCACCAGCACTTACAGAAAACGGAATTTCTCTCGCTGTACAAGTGGTGGAGGAAGCTCTGCCTGATGCATCTTTGGACGCTATGATGTTCAGTACATCCGCAGGGTACGGGGAGGCGGCGCCAAGTGATGCTAAACACATTGAAAGAGAAGACTACATTTCACAACACTTGATGTCAACTCACAGCAGCGAGGAAGACTTCAAATCGTGGCAGATAATAGATTTCCCTCAAAACAGCGGATTCACGACCGAAGAAAACGGTGATGTTATTGATTTTCTTGGGGACACCAAAGTAGACTTCCGATCCTTGGAGGGGTTCAAAGGATTGGTGTTGACGGAGCGCGAGACAGATGAGACCAGCGAGACAGGCAGCAGGGAGGGCGGCCGGCAACTTCAGAAACGCGAGGAAAGAGACTCCAGCTACGAGAGAGAGGTGGAAAAAGTAAATATTACGGTAAATCTGCTGGAGGATTGGGTGGAGGATCATGTCCCTGGCAGCTCACTCCAACAGGATAAACAAGAGGCCATCGCTGCCCTCGTGGATGAGCTTGACGGACTGGATCCTCCTCTGCCACCCACCACCTCACCTCCAACCACGACAACCAGGCGTGAGGAGAACCCTTACCAATACATGAACGACGACGACTCTACAAGCGAGACCAGCAGCGAGGACAGCCAAGGACACGCTGAGCTGAGCACCGAGGACGTGAGGTGCATGGAGGAGCAAATAATTCCTTCAGCATCCACCCAAGAACTCTTAGCCTGTCCCGAGGGTCCTACAGGCAGTCCAAGCGGCGATGATGGCTCTCCAGACATCGCCAAGGACCTCAGGGACACGGGGGCCTCATTACAGGACTTTATAACTCCCTTGAGGACCGTAGATGACCTCTTTATCACAGCCTCTCCTTCAGTAACTCAAGAATCCGTCCTCACTAACAGTCTCAATGACGCTCTGAAGCAAGATGAGGAGGAGGAAATGGAAGAGGCGGAGAAAGAAGAGAACCACACTCCTTTGCTTTCCCAGTACCCTGAGAGGCAGGATGACGACTGGACGGAAGTAAAGAGAGATTCTACCGTTCTAGAAGAGGAGGAAGAGTGCAGATCATCACCACAGCCACCACAAGAGGAGAGTGACGACATCATGACTGGGAGGGAGTTCATCAAGTTTTGCATTTTCTCCATCTGGTTCTCCCTTCTCATATACTTCTTCTCAGACGTCTTCGAGTAACGGAGCACCGGACGGGCTCCATCCACAAGGCGAAGGTTACTCCTGGTGTGACGCGGTATATACTGTGTTGCTGTTACGGATAATTAATATACGGCATTAAGTACTTCCACAGAAGAACTTTTTCCATTCTCTTCTCCGCCCCTTGTCGTTCCATTCTTCCACTAACATCTATCTCAAATTACCAAAGGAAGCTAGAAAAAAAAAAAGTTCTTCCTCTCTACATCCTAAGTCCCATCCCTGCCCCTCCTTCTGAAAGGTTTTATATGTTACTACAATGATCAAGAACTCTATCCTCATACTTCCATTCCTCCTCTTCTCCTCCCTCCACATATCAGTTTGGTCTTGTTACTGAACTCGGCTGTAAGTTTGGTCAGCACAATTGTTAATGCTCCCTAATACATCCTTTCTCCTCGCCTCATAAAGCCGCCCCCAATGAAAACAGAATTACCAAAAATTGCTATTATACACCTGTTGTATGGTGGATGTGATGTTAATAATTTATAAGCACAATCAATACACTTAATGGCGCTGAAATTCACAATATTAAAATGTGAAACGAAAAGAAAACAGATGATTTTTGCCCAATAACCATGAATCAAAATCAAAGTAAATTAAGTGACTTTTAATATGGAATAATAAGAATTTTATGAAAACCTGCATATATATATTACTGTATAATCTGTATAATTTAACAATGTATAAAAAAGTAGAAGTATAGTTATTGTAAATGTTTTAGTGTTGCGTTCTGCATTCTTGTGTTTCTTTTGTCTTCTTTTAGGCTTGTTGTTTTCCTTTACATGTTTTACAGTTTAATTTGAATGTTTATGAAAAGAAAAATATTGTAATCAAGTTGCCAGTCATTTTATGGTAATTTTTAGTGTTCAATGTTCGTCTCTTTCTTTGTCCATAATTCACCGTCTCTCTCTCTCTCTCTCTCTCTCTCTCTCTCTCTCTCTCTCTCTCTCTCTCTCTCTCTCTCTCTCTCTCTCTCTCTCTCTCTCTCTGTGGAGGTGTTGATACATACACAGTTTTGTTTTCTTTATAATTTAAGGAAGTGTTGCCAATGCCCGTGTTGGATGTGACAGTGTTGCCAAAAAAATAAATATATGTACGTGAAAAACGGACCATGTTCTTTTCTTCTCATTTTCCTTAATAATAATAATGATAATGATAATGAAAATGATAATGATGAGGAGGAGGAGGAAAACGACGACGAATACCAAGCAGAGGAAACACAAGACTACAAAGGAGTACAAAGGAGAAGGAAGGTTGGGTCGTGGAGGACAAGGACGAGGACGAGGACAAAAAGGAGGAGGAAATAGAGGAATGTTATCTGTATAGAGTAAGTAGAACCTTGAGATGAATGGTGGTGGAAAGGGAGGGGGGGAGGGGGGGGAGGGGGAGGA
>JAPQNM010000012.1:1424534-1429534 GCA_029783475.1 Metacarcinus magister | reverse complement strand
TGATACTAAAAAGAGGAGAAGAAGAGGAGGAAAGGAAGGAAGAATTAGATAAGGAAATGAAAGCGAAAAAAAAAAACATACAAGGAAAGGAAGGGGAGGAAGAAGAGGAGGAGGAGGAGGAAGAGAAAGAGGAAGAGTACTATAAATAATAAGAGAAAAGGGAAAATGACGAAGGAAATAAAAAAAAGATAAAAGAAAAGGAAAAGAGACATAAAAGAAGAAGAAAAAAAAGATATATACAATTAAAAATAATAATAAAAGCAAGAAATGGAATGGAAACAAATAGGAAAAAAAATATATATCACCGGCACTTATTTTTTTCCCTCTCTCCTCTCCCTATTTTTCCCGGCAACGAGGGCAACACATGTGCCTAAAAATAAATAAATAAATAGAAAAATGAGTCAGTTATTACCAGTCTTTTTTTTTTATCGTACGACAAGCGTGGGGCGAGATTACCGGGGGAAAAATAATTGGAAAATGTGTCAGATACTATTGTTTTTATTATTATTATTATTATTATTATTATTATTATTAGAGAGAAAAAAAAGGGAGAGAGAGAGAGAGAGAGAGAGAGAGAGAGAGAGAGAGAGAGAGAGAGAGAGAGAGAGAGAGAGAGAGAGAGAGAGAGATCATTTCATACTCAACGAATCACTATTTTCTTGGGTAACGTTTCTTTGTCATGTGTAACTCAAGAAAATATTCATAATGTTAAAAAGATTAGAATTTACATATAAACACAACACATTATTTGAAGATATTATTCTGATATATTAGTTAAAGGTTTTATATGTAATACAAAAATCACATCATATTCGGTTTATTAATGAAAATCAACCATTCTATTTTTTTTCTTTTATTCATCAGCAATAAATACAAAAATGAACACTACATAACTACATTTGGTGACGCAACATTCACACCTTCAAGTTTGGTGTCAAAACATTAATTTCCATGTGAGTGTAATGAGTGGCCTGATTGGTGCAAGGTAACACGTGTTCACTAGTCACGTTACAATCTGCTGCTGGTCACGAGGCTCAAGTTGTGGCATTGAACACTTGTATATTTCCTTAAGGCTGTTCGTTCTGTGTCCGCCACGCCTGGATCATGTTCTTGACCTGGTCGTGGCTACACTTGACTTTGTCCAGCGTGCCTTGGAAGACCATCTTGCCACTTTTAAGGTCGTGCGCAACGTCCAGCTGGTGGTGATGGCGGAGGGTGACGAGGAGGCGGTCGTTGTCACCCAGTAATTGTCGTTGGCACTTCTGAGGCATCCTAAGGGTCCAGCGAACGTATCGGTGTTCTGGAGCCTCACTCTTGTTTCCTTTGGTGTTACTTTATATTCCGTAGAAGAGTGTAGTTCCCGCCGACGAGACATTAGACGCATCACTCTTTGCAGAATTGCAGCCACACGTTGTAAGCCATGAGTGCCACGGCCAGCCACCAGGCGTAGTAACCCAGGCGATCACGGAGGTTACAGCGAACGTATCGGTGTTCTGGAGCCGCACTCTTGTTTCCATTAACAGCAGTCTTGTTTCCAGAAGCCTTATTCTTGTTTCCATTAGACTTATTCTTGTTTCCAGAAGGTTTATTCTTGTTTCCAGAAGCCTTATTCTTGTTTCCATTAGACTTATTCTTGTTTCCAGAAGGTTTATTCTTGTTTTCAGGAAGTTTATTCTTGTTTACAGGTTTATTCTTGTTTCCAGAAGCCTTATTTTTGTTTCCATTAGACTTATTCTTGTTTTCAGAAAGTTTATTCTTGTTTTCAGGTTTATTGTTTTCAGGTTTATTCTTGTTTTCAGGTTTATTCTTGTTTTCAGGTTTATTGTTTTCAGGTTTATTCTTGTTTTCAGGTTTATTCTTGTTTTCAGGTTTATTCTTGTTTTCAGGTTTATTCTTGTTTTCAGGTTTATTGTTTTCAGGTTCATTGTTGGTTTCAGGTTTATTGTTTTCAGGTTTATTCTTGGTTTCAGGTTTATTCTTGGTTTCAGGTTTATTGTTTTCAGGAAGTTTATTCTTGTTTTCAGGTTTATTCTTGTTTACAGGTTTATCCTTGTTTACAGAAGATTTATTCTTGTTTACAGAAGATTTATTTTTGTTTACAGAAGCCTTTCCCTTGTTTTCAGTAGACTTATTTTTGTTTACAGTAGCGTTTCCCTTATTTTCGGTAGACTTATTTTTGTTTCCAGCAGCCTTTGTGTTGTTTTCAGTAGCCATCTTTGCATCTGCCTGTTTCTGCAGCTGTTCATTACGTGCTCGCCACGCCTTAACCTCGTCCTTTACTTGGTCGTGACAACACTTTACTTTTTCTTTCAGGCCTCGGAAGAATATTTGTCGAGTCGCATAATTATACGTAACGTCTATTTGATATTGCTTACGAAGGGTGGCGAGGAAGGTGTGTTTGGCGCCCAGTTTCTGTCGTTGAAACTTCCGAGGCACCTTCACGTTCCAGCGAACTACTTCACTATCAGGATCTACTGCCTCGTGATCGGCGGCCGTGGCAGTGTGATCCTCGAGATCGTTGTGTTGCGTCGCCTTGGTTACATTGGACACCAGCTCGTCGCTGGCACCTTGTAACACAGCGTGCACGGGCTCAGCACCGATTGCCTCGACTACGGCCGTCTTAGTGTTGGCCGCAGGTTCCTCCTCTGCCTCGGTTGCAGGGAGGTCGTGTTCGTGTGTGTGTGCTTCGGTTTTCAACGTAAAAGTTAACGGATAAAAAGAAGACACATCCAACGCAACGTGAATCTTACCGAGGCTTTGGTTATCGTTTTGGAAACACTCAAACAGAGGCTTGAGGTTCACCGCCTTCTTCCGGATCGTCTTCTTACCCCATTTCATTTTCAGCCTCGTAAAGCAATCCGCGTCCAGTTCTCGTATTTTCTCTATGTCCACGTTCAAACGGCAATTCGGGTACTCGTATATCGCGTCGGAAACCTTTACTCGACGTTTAAGGTGAAGACGAACCTTCATCACGGGACAGAAGGATCGCTTCTCGAACCACAACCACGTCTTCACCTGCTCGGCGAGCAGGTGGACGTCCGTCACGGTCTTGTTCGCGGGCAGGCGCACAGAACACGGAATACTTGTTTTAACAAACATAATTCTTACTATAGATTTGCAGTGCTTGATTCACCACTAAGGACAGAATATAGGGGTAGTGTATAAACGTAGTAGGTCCAAGCTGTGGAAGTGTTGAGGCGGGGGTCCAAGCTGTCGCTGTACTAAGGCGCTGATTGGTGGCTGTCAATGTACTGAGGCGCTGATTGGTGGCTGTTGCAGTACTGAGGCGCTGATTGGTTGTTATCCTTCCTTCATGAAGGTTGCTAGATCCAACCTCTGCCAAAGCAGTAGTGGAGCAGCCACTATTTCTACATCCTATCTGTTTCCCAATTTTTATCTCTTATCTCTTTCAGGAGGAGGAGGAGGAGGAGGAGGAGGAGGAGGAGGAGGAGGAGGAGGAGGAGGAGGAGGAGGAGGAGGAGGAGGAGGAGGAGGAGGAGGAGGAGGAGGTGGTGGTGGAGGTGGAGGTGAACGAGATGAATGAGAAGAGGCAAAAAGAACGAGATGAAGGAAGAGAAGAAAAAAGAAAGCGAGGACAAGGAAAAAAATACAATTACGAGGAAATAGGAAGGAAAGACCAAGTGGCTCAGGAAAGAGATGAAAGAGAAGGGAAAAAAAAACACACACACATACACACACACATACACATACACACACACACACACACACAAAGGAAGAAAGGAAAATGTGACCTTGGAAGAATAAATAGTAAGAAAGAAAGAAAGGAAAAAACACGAAAGAACACATAATAACAAACACACAAAATAAACAAATAAATACATAAAACAGAATATAATGAATAATAAAATAAAAGGTAATTGGAATAGGAAGTATAAAAAAAATAAGGATAAATGTTGAAGGATACTGAAGGATGCACTTACCGTGAGGCTGTGTGGGATACGTCCTTGGATGTAGTCTGCAAGGAGGCGCAACGTACGAGAGGTAGGAGTGCTGCAGGACTTCGCATAGGCCTGTCTACGCCTCCTCCATCCAGCACTCTCCAAGGACGCCACCGAAGGACCTGGAGACGCCATCTTGATTATAGGACACGTAGGATGCTGGATAAGGAGGGTGAAGGACGCTCCTGTGTGACTGAAGAGAATTTCTGTGACTTATTCCTTTGTAAATTGTGACTTAAAAGGGTTTTCCAAGGTTTCCAGTTACAGTCATTCCTTCTCTTTGATGCTTCTGTTCACTTGTTTCATTCCAGTGGTTTGTTTGAGTGGTTCCTGAGAGTCGTTCGAGGTTTAATAAAGAGTCGTAGAAGGAGTCACTTTGCTGCTTCATGTTGAGTCATTTCGTTGGCTCGGTTTGGTTCATTTTACTAGTTCATATGAGGCTTTATAGTGCTTCATATCCGTCTTTCCAGTAATGTTTCGGTTCACTCCTTCCAGTTATTTGTTTGAACTATTTATTGCGGCGAGTTATTGATTAATTCCACGGGTTACAAGTCTTTCCACAAATTGTTTTATTAATTCCAGCGAGTTATGAGTCATTCCAGTAATACATTAATGTAATCTAGCGAGGTAAAGGTCTTTCCAGAGTTTCTTTTCTTCATTCCAGTGAGTTATTGATTAGTTCCAGAGTTACTAATATACTTGTTCTGAGTTATAAGTCTTTTCAATTACTGATTCATTCCAAAAGGTTACTTATTAATTTCAAAGTTACTCATTTATTCCAGCGCATTATTGAGACATTCCAGCGAGTTAGTGAGTGTTTCCAGTGAGTCATTCCTGAGGGGTTGACGGTAGATTTCCATGACTCATCCACCGCCGTCACGTTCAGCCTGGCGCCACTCTCACCAATATTGATGTTAGGTGAGTATGAGCAACAATTTTTTCCCCTCACACAGTTATCAGCGAATATGTTTTGTTTTTGTGTTTTCCCTTTATAAAAACGCCAACCTTTCTTAATATGACTTAAGTTTCGTTCACTCACTC
>JAPQNM010000012.1:1402034-1414534 GCA_029783475.1 Metacarcinus magister | reverse complement strand
TTTATTTAACTCCGTAATTATTAGTCATAGAACAAATATTCATAATATCAGTTGTACAGTTGAATTAGGTGTATCAGATGATGCAATGATATTTCCAATATCTCTAATAGCTTTCGAGAAAACGAGGAAGAAAGTAATTTAAAAAAAAGTAAAATTTAGTATTTATTAGTACTAGTGAAAATATTCATAATGACAGTAGTAGATTATAATCAGGTCTATCAGATGCTGTAATGATATTTCCAATATCTCTAATAGCTTTCGAGAAAATGAGGAGGAATTTCATGTTTTTATATAAATATATAGTTTCATTTTACTGCGTAATTATTAGTCATAGAACAAATATTCATAATGTAAAATTTACAGTTTAATTAGGTCTATCAGATGCTGCAGTGATATTTCCAATATCTCTAATAGCTTTCGAGAAAATGAGGAGGAAAATCATGTTATTATATAAATATTAAGTTTCATTTTACTGCGTAATTATTAGTCATAGAACAAATATTCATAATGAGAGTTGTACAGTTTAATTAGGTGTATCAGAACCTGCAATGATGTTTCCAATATCTCTAATAGCTTCCGAGAAAATGAGGAGAAAAGTCATGTTTTTTATATAAATATTAAGTTTAATTTTACTGCGTAATCATTAGTCATAGAACAAATATTTATAATATCAGTTGTACAGTTTCATTAGGTGTATCAGATGCTGCAATCATATTTCCAATATCTCTAATAGCTTTCGGGAAAATGAAGAGGAATGTCATGTTTATATATAAATATTAAGTTTCATTTTACTGCGTAATTATTATTCATAAAACAAATATTCATAATGACAGTTGTACAGTTTTATTAGGTGTATCAGATGCTGCAAAGATATTTCCAATATCTCTAATAGCTTTCGGGAAAATGAGGAGGAAAATCATGTTTTTATATAAATATTAAGTTTCATTTTACTGCGTAATTATTAGTCATAGAACAAATATTAATAATTTCAGTTTTACAGTTTAATTAGGTCTATCAGATGCTGCAGTGATATTTCCAATATCTCTAATAGCTTTCGAGAAAATGAGGAGGAAATTCATGTTTTTATATTAATATTAAGTTTAATTTTACTGCGTAATTGTTAGTCATAGAACAAATATTCATAATGACAGTTGTACAGTTTAATTAGCTGTATCAGATGCTGCAATGATATTTCCAATATCTCTAATAGCTTTCGAGAAAATGAGGAGGAAAGTCATGTTTTTATATAAATATTAAGTTTCATTTTACTGCGTAATTATTAGTCATAGAACAAATATTCATAATATCAGTTGTACAGTTTAATTAGGTCTATCAGATGCTGCAATTATATTTCCAATATCTCTAATAGCTTTCGAGAAAATGACGAGGAAAATCATTTTTTTATATAAAAATACAGTTTTATTTAACTGCGTAATTATTAGTCATAGAACAAATATTCATAATATCAGTTGTACAGTTGAATTAGGTGTATCAGATGATGCAATGATATTTCCAATATCTCTAATAGCTTTCGAGAAAACGAGGAAGAAAGTAATTAAAAAAAAAGTAAAATTCAGTATTTATTAGTACTAGTGAAAATATTCATAATGACATTAGTAGATTTTAATTAGGTCTATCAGATGCTGCAATGATATTTCCAATATCTCTAATAGCTTTCGAGAAAATGAGGAGGAATGTCATGTTTTTATATAAATATATAGTTTCATTTTACTGCGTAATTATTAGTCATAGAACAAATATTCATAATGTCAAATTTACAGTTTAATTAGGTCTATCAGATGCTGCAGTGATATTTCCAATATCTCTAATAGCTTTCGAGAAAATGAGGAGGAAAATCATGTTATTATATAAATATTAAGTTTCATTTTACTGCGTAATTATTAGTCATAGAACAAATATTCATAATGAGAGTTGTAGAGTTTAATTAGGTGTATCAGAACCTGCAATGATGTTTCCAATATCTCTAATAGCTTTCGAGAAAATGAGGAGGAAAGTCGTGTTTTTATATAAATATTAAGTTTCATTTTACTGCGTAATTATTAGCCATAGAACAAATATTCATAATATCAGTTGTACAGTTTAATTAGGTGTATCAGATGCTGCAATGATATTTCCAATATTTCTAATAGCTTTCGAGAAAATGAGGAGGAAAGTCATGTTTTTAAATAAATATTAAGTTTAATTTTACTGCGTAATTATTAGTCATAGAACAAATATTCATAATATCAGTTGTACAGTTTCATTAGGTGTATCAGATGCTGCAATGATATTTCCAATATCTCTAATAGCTTTCGGGAAAATGAGGAGGAAATGTCATGTTTATATATAAATATTAAGTTTCATTTTACTGCGTAATTATTATTCATAAAACAAATATTCATAATGACAGTTGTACAGTTTAATTAGGTGTATCAGATGCTGCAATGATATTTCCAATATCTCTAATAGCTTTCGGGAAAATGAGGAGGAAAGTCATGTTTTTATATAAATATAAAGTTTAATTTTACTGCGTAATTATTAGTCATAGAACAAATATTAATAATTTCAGTTTTACAGTTTAATTAGGTCTATCAGATGCTGCAGTGATATTTCCAATATCTCTAATAGCTTTCAAGAAAATGAGGAGGAAATTCATGTTTTTATATTAATATTAAGTTTAATTTTACTGCGTAATTGTTAGTCATAGAACAAATATTCATAATGACAGTTGTACAGTTTAATTAGCTGTATCAGATGCTGCAATGATATTTCCAATATCTCTAATAGCTTTCGAGAAAATGAGGAGGAAAGTCATGTTTTTATATAAATATTAAGTTTCATTTTACTGCGTAATTATTAGTCATAGAACAAATATTCATAATATCAGTTGTACAGTTTAATTAGGTCTATCAGATGCTGCAATTATATTTCCAATATCTCTAATAGCTTTCGAGAAAATGACGAGGAAAATCATTTTTTTATATAAAAATAGTTTTATTTAACTGCGTAATTATTAGTCATAGAACAAATATTCATAATATCAGTTGTACAGTTGAATTAGGTGTATCAGATGATGCAATGATATTTCCAATATCTCTAATAGCTTTCGAGAAAACGAGGAAGAAAGTAATTAAAAAAAAAGTAAAATTCAGTATTTATTAGTACTAGTGAAAATATTCATAATGACATTAGTAGATTTTAATCAGGTCTATCAGATGCTGCAATGATATTTCCAATATCTCTAATAGCTTTCGAGAAAATGAGGAGGAATGTCATGTTTTTATATAAATATATAGTTTCATTTTACTGCGTAATTATTAGTCATAGAACAAATATTCATAATGTCAAATTTACAGTTTAATTAGGTCTATCAGATGCTGCAGTGATATTTCCAATATCTCTAATAGCTTTCGAGAAAATGAGGAGGAAAATCATGTTATTATATAAATATTAAGTTTCATTTTACTGCGTAATTATTAGTCATAGAACAAATATTCATAATGAGAGTTGTAGAGTTTAATTAGGTGTATCAGAACCTGCAATGATGTTTCCAATATCTCTAATAGCTTTCGAGAAAATGAGGAGGAAAGTCGTGTTTTTATATAAATATTAAGTTTCATTTTACTGCGTAATTATTAGCCATAGAACAAATATTCATAATATCAGTTGTACAGTTTAATTAGGTGTATCAGATGCTGCAATGATATTTCCAATATTTCTAATAGCTTTCGAGAAAATGAGGAGGAAAGTCATGTTTTTTAATAAATATTAAGTTTAATTTTACTGCGTAATTATTAGTCATAGAACAAATATTCATAATATCAGTTGTACAGTTTCATTAGGTGTATCAGATGCTGCAATGATATTTCCAATATCTCTAATAGCTTTCGGGAAAATGAGGAGGAATGTCATGTTTATATATAAATATTAAGTTTCATTTTACTGCGTAATTATTATTCATAAAACAAATATTCATAATGACAGTTGTACAGTTTAATTAGGTGTATCAGATGCTGCAATGATATTTCCAATATCTCTAATAGCTTTCGGGAAAATGAGGAGGAAAGTCATGTTTTTATATAAATATAAAGTTTAATTTTACTGCGTAATTATTAGTCATAGAACAAATATTAATAATTTCAGTTTTACAGTTTAATTAGGTCTATCAGATGCTGCAGTGATATTTCCAATATCTCTAATAGCTTTCGAGAAAATGAGGAGGAAAGTCATGTTTTTATATAAATATTAAGTTTCATTTTTCTGCGTAATTATTAGTCATAGAACAAATATTAATAATTTCAGTTTTACAGTTTAATTAGGTCTATTAGATGCTGCAGTGATATTTCCAATATCTCTAATAGCTTTCGAGAAAATGAGGAGGAAATTCATGTTTTTATATAAATATTAAGTTTCATTTTTCTGCGTAATTATTAGTCATAGAACAAATATTCATAATGACAGTTGTACAGTTTAATTAGGTGTATCAGATGCTGCAATCATATTTCCAATATCTCTAATAGCTTTCGGGAAAATGAGGAGGAAAGTCATGTTTTTATATAAATATTAAGTTTCATTTTACTGCGTAATTATTAGTCATAGAACAAATATTCATAATCACAGTTGTACAGTTTAATTAGGTGTATCAGATGCTGCAATGATATTTCCAATATCTCTAATAGCTTTCGAGAAAATGAGGAGGAAAGTCAGGTTTTTAAATAAATATTAAGTTTAATTTTACTGCGTAATTGTTAGTCATAGAACAAATATTCATAATGACAGTTGTACAGTTTAATTAGGTGTATCAGATGCTGCAATGATATTTCCAATATCTCTAATAGCTTTCGAGAAAATGAGGAGGAAAGTCATGTTTTTATATAAATATTAAGTTTCATTTTACTGCGTAATTATTAGTCATAGAAAAAATATTCATAATATCAGTTGTACAGTTTAATTAGGTGTATCAGCTGTTGCAATGATATTTCCAATATCTCTAATAGCTTTCGAGAAAATGAGGAGGAAAGTCATGTTTTTAAATAAATATTAAGTTTCATTTTACTGCGTAATTATTAGTCATAGAACAAATATTCATAATATCAGTTGTACAGTTTAATTAGGTCTATCAGATGCTGCAATTATATTTCCAATATCTCTAATAGCTTTCGAGAAAATGACGAGGAAAATCAATTTTTATATAAAAATACGGTTTTATTTAACTGCGTAATTATTAGTCATAGAACATATATTCATAATATCAGTTGTACAGTTGAATTGGGTGTATCAGATGATGCAATGATATTTCCAATATCTCTAATAGCTTTCGAGAAAACGAGGAAGAAAGTAATTTAAAAAAAAGTAAAATTCAGTATTTATTAGTACTAGTGAAAATATTCATAATGACAGTAGTAGATTTTAATCAGGTCTATCAGATGCTGCAATGATATTTCCAATATCTCTAATAGCTTTCGAGAAAATGAGGAGGAATGTCATGTTTTTATATAAATATATAGTTTCATTTTACTGCGTAATTATTAGTCATAGAACAAATATTCATAATGTCAAATTTACAGTTTAATTAGGTCTATCAGATGCTGCAGTGATATTTCCAATATCTCTAATAGCTTTCGAGAAAATGAGGAGGAAAATCATGTTTTTATATAAATATTAAGTTTCATTTTACTGCGTAATTATTAGTCATAGAACAAATATTCATAATGAGAGTTGTACAGTTTAATTAGGTGTATCAGAACCTGCAATGATGTTTCCAATATCTCTAATAGCTTTCGAGAAAATGAGGAGGAAAGTCATGTTTTTATATAAATATTAAGTTTCATTTTACTGCGTAATTATTAGTCATAGAACAAATATTCATAATATCAGTTGTACAGTTTAATTAGGTGTATCAGATGCTGCAATGATATTTCCAATATCTCTAATAGCTTTCGAGAAAATGAGGAGGAAAGTCATGTTTTTATATAAATATTAAGTTTCATTTTACTGCGTAATTATTAGTCATAGAACAAATATTCATAATATCAGTTGTACAGTTTAATTAGGTGTATCAGATGCTGCAATGATATTTCCAATATCTCTAATAGCTTTCGGGAAAATGAGGAGGAAAGTCGTGTTTATATATAAATATTAAGTTTCATTTTACTGCGTAATTATTAGTCATAGAACAAATATTCATAATGACAGTTGTACAGTTTAATTAGGTGTATCAGATGCTGCAATGATATTTCCAATATCTCTAATAGCTTTCGGGAAAATGAGGAGGAAAGTCATGTTTTTATATAAATATTAAGTTTAATTTTACTGCGTAATTATTAGTCATAGAACAAATATTCATAATTTCAGTTTTACAGTTTAATTAGGTCTATCAGATGCTGCAGTGATATTTCCAATATCTCTAATAGCTTTCGAGAAAATGAGGAGGAAATTCATGTTTTTATATAAATATTAAGTTTCATTTTACTGCGTAATTATTAGTCATAGAACAAATATTCATAATATCAGTTGTACAGTTTAATTAGGTGTATCAGATGCTGCAATGATATTTCCAATATCTCTAATAGCTTTCGAGAAAATGAGGAGGAAAGTCATGTTTTTATATAAATATTAAGTTTCATTTTACTGCGTAATTATTAGTCATAGAACAAATATTCATAATATCAGTTGTACAGTTTAATTAGGTCTATCAGATGCTGCAATTATATTTCCAATATCTCTAATAGCTTTCGAGAAAATGACGAGGAAAATCATTTTTTATATAAAAATACGGTTTTATTTAACTGCGTAATTATTAGTCATAGAACAAATATTCATAATATCAGTTGTACAGTTGAATTAGGTGTATCAGATGATGCAATGATATTTCCAATATCTCTAATAGCTTTCGAGAAAACGAGGAAGAAAGTAATTTAAAAAAAAGTAAAATTCAGTATTTATTAGTACTAGTGAAAATATTCATAATGACAGTAGTAGATTTTAATCAGGTCTATCAGATGCTGCAATGATATTTCCAATATCTCTAATAGCTTTCGAGAAAATGAGGAGGAATGTCATGTTTTTATATAAATATATAGTTTCATTTTACTGCGTAATTATTAGTCATAGAACAAATATTCATAATGTCAAATTTACAGTTTAATTAGGTCTATCAGATGCTGCAGTGATATTTCCAATATCTCTAATAGCTTTCGAGAAAATGAGGAGGAAAATCATGTTTTTATATAAATATTAAGTTTCATTTTACTGCGTAATTATTAGTCATAGAACAAATATTCATAATGAGCAGTTGTACAGTTTAATTAGGTGTATCAGAACTGCAATGATATTTCCAATATCTCTAATAGCTTTCGAGAAAATGAGGAGGAAAGTCATGTTTTTATATAAATATTAAGTTTCATTTTACTGCGTAATTATTAGTCATAGAACAAATATTCATAATATCAGTTGTACAGTTTAATTAGGTGTATCAGATGCTGCAATGATATTTCCAATATCTCTAATAGCTTTCGAGAAAATGAGGAGGAAAGTCATGTTTTTATATAAATATTAAGTTTCATTTTACTGCGTAATTATTAGTCATAGAACAAATATTCATAATGATCAGTTGTACAGTTTAATTAGGTGTATCAGATGCTGCAATGATATTTCCAATATCTCTAATAGCTTTCGGGAAAATGAGGAGGAAAGTCATGTTTTTATATAAATATTAAGTTTCATTTTACTGCGTAATTATTAGTCATAGAACAAATATTCATAATGACAGTTGTACAGTTTAATTAGGTGTATCAGATGCTGCAATGATATTTCCAATATCTCTAATAGCTTTCGAGAAAATGAGGAGGAAAGTCATGTTTTTATATAAATATTAAGTTTAATTTTACTGCGTAATTATTAGTCATAGAACAAATATTCATAATGACAGTTGTACAGTTTAATTAGGTGTATCAGATGCTGCAATGATATTTCCAATATCTCTAATAGCTTTCGAGAAAATGAGGAGGAAAGTCATGTTTTTATATAAATATTAAGTTTCATTTTACTGCGTAATTATTAGTCATAGAACAAATATTCATAATATCAGTTGTACAGTTTAATTAGGTCTATCAGATGCTGCAATGATATTTCCAATATCTCTAATAGCTTTCGAGAAAATGAGGAGGAAAGTCATGTTTTTATATAAATATTAAGTTTCATTTTACTGCGTAATTATTAGTCATAGAACAAATATTCATAATGACAGTTGTACAGTTTAATTAGGTGTATCAGATGCTGCAATGATATTTCCAATATCTCTAATAGCTTTCGAGAAAATGAGGAGGAAAGTCATGTTTTTATATAAATATTAAGTTTCATTTTACTGCGTAATTATTAGTCATAGAAAAATATTCATAATATCAGTTGTACAGTTTAATTAGGTGTATCAGCTGTTGCAATGATATTTCCAATATCTCTAATAGCTTTCGAGAAAATGAGGAGGAAAGTCATGTTTTTAAATAAATATTAAGTTTCATTTTACTGCGTAATTATTAGTCATAGAACAAATATTCATAATATCAGTTGTACAGTTTAATTAGGTCTATCAGATGCTGCAATTATATTTCCAATATCTCTAATAGCTTTCGAGAAAATGACGAGGAAAATCAATTTTTATATAAAAATACGGTTTTATTTAACTGCGTAATTATTAGTCATAGAACATATATTCATAATATCAGTTGTACAGTTGAATTGGGTGTATCAGATGATGCAATGATATTTCCAATATCTCTAATAGCTTTCGAGAAAACGAGGAAGAAAGTAATTTAAAAAAAAGTAAAATTCAGTATTTATTAGTACTAGTGAAAATATTCATAATGACAGTAGTAGATTTTAATCAGGTCTATCAGATGCTGCAATGATATTTCCAATATCTCTAATAGCTTTCGAGAAAATGAGGAGGAATGTCATGTTTTTATATAAATATATAGTTTCATTTTACTGCGTAATTATTAGTCATAGAACAAATATTCATAATGTCAAATTTACAGTTTAATTAGGTCTATCAGATGCTGCAGTGATATTTCCAATATCTCTAATAGCTTTCGAGAAAATGAGGAGGAAAATCATGTTTTTATATAAATATTAAGTTTCATTTTACTGCGTAATTATTAGTCATAGAACAAATATTCATAATGAGAGTTGTACAGTTTAATTAGGTGTATCAGAACCTGCAATGATGTTTCCAATATCTCTAATAGCTTCCGAGAAAATGAGGAGGAAAGTCATGTTTTTATATAAATATTAAGTTTAATTTTACTGCGTAATTATTAGTCATAGAAATAATATTTATAATATTAGTTGTACAGTTTTATTAGGTGTATCAGATGCTGCAATCATATTTCCAATATCTCTAATAGCTTTCGGGAAAATGAGGAGGAATGTCATGTTTATATATAAATATTAAGTTTCATTTTACTGCGTAATTATTATTCGTAAAACAAATATTCATAATGACAGTTGTATAGTTTTATTAGGTGTATCAGATGCTGCAAAGATATTTCCAATATCTCTAATAGCTTTCGGGAAAATGAGGAGGAAAATCATGTTTTTATATAAATATTAAGTTTCATTTTACTGCGTAATTATTAGTCATAGAACAAATATTAATAATTTCAGTTTTACAGTTTAATTAGGTCTATCAGATGCTGCAGTGATATTTCCAATATCTCTAATAGCTTTCGAGAAAATGAGGAGGAAATTCATGTTTTTATATAAATATTAAGTTTAATTTTACTGCGTAATTGTTAGTCATAGAACAAATATTCATAATGACAGTTGTACAGTTTAATTAGCTGTATCAGATGCTGCAATGATATTTCCAATATCTCTAATAGCTTTCGAGAAAATGAGGAGGAAAGTCATGTTTTTATATAAATATTAAGTTTCATTTTACTGCGTAATTATTAGTCATAGAACAAATATTCATAATATCAATTGTACAGTTTAATTAGGTCTATCAGATGCTGCAATTATATTTCCAATATCTCTAATAGCTTTCGAGAAAATGACGAGGAAAATCATTTTTTTATATAAAAATACGGTTTTATTTAACTGCGTAATTATTAGTCATAGAACAAATATTCATAATATCAGTTGTACAGTTGAATTAGGTGTATCAGATGATGCAATGATATTTCCAATATCTCTAATAGCTTTCGAGAAAACGAGGAAGAAAGTAATTAAAAAAAAAGTAAAATTCAGAATTTATTAGTACTAGTGAAAATATTCATAATGACAGTAGTAGATTTTAATCAGGTCTATCAGATGCTGCAATGATATTTCCAATATCTCTAATAGCTTTCGAGAAAATGAGGAGGAATGTCATGTTTTTATATAAATATATAGTTTCATTTTACTGCGTAATTATTAGTCATAGAACAAATATTCATAATGTCAAATTTACAGTTTAATTATGTCTATCAGATGCTGCAGTGATATTTCCAATATCTCTAATAGCTTTCGAGAAAATGAGGAGGAAAATCATGTTATTATATAAATATTAAGTTTCATTTTACTGCATAATTATTAGTCATAGAACAAACATTCATAATGAGAGTTGTACAGTTTAATTAGGTGTATCAGAACCTGCAATGATGTTTCCAATATCTCTAATAGCTTTCGAGAAAATGAGGAGGAAAGTCATGTTTTTAAATAAATATTAAGTTTAATTTTACTGCGTAATTATTAGTCATAGAACAAATATTCATAATATCAGTTGTACAGTTTAATTAGGTGTATCAGATGCTGCAATGATATTTCCAATATCTCTAATAGCTTTCGGGAAAATGAGGAGGAATGTCATGTTTATATATAAATATTAAGTTTCATTTTACTGCGTAATTATTAGCCATAAAACAAATATTCATAATGACAGTTGTACAGTTTAATTAGGTGTATCAGATGCTACAATGATATTTCCAATATTTCCAATATTTTCAATATCCATTATCTAATGCTAGCTAGAAGAGCCCGTCGCTGATGGCCGACGGAGCGACGGTTATATATTGCTGCCGGCGGTGTTGCCAAACCGCAGTTATCGTACCGTAAAATTATCTATTGAATATCACATAAATACTCATAAGAACGGTAATTCTGATACATAAGACAATAGAAATTTGTAAATAATGATAAAAGTTGTTACACTGGCCTATACTTATTGTCATCATACGTTTGGTATATGCATTGGAATGATATAAAGATCTTGGCACAGACGTCGTGCCGCAAACACAGGAGAGGGAGACGCTACTGGCACATACGGTGTGCCGCAAGAACTGAATGGGTTAAAGGATATATTGATGCATAGATAGATGGATAGACTGAGCCATTGGGAAAGAGAAAAGGAAGAGGAAGAGGAGGAGGAGGAGGAGGAGGAGGAGGAGGAGGAGGAGGAGGAGGAGAAGAGGAAGAGGAGGAGGAGGAGGAGGAGGAGGAGGAAGAGGAGGAGGAGGAGGAGACTTAACATAATCACATTCAGTATTAGTGTCTTGAAGTCTCCTCCAAGGTAACACAATTTCCTTTACTCTTTACTTCTCTCTCTCTCTCTCTCTCTCTCTCTCTCTCTCTCTCTCTCTCTCTCTCTCTCTCTCTCTCTCTCTCTCTCTCTCTCTCTCTCTCTCTCTCTCTCTCTCTCTCTCTCTCAGTTATCTGGTTGAGATTCTATGCTAGGTAGTAGGGAGGAGGAGAAGAAAGAGGAGAAGGAGGAGGAGGAGGAGGATAAAATTCCACTGTTTGTGAAGGCAGGATGTTTGCCACCCCCATCCTCCTCCTCCTCCTCCTCCTCCTACTCCATTCGCCAGCTCTCATTCTTCTTCTTTTTTTTATACCAAACTCTGGTAAATAGAGAGTGAAGATTCTGTGAACCGGAGGAAGAAAAGAAGGGAGGGAGGTTGACCACTCTCTGTTCCCCTTCCCCTTGTTTCCTTTCCTCCCCTTCCCCCCCCCCTTCCCCACCCACTGCCGAAAATTATGATTGGGAGGTTTTAGTAGGAGGAAAAGAAGAAGGAGGAGGAACAACAAGGAAGACGAAAGAGGAGAAGGAGGAGGAGGAGGAGGAGGAGGAGGAGGAGGAGGAGGAGGAGGAGGAGGAGGAGGAGGAGGAGGCGTGTGTTATCATGTCAGGTGATGTATTTCTGATTTTATGGTAGTCATAAAGAATTTGTAAAGGAATATTTATATCCTTTATGCTGTGTTGCAAGACTTGAATGTTGCCTTATAATGATTCACACACACACACACACACACACACACACACACACACACACACACACACACACACACACACACACACACACACCCACACACACACACACCACACACACACACACATGTATACTCTGTGTAAGTATGATTAGTAAACTTATGAACCATTTGAGGTGATGTCTCCATGCATCTCCTGTGTTGGTTAAGTCTAATGGATATGTATGTGTTGAGATATTAGGTTCTCTCTCCTCTCT
>JAPQNM010000012.1:1398984-1401934 GCA_029783475.1 Metacarcinus magister | reverse complement strand
ATATTTATGATTAATATTTATTTTTATCATTAATATTTATTTTTATCATTATGATTTATTTTTATCATTAATATTTATTTTTATCATTAATATTTATTTCTGTCATTAATATTTATTTTTATCATTATTATTTATTTTTATCATTAATATTTATTTTTATCATTAATATTTATTTTTATCATTAATATTTATTTTTATCATTAATATTTATTTTTATCATTAATATTTATTTTCATCATTATTATTTATTTTTATCATTATTATTTATTTTTTATCATTAATATTTATTTTTATCATTAATATTTATTTTTATCATTAATAAGAAAAATTTGAATAAAATCATAATTTTTAAAAAAATCTATAAATGGAACACTTATAAAAGACCTCGGCAGTGTAAGGGTTAATACTGGCAATAAGTTATGTTTAACCTGCCATTACCACCGAAACGAAGGATGCGAGGGGATTTCATTGAAATGTTCAAGATAATCAAAGGATTCGATAATATCAATACAGAAGATTACATTACTTTTGATTGATCAAATATAACAAGAAGACATCATTCTTTTAAGATTACTGGTAAAAGATTCACATCAAACAAAGCCAAGCACTTCTTTTTCAATCGGATCGTTAACGTTTGGAACTCCCTGCCCGCCAATGTCGTCGACAGTAAAACAATTACTACGTTCAAAAATAGACTTGACAAATATTTAGAAGCCAATCCACAACTAAAATACTATCCGTTAACGTAGCAAACTTTGAGTAAGTTCATCCTGATGTACCTAACTTACGAAATGTCGATTCAAAAGACGTCGCTAGTGGCCTGACATCGCTTGCCAGGAAGTAGTGGTAGCAGTAGTGGTAGTGACAGTAGTGGTAGTGGCAGTAGTGGTAGCAGTAGTGGTAGTGACAGTAGTGACAGTCTGGTCTTGGTTGGCCTTCCTTTCCCTGCCTGCCATGGGTGGGGAGAGAAGCCTTCACCCTTACTATCCTGTATCCTTCACTCTAGACTAGATAGTGTACTCACAAACAGCCTCGTAAGGGCCAGCAGGCCTGTTGCTGTTTGTTCTTCCTATGTGTTCCTATGTGTTCCTCCTCGTTTGCCTCATACTTTACCTGTCTGATTGCCTTTTTCTTTTATTTTTCTCTATCTTTTTTTTCTTTCTTTGTTTCTCTTATTTTCAGCCAATAATTTTAGTTTTCTATTGAGGTTACGAAAGGAAGCTGGTGTCTGCGGGCCTTTCCCACGCCTTGTTGTGGTGTTGTGATGGTGGTGGTGGTGGTGGTGGTGGTGGTGGTGGTGGTGGTGGTGGTTGCTGTTGTGGAATTAAAGAATAGGTAAAGAAAGCTACTAAGAATATAAATAGGAATGAAAAGAGGAATAAAGAGATGATGATGATGATGATGATGATGATGATGATGATGAAGGTAAAGACGAAGAATAACATTGAATAAAACACACAAAAAAAAGGAAGGAGAGAAAAAGAAGATGAGGAAGAAGAAGAAAAGAAGACAATGAAGAGAAAATAACAACGAAACAAACACACACACACACACACACACACACACACACACACACACACACACACACACACACACACACACACACACACACACACAAAATTTATAGAACATCAGACGAGAGAGAGAGAGAGAGAGAGAGAGAGAGAGAGAGAGAGAGAGAGAGAGAGAGAGAGAGAGAGAGAGAGAGAGAGAGAGAGAGAGAGAGAGAGAGAGAGAAAAAAAAATAGGCAGAGAAAAAAAAAGAAAAATTATCACTGAAATTAATGGATTGGAAGTTGATCCGCTAACCTACTTTTGAGTCACCCTGTTGCGATTTTTTTATTTATTTATTTATTTTTATTTATTTTTATTATTTATTTTTATTTAACTTTTTCATTTAGGACCTAAAAGTTGAAGGCCTTGTGGTAATTACTGACGTATTATCATCGTCATCATCATTGTGTGTGTGTCTCTCTCTCTCTCTCTCTCTCTCTCTCTCTCTCTCTCTCTCTCTCTCTCTCTCTCTCTCTCTCTCTCTCTCTCTCTTTTGTCGTTTTTTATGATTTTTTTGGCCATTGTTTGTTTTTTCAATTTTTTTATATTAATTTTTATTCTTGTATACGTCATTCTTCTTCTTCTTCTTCTTCTTCTTCTTCTTCTTCTTCTTCTTCTTCTTCTTCTTCTTCTTTATTTATTTATTTATGTTTATTGCTGTTTTTTTTGTTCTTTTTCATTTTTTATTCTTGTTTACATTTACGTGGAAAAGTTCAAGGCTGTTTTTGTTATATAGTCTACCTTTTTTTACCTCACTTTTTTGCTTCTGGTTTTATTGAGGGCATATTAAAGCAAAAGGTTAGTATGTGCGTGCGTGTGCGTGTACGTGTGTGTGTGTGTGTGTGTGTGTGTGTGTGTGTGTGCGCGTGTGTGATGCTGTAACATTTCTTGTGTCCAATCAGCATTTATCTAAGCGAGACCAAACCAGATTTTCAGTTCCCCTTCCCTCCTCCTACCTTTCCCCTCTCTCCCTCCTTCCCCCTCTCTCCTCCCCTCCTTCTCTTCCTCCCACGTATTCTCTCTTTAATTTTCCCTTCCTCTGTAGGTCTTTATTACTACGCCCTTCTTTTCTCTCTTCCTCTCCCCTCTCTCTCTCTCCATCTTCCTGTTTCTCTCCTCCATTATTAATTTCTCCATAATTATACCTTTGTGTCTTACTTCCTATCACTTCTCTCACGTTATCCCCCAATTTATCTCTTACTTACCTCTTACTTCCTATTTTCTTATTTCTATTTTCTTCTCTATCTCCTATTATTTTATTCCTCCTATCACTGTAACTTTTTCCTCTGCCTGTATTTCTCTATCTTCATCACTGTATTTTTTTCCTTCTCTTGCCCTCATCTCTACCTCCTATCACTGTACTTTTTCCTCTGCCTGTCTCTCTCTCTCCGTCACT
>JAPQNM010000012.1:1286484-1393984 GCA_029783475.1 Metacarcinus magister | reverse complement strand
TTAGGAAGGAAGGAAAAATGATTAGAAAGCGACCGTCTCTCTCTCTCTCTCTCTCTCTCTCTCTCTCTCTCTCTCTCTCTCTCTCTCTCTCTCTCTCTCTCTCTCTCTCTCTCTCTCTCTCTAATCCTTCATCACAATATAACAACCTTGACGCATCACGATTCTCTTTTCTTTCTTTTTTTTTATGTTTTTTTTTGACACTTTGAATACGAAATAAACTCCTTATATAAACACACACACACACACACACACACACACACACACACACACACACACACACACACACACACACACACACACACACACATGCTTTTCCAGTCCTTGTGTGGAGATGTTTGAGGATGAGTTTTTCCTTTCTCTCTCTATTCCTATTCCTTTCTATTTTTCTTTTTTTCTCTCCTGTTTTCGTTTCTTTTCTTTTCTTTCTGTTGCGTCACTCCGCCTTTTCATTACGTGACCTTCGGATTTTGCCATTAAGGAACACACAATAACGCTCCTCCTCCTCCTCCTCCTCCTCCTCCTCCTCCTCCTCCTCCTCCTCCTCCTCCTCCTCCTCCTCCTTCTTCATCATCTTCGTCATCTTCCTCATTCAACTCGTCCTGATTCTCACTCATCTTCATCTTTTTCATTCCTCTCATTATCATTTTCCTTGTCATCTTTACACGTCATCATCATCATCATCATCATCATCATCATCATCATCATCATCATCATCATCATCATCATCATCATCATCATCATCATCGCCTCTGCCACGGTATCTATAATCAACCTTGACCTTTTCCTTCCTAAACTTCGTGACCTTCAACTCAGTGACATTCCTTGACCTCAGGATATTTACACCTTCACCTTCGACCTCCCAAACCTGTGACCTTGAACCCTCCTCCTCCTCCTCCTCCTCCTCCTCCTCCTCCTCCTCCTCCTACCTGGTCACGAAATCCTACAGGTGTTCTAAACGTGTTCATTCATGTTTACTTTTTCATCAATTTGTAAACTTATTAATCGGCTTTTTATTATTTTTTTTTATAGCTTTTTACCTTTTCTTCTTTTTTTTCTTCGTTTTCTTCTCGTCGTTGGAGGCATCTTGAGGGACAATTTATTTTATTATTTATTTTATTCTAATTTATATATATAGAGAGAGAGAAGGAAAAAAAAAATGTATATTGAAAGACAACATATGGATAGGACAATGAAGGAAGGAGAGAGTGAGGAAAGAGAGAAAGGAAGGAAGGAAAGGAAAGACGAGAGAAGGAAAATAGGTTATATGTGTAGTCGTACCACCACCACCACCACCACCACCACCACCACTTTCACCTCCATCTTCTTTCCTTTACTTATCTAGTCATGGTGATTGGGAGAGAGGGGAGGAGGAAAGAATAGACAGTGGAGGAAACCAATTGACCCATTCCCTCTTTCCTCCTCCTCCTCCTCCTCCTCCTCCTCCATCATGGCTTCCCAAACCTCACCATCGCCTTTGTAAATGTGATTATCGACCTTAAAAGTTACATCCACGCCCACGAAGCTGTACCCATGCCTTCTCAGCCACACCCACGCCCTTAGCACTGCCCACGCCCTCTCAATGTACCCACCCACGCCCTCTCAAAACCACAGTAACATCCTCTTCTTCTTACTGTACTTCACATCCTTTTAAATAGCATCCTCCTCCTCCTCCTCCTCCTCCTCCTCCTCCTCCTCCTCCTCCTCCTCCTCCTCCTCCTCCTCCTCCTCCTCCTCCTCTTCTTCCATTATCGTCATCATGTGGTTAGACAAATGGATCAGTCAAGTGTGTGGATTGACATTGTGGTGTTGTGTGTGTGTGTGTGTGTGTGTGTGTGTGTGTGTGTGTGTGTGTGTGTGTGTGTGTGTGTGTGTGTGTCGCCCATCCATCAATTTCGTTTTTTATTTAAATTTCTTTTTTCTAGAGTTGTATATATATATATTTTTTATCATTGTCTTAGTTTCCTTCCTGTCTTATATTTATTTATTATTTATTTTTTTTCTCTGACTGTGCTTTCTCTTGCTTTCTCTTCCTCCTCCTCCTCCTCCTCCATATGTATTTGTTTGTCTGTTTTATCTAATTCCTCTTTTTCGTAACTTCTTACTAGACTTTCATTCCACTTTTCTTCTTTCTCTTCATCTTTTTGTGTTTGTTCTTCCGTATTGTGTCCTGTCACATTAAATATTCTCTTTATTTTTCATCTTTTCTCTTTGTTTTTCTCTTTAGGGTTCAATGGCCAGGTTTCACTTAATAGTCTAGACCGATAGTAGGATAGTAGGATTGTAGGATACCTGTCCTGAATGCATTTATAATCAAGCTCAACACGTAGAAAACAACACCAACAACAACAACAACAACAAAAGAGACCGGTTTCATTCTATAGGAGGAGGAGGAGGAGGAGGAGGAGGAGGAGGAGGAGGAGGAGGAGGAGGAGGAGGAGGAGGATCACCTTCTAAATATAGTGGAGAGAAAACTACCGGATTCTACTTTTCTAATACTATTTTTTGTTCCTGTCTTTCTCTGTCTCTCTTCTTTCTCATTACTTCCCTTCTATCTCTTAAGTCTTCTTTCTTTTTTTTTCTTCACCTTATATTTTCCTTTCATTTATATTTTCTGATGTTATTTAATTTACTAATCTTATTTGAATTATTCTACCTGATCGTCGACTTGTATTGTCTTGACGTTAGAAAGTTGACCATATCAACATAAGGAAGAAGAAAAAACCACCCAGACTGTCTCTCTCTCTCTCTCTCTCTCTCTCTCTCTCTCTCTCTCTCTCTCTCTCTCTCTCTCTCTCTCTCTCTCTCTCTCTCTCTCTCTCTCTCTCTCTCTTGTCGTTTTAAATTCTTTACATAGATGGCGCACCTTATCAGGACTTGTTTCCTTGTTACGCGCGGAGGGATGTAATAATTCCTTATCAACTCGTTTGTATAGAGATAGCGATAAAGGAGAGAGAGAGAGAGAGAGAGAGAGAGAGAGAGAGAGAGAGAGAGAGAGAGAGAGAGAGAGAGAGAGAGAGAGAGAGAGAGAGAGAGAGAGAGAGAACTAACTTATTAAACCGTACAAACCAAAGCAATTTAATTAAGTGACATTGAAGAAGAATTAGATATTGTATGTAGCTTCTCCTCTTCATCATCATCATCATCATCATCATCATCATCATCATCATCATCATCATCATCATCATCATCATCATCATCATCATCATCATCATCATCATCATCATTAGGAAACAGGTGTGATAACAGGTGTTCATCAGGTGACTTTCCCCTCTTAAGAAGGAGAAGGAAAAGGAGAAGGAGGAGGAGGAGGAGGAGGAGAAAGAGAAAGAGAAGGAGAAGGAGGAGAAGAAGGAGGAGGAGGAGGAGGAGGAGGAGGAGAAGGAGAAGGAATGATTGCATCTTTCTTTCCCTTCTATTGATGTTTGTGAAGTCAAGGATTTTGTCATTTTAATTTACTTGCATATTTTTTTTTTACGGTTTTTTCCTCCATTCTTATTTTCTGCATTTATATGTTTATAATTTTTCAGTCCTCGAGATGTATTTATTTTTTTCTCTTTTTTTTATTATTATATTATCTTCATTTTTTTTAATCTTTTCTTTGATTTTGTGTTTAATTTTTCTTCTTATAATCAATCAACTTTCCTTTTTAATTTTCTTTTATTAATTTTTGTCTTTTTTTAACCTAATTTTGCGTTTCTTCATTTTCTTATTAGTATATAATCAGTAAATTAATGAAGGGAAGACGGGAAGGTTATGTGTGTGAGAGAGAGAGAGAGAGAGAGAGAGAGAGAGAGAGAGAGAGAGAGAGAGAGAGAGAGAGAGAGAGAGAGAGAGAGAGAGAGAGAGAGAGAGAGAGATAAGGTTGCTTCGTGTCTTTAAAGTTTTCTAATCAAGCTTTAGGATTGGTGGTTTGAGATCCTTGAAATCCTTAGAGACGAGACGAATCCTTAGTATGGTGTATGGTGAAGCTGGGACGACTGTGTACACCTGAAAGTGAGATTAATAAAAAAAAAGAAAAAAAGAGAGAATAAAAAAGAAAAAAGAAAAGTACTGGTTTCTCCTTTCTCATTCTGTTGTTGAGACGGAGGTGCAAAATGGTGATATGATCCTTTATTTCTCCCTCACTTTCTCTCTTTTTTTTTTTCCCTCTCTCTCTATTGGTATCATATAATTCTTTTCTATTTAGCAGAGGTAGTTTTTTTTCCCCGCAGGTGTGTGATTGTATAGCTCACCTGTATATACATAAGGGATCTTTACCTGCACGTCACAGGAGCTGCTTTGTGTAGGTCAACTAGCCTCTTGCAGCCTCCTTATTTTCTTATGCTTCTGAAACCATTTATTTCTAGAACATAAGATAATATTTCCACACAGTTTACAGCGGCGCGCGAAACTTTGTGAAGAAACGCCTTGGGGAATTATCTTTGAAAGTGTTTGAAAGCGTTAGGAAAGTAGACAGCATTACGGTGAGGCTGTTAGGGTGAAGGAGAGATTGACGAACGGACGGACGGATGGACGGATGGACGGAAGGTCATCTTAGAAGGGAAGTGTTCACTCTGGCCAGACTTTCACTCTCAGCTCCAGTGTAATGGGTCTCCCTGTTTTTCATCTGGTCGAGTGATGAAAAATTAAAATGCTTGTCACGAGGCCGCAGCGAGGTGACGGTAATGTTTTGTTGCAGGTGACGTGACTATGCATGGATGACGACGGATGTATGACGGATGTATGAATGTATAATGGATGACGGAGAGTTAGGAAAGGGCTGAAGTGCATATAATGATTTTCAGTTTTTTTTTTTTCTCTCTTTCTCTCTCTCTCTCTACCCCTCCTCCTCGCCCGCTCCCCTTGCCTGAGGTGTAATGGCCGTCACCAGGTGTGCGGTGCGACCTGTACTACCTAGATATCCGCGGCACGTAAGGGAGAGGGAGATATCATCGTCCTATCCATAATCATAATATTTTACCGCCGTCATAAGCATCAGCCAGCGAGGCGGTGCAGTGAAGTGTATAGGAGTCAAGGGTGAATGCCAGGCCAGGTTAACGAGGCACCGCTCTACTCTATTGGGAACTCCGATCGAGGTTGTAATATTTCTCTTCAGTCACCCTAATCCTAGCCTCACCATTTTCAGTGTCATCCTAATCCTGGTTACATGTTCCTTAGTTACCTGATCCCCCGAAGGTGACTTGGAAGAGAAAGTATTCATTTTTATTATTTTAACGACCTCTACTCAAGTCTTTTATGTATAATGAGGCAAGAACAAGATTTGAAGCAACACCCAGACGTTCGAATCATTGCGTGCTCGGAACTAGGGTTCAGACTGCTGCTTCATCGTTGCCACATTGAGAGAAAAAAAATAAATTATGAAACCCCAGTGTTTTTTTTTGCAGTGTTAAGCATCAATGCATCCCGCGCCATTGTAAGGACTATTTCAGGCGTTGAATTAATGTAGTGACGTCAAGAAAGGTGCAGGTGGTGGTTGTGAAAGGTAAGCTTGATGAAAACATGGCACGTATGTCCCTCCTCCCTCCATCACCCCCAAAGCGGAGGAAGGAAGGAAGGAGGAAGGCATCACGTAGCCTCGACCTGAGAGACATTGGAAGAGTCATGGAGGTAAAAATGATCAAAATGAAAGTTTACCATACAGTGTAAATTGTGGCGAGCTTACCTGGGCACACCTGAGGACATTTACTACCGGACATCACTTGTTTCTAGTCGTCACACGCGCAGGGAAGAAAAAACAACAGCAACACAGCAAGTCGTCCCTACCGCTGTGTGTTGAGCTCCGCCATGACGTAGTACAACCCAACACAGGTGAGCCTCGTAGTAATCAATTCATATCATCTTAATCTGGTGAGGGTTTTTTTTCTCGCTTGAGTAGATGGAAGACTATTGAAGCAGTGAGTGCATTGTTGGTGAGGTAGGCTTGACTGTGACTCGATCAATGGAAAGTGGAAGCATAAATGAAGTTAACTGTGGTATTAATATCTCAAAATGGTGGTAAAAAGGATATTTCTTTTTTCGCTGTTCATCCCTTGGAGTCTGTCTGTCTTGATTAGTATTGTCCTGTATAACTCCACCACAAAAGATAAAAAAAAATAGTTTGTATGATGTTTTAGAATAATGTGAAGAGACGAGGATACGTGAAGTGTGTTAAGTGTGAGAACATAGAGGTGGTTCCCTTGGCTGAGTCCAGTATCCAAGCGGGGCAAGAGTGGAGCAGGGAAAGGACGTAAGGGAGGGGCAAGGGTTTGGTATGTCTGCAGGTGATATTAGTACAGGTATTCCCAGCATTCCACCTGACCGTCATTCCTTAGTGCGATTATTGAAAGCTTGACAAATTATAGCTTCTGGTTCATAAAGGTTAAACTGATCACAGAGTTAAAGATATGAGATAAGATAAAATGCACCTTTGTTCTGCTGTTCAATGTGTTGGGTGAGTTCCTTGATGGAATTCAAATAGACTTACTTTCCCATCGCCTCACCTGTGTGGCATGAAACACCTCATTAGCATCGCATTCACCTGTTTGCCTTGAAAGCGATAAGACCAAGTGTTGCCTGTAATGATGGGCGACATGAGTGTACGTTTGTTGGTGTGTGCGGATCAATTAGTGATGAGATGATCGTTGTAATTTATGTTACGGTTCATGGTTTGTAATTAGACCATACTGAACGTGTTTCAATTGTTTGGCGGTATTGATTGTGTCTTGATAGTTAGTGTGTGTGTGTGTGTGTGTGTGTGTGTGTGTGTGTGTGTGTGTGTGTGTGTGTGTGTGTGTGTGTGTGTGTGTGTGTCCTTGCATAACAAACACAGTCATTAAGTGTCATTACATTATAATGAGTTAAATAAAACATTAATTAGAGTGACAACACATTTATTAATAAAATCTAACAAAGTACAATTCACTTATAATGTAAAGATTGCGGACAATATTTTTTAATATTCATCAAAATTGATCAAATAGAAAAATAAAATCCAATTTTCTTGTCAAGTTAATTATTTCATAATAATAAATAATAAATAATGTCATTGTCAAAACAGTTCGTCTTTTTCATAAAGATCCATAAATATTGTAGCCGTTGTCACGTTTGTTTACTTTAGTTTTGGTTTAGTTCAGCCGCCACAGTGTTTGTGGTGATGGCGTGGTGGTGGTGGTGGTGGTGGTGGCCGGGCCTTGTCCTTGGCCTCCGCTTGGTACAGGATGTCGTTGATGCAGGACACGGCCTGCGCCACGCTACCCCGCGGGCCGTGCACGCACACGTTGCGTGCGTGGTGGTCTTGGTGCCGCGGGACCTTCACCCGCACGTGCGGGAAGTGTGCCTGCAGTGTAGTGAGGGTGGCGCCCCCAGGCCCGATGATGTGGCGCCGCTGGTGTGGCTCCACCCTCACGGAGGCCACCACGTGCTGCTCCCTCTGCAGCACGGCCTCCAGGCACGACACTGCCGCCGCCACCTGGCGGGCAGGACCTCGCACCCTCACGGTGTGGTCCTTGAGGTCCTTCGGGGGCGGGACGCTGACCCGCACGCCGCGGCACTCCGCCTCAACCTTGGTGATGGTGGTGCCCTTGGGGCCTATGATGTGGTGCCGCATGGCCGGCGCCACTGTGAGGCAGGACTCCACAACCTGCTCACTCCAAGACTGTCGCACGGAGCCAGCCTCGGCCTGCGCAAACTGGACCTTGTTACCTACTGTTGTGCGGGCTTGGTTCACCTTCACCTTCACCTTCCGTGGCGCCTCACACTCTGAGGTCACCTTCACCTCCGTCACCGTCACCTTCACTTCCCCTTCCACCTTCACCTCGTCCCCTTCGGACATGGTCGCCTTCTTCTTATTCTTCTTTTTCTTCTTGACAATCGTCCACTCGCACGCCTCGGCCTCCAGCACGTGCCCGTCACCAACACGCAACACGGGTACGGTGGCCTCATCGTGCACGGGCCCGCCGGCCTCCTCGTGCACGGGCACGGCGGCGAATTCTGTGTCCGTCACAGTGTCAGCCTCACACGCTGGCAAGTCTTGGTGCGTCATAGGCTCGTAACTATGCACGTCACCATCCGTCACAGCCTCGTCACCATGCACGTGGTGAGCGGCGTCGTGCTGGTGCACGTGCTGTACGTCAGCCTCGTGCACGGCCTGGGATGGCGCCTTGATTGCAGCACAGCCCGCGTAGTGCAGGTTGAGTGCAAGTGTGCCGTTGTGCACGCGTTGCATCAAGTTCTGGAATGAGCCAACAGCCTTGTGCTGCACGGTGCGGCCCCGCAGGCAGTACAGCTTGAGGTCCAGCTGCTGCCTGCCTGCCCTCCGCAGCAGGGCGGGCACGTCCATCCACGCCACCTGATGGGACTCGTTCACACACACGTGTTCGGACTCCTGCCTCCAGCTGGCACTGTGCAGGCGGACCGTAGCCACCTTGCGACGGAACGTGAACCAGCACTCCCCCCGCTGCTTCACCACCACACGCACACGGTCAGGGTGCGGCGTGCGGGGGGGCAGGTGCACACACACGCGCAAGGTGATGTGCAACATCGGAGAGTCAGTCATCATCGTTGTTGTTAGGTTAGCTTGGTGCTCACCTAGCATCGCGGGTCTACTCTCACAGTATTGTAATGACATTGTCTATATAACAATTATACTATCTGTCAAAACCAAGGAGGCCAAAATATTAGGGTAGCAAATATTACACTTGAAAACTAACTCCAACCTGAAAATAGGAACTTAACTTCAAGATGAAACCTGAAAATAAACTCTAAGCTGACCCACACACACGCACACGCGCACACGCGCGCACACACGCACACACACGCACACACACACACACACACACACACACACACACACACACACACACACACACACACACACACACACACACACACACACACACGGGGCCGATGATATACAGAGAATTTTTACTTTTATACTAAAACTTTTATATATATATATATATATATATATATATATATATATATATATATATATACATATATATATATATATATATATATATATATATATATATAAATATATATATATATATATATATATATATATATATATATATATATATATATATATATAAAGATTGTCCCCCTCAATGGATGAGGGACACGGGCTAATTGTGAGCCAGTCTGAGTGTGGCATTATATCAGTTGTTTAGCGTGGAGACGGGTGTGTGTGACATGTGTGGAGTAGGGTGACCACATGTCCCTTAAAATACTGAATCGTTCCGTATTGAAGAGTTAAATGTTGCGTTCCGTTTTGAACCAATACGGAACGCCATTTGTTCCGTATTTGGCTGTATGAATAGTCAAGCAAATGAAATCATTAATTCAAAATCATCGTGACCAAATATTGAGTCAATTATATAACCAGCTCACAAAAAATATGAGTTTGTCCAGACGAGACTGCAAAGACTCCAATATCTCTAATAGCTTACGAGAAAATGAGGAGCAAAGTCATGTTTTTATATAAATATAAAGTTTTATTTTACTGCGTAATTATTAGTCATAGAACAAATATTCATAATTACAGTTGTACAGTTTAATTAGGTGTATCAGATGCTGCAATGATATTTCCAATATCTCTAATAGCTTTCGAAAAAATGAGGAAGAAAGTCATGTTTTTATAAATATATAGTTTCATTTTACTGCGTAATTATTAGTCATATAACTAATATTCATAATGACAGTTGTACAGTTTTATTAGATCTATCAGATGCTGCAATGATATTTCCAATATCTCTTATAGCTTTCGAGAAAATGAGGAGAAAGTCATGTTTTTAAAAATATTTTTTTTTACTGTGTATAGTCTAGACAAATATTTATAATGAAAGTTGTACAGTTTAATTAGGTCTATCAGATGCTGGAATGATATTTCCAATATCTCTAATAGCTTACGAGAAAATGAGGAGGAAAGTCATGTTTTTATATAAATATATAGTTTCATTTTACTGCGTAATTATTAGTCATATAACTAATATTCATAATGACAGTTGTACAGTTTTATTAGATCTATCAGATGCTGCAATGATATTTCCAATATCTCTTATAGCTTTCGAGAAAATGAGGAGGAAAGTCATGTTTTTATATAAATATATAGTTTTATTTTACTGCGTAATTATGAGTCATAGAACAAATATTCATAATTACGGTTGTACAGTTTAATTATGTGTATCAGATGCTGCAATAATATTTCCAATATCTCTAATAGCTTTCGAGAAAATGAGGAGCAAGTTCATGTTTTTATATAAATATAAAGTTTTATTTTACTGCGTAATTATTAGTCATACAACAAATATTCATAATATCAGTTGTACAGTTTAATTAGGTCTATCAGATGCTGGAATGATATTTCCAATATCTCTAATAGCTTACGAGAAAATGAGGAGGAAAGTCATGTTTTTATATAAATATATAGTTTCATTTTACTGCGTAATTATTAGTCATATAACTAATATTCATAATGACAGTTGTACAGTTTTATTAGATCTATCAGATGCTGCAATGATATTTCCAATATCTCTTATAGCTTTCGAGAAAATGAGGAGGAAAGTCATGTTTTTATATAAATATATAGTTTTATTTTACTGCGTAATTATGAGTCATACAACAAATATTCATAATATCAGTTGTACAGTTTAATTAGGTCTATCAGATGCTGCAATGATATTTCCAATATCTCTAATAGCTTACGAGAAAATGAGGAGGAAAGTCATGTTTTTATATAAATATATAGTTTCATTTTACTGCGTAATTATTAGTCATATAACTAATATTCATAATGACAGTTGTACAGTTTAATTAGGTCTATCAGATGCTGCAATGATATTTCCAATATCTCTTATAGCTTTCGAGAAAATGAGGAGGAAAGTCATGTTTTTATATAAATATATAGTTTTATTTTACTGCGTAATTATGAGTCATACAACAAATATTCATAATTACGGTTGTACAGTTTAATTAGGTATATCAGATGCTGCAATGATATTTCCAATATCTCTAATAGCTTACGAGAAAATGAGGAGGAAAGTCATGTTTTTATATAAATATATAGTTTCATTTTACTACGTAATTATTAGTCACATAACTAATATTCATAATGACAGTTGTACAGTTTTATTAGATCTATCAGATGCTGCAATGATATGCATCAAGATAAGGCTCATTAGAATTAGGTATCTATCTATATAGAGGCAGAAAACAACTCAACTCAACTCCCACCGCTCGTTCTGTCATGACCGGCCCATCAAAATCTTCACTACTGACTGTCACCGGTGCCAATGGCTATGGAAGTGATTTATTTTCATTAAAAAAATGTAATGCAGTACTTTTATTGCAGTGTCAAGCTCCATCAAGAGCTATCAGTAACCCACGTATACTCCTACACAGGACCCGTTACCCCGTAAGGAACACATATACTCTTAACTTCCACGAATATTCTTGTAATGACTGTTACAGCTCAAAGCAGTTCATAACTATGCCTTACAACACGTTTAACCATCTTACAGACCCTCGTGGATGTGTAGAATTGATCTCAACCTAGGGGATTATTTTGGTCACTTTTGCTACTTCGGGAAATTTTGGATTTTTTTTCCTCTTCGATTTTGTTCTTTTTAAACTATGTTGTACATGGGAATAATGTAAGACATTCAGCTTAGTTTCAGTTAATTTCACCAGCAACTTTTATTGCTATCAAGGAATTTATTTGGGTTAAAACAAATGATAAAATCAGTATGGTGGATCTAATACTTTACCAATGTTGATGGAAAAGATATCCGATATTCCTTATGAAATTACCAACTAATAAACACAGCACTTGGTTCAATTGGTATCTTAGCTTAGAAGCTATTACTGTTTGTTTCATGACATCAAAATTTTAGTAAATAACTATTTTTCATGAGATGGATACCGATCAAATATAGCAAAGAGTTATGTTGTGAAATCATAAATATTTTTCGCTTTCTTTTAAACCCTATCCCATTCCAATCCTGCGTCTAGTTTCTTTTTTCGTTATATAGAATCTACGTAATTTACGTGAGGACGTAATATATATTTTCTTAATACTGTGTTTATCGGTACTTGTTACATACCATAAGGATCGGAAAACTCTGCAGATTCTGAATCCATGATTGAAAACTCAATACGAGTAAAACGAAAGGAGTTACAGCTAGTTTCAGTAGAAAATGTGATGAAAACCAGTTTTTATACACTATTTCAGGATGGCAGAGTCTGTTTGAATACTCCTGTAGTATACATAGCCTTCCTCTGACCTTCTGAAATGCTGCTGCATCAAGATAAGGCTCACTAGAATTAGGTATCTATCTATATAGAGGCAGAAAACAACTCAACTCAACTCCCACCGTTCGTTCGGTCATGACCGGCCCATCAAAATCTTCACTACTGACTGTCACCGGTGCCAATGGCTATGGAAGTGATTTATTTTCATTAAAAAAATGCAATAATATTTCCAATATCTCTAATAGCTTTCGAGAAAATGAGGAGCAAGTTCATGTTTTTATATAAATATAAAGTTTTATTTTACTGCGTAATTATTAGTCATACAACAAATATTCATAATATCAGTTGTACAGTTTAATTAGGTCTATCAGATGCTGCAATGATATTTCCAATATCTCTAATAGCTTACGAGAAAATGAGGAGGAAAGTCATGTTTTTATATAAATATATAGTTTCATTTTACTGCGTAATTATTAGTCATATAACTAATATTCATAATGACAGTTGTACAGTTTTATTAGATCTATCAGATGCTGCAATGATATTTCCAATATCTCTTATAGCTTTCGAGAAAATGAGGAGGAAAGTCATGTTTTTATATAAATATATAGTTTTATTTTACTGCGTAATTATGAGTCATAGAACAAATATTCATAATTACGGTTGTACAGTTTAATTATGTGTTTCAGATGCTGCAATAATATTTCCAATATCTCTAATAGCTTTCGAGAAAATGAGGAGCAAGTTCATGTTTTTATATAAATATAAAGTTTTATTTTACTGCGTAATTATTAGTCATAAAACTAATATTCATAATATCAGTTGTACAGTTTAATTAGGTCTATCAGATGCTGCAATGATATTTCCAATATCTCTAATAGCTTACGAGAAAATGAGGAGGAAAGTCATGTTTTTATATAAATATATAGTTTCATTTTACTGCGTAATTATTAGTCATATAACTAATATTCATAATGACAGTTGTACAGTTTTATTAGATCTATCAGATGCTGCAATGATATTTCCAATATCTCTGATAGCTTTCGAGAAAATGAGGAGGAAAGTCATGTTTTTATATAAATATATAGTTTTATTTTACTGCGTAATTATGAGTCATACAACAAATATTCATAATATCAGTTGTACAGTTTAATTAGGTCTATCAGATGCTGCAATGATATTTCCAATATCTCTAATAGCTTACGAGAAAATGAGGAGGAAAGTCATGTTTTTATATAAATATATAGTTTCATTTTACTGCGTAATTATTAGTCATATAACTAATATTCATAATGACAGTTGTACAGTTTTATTAGATCTATCAGATGCTGCAATGATATTTCCAATATCTCCTATAGCTTTCGAGAAAATGAGGAGGAAAGTCATGTTTTTATATAAATATATAGTTTTATTTTACTGCGTAATTATGAGTCATAGAACATATATTCATAATTACGGTTGTACAGTTTAATTATGTGTATCAGATGCTGCAATAATATTTCCAATATCTCTAATAGCTTTCGAGAAAATGAGGAGCAAGTTCATGTTTTTATATAAATATAAAGTTTTATTTTACTGCGTAATTATTAGTCATACAACAAATATTCATAATATCAGTTGTACAGTTTAATTAGGTCTATCAGATGCTGGAATGATATTTCCAATATCTCTAATAGCTTAGGAGAAAATGAGGAGGAAAGTCATGTTTTTATATAAATATATAGTTTCATTTTACTGCGTAATTATTAGTCATATAACTAATATTCATAATGACAGTTGTACAGTTTTATTAGATCTATCAGATGCTGCAATGATATTTCCAATATCTCTTATAGCTTTCGAGAAAATGAGGAGGAAAGTCATGTTTTTATATAAATATATAGTTTTATTTTACTGCGTAATTATGAGTCATACAACAAATATTCATAATATCAGTTGTACAGTTTAATTAGGTCTATCAGATGCTGCAATGATATTTCCAATATCTCTAATAGCTTACGAGAAAATGAGGAGGAAAGTCATGTTTTTATATAAATATATAGTTTCATTTTACTGCGTAATTATTAGTCATATAACTAATATTCATAATGACAGTTGTACAGTTTTATTAGATCTATCAGATGCTGCAATGATATTTCCAATATCTCTTATAGCTTTCGAGAAAATGAGGAGGAAAGTCATGTTTTTATATAAATATATAGTTTTATTTTACTGCGTAATTATGAGTCATACAACAAATATTCATAATTACGGTTGTACAGTTTAATTAGGTATATCAGATGCTGCAATGATATTTCCAATATCTCTAATAGCTTACGAGAAAATGAGGAGGAAAGTCATGTTTTTATATAAATATATAGTTTCATTTTACTACGTAATTATTAGTCACATAACTAATATTCATAATGACAGTTGTACAGTTTTATTAGATCTATCAGATGCTGCAATGATATGCATCAAGATAAGGCTCATTAGAATTAGGTATCTATCTATATAGAGGCAGAAAACAACTCAACTCAACTCCCACCGGTCGTTCTGTCATGACCGGCCCATCAAAATCTTCACTACTGACTGTCACCGGTGCCAATGGCTATGGAAGTGATTTATTTTCATTAAAAAAATGTAATGCAGTACTTTTATTGCAGTGTCAAGCTCCATCAAGAGCTATCAGTAACCCACGTATACTCCTACACAGGACCCGTTACCCCGTAAGGAACACATATACTCTTAACTTCCACGAATATTCTTGTAATGACTGTTACAGCTCAAAGCAGTTCATAACTATGCCTTACAACACGTTTAACCATCTTACAGACCCTCGTGGATGTGTAGAATTGATCTCAACCTAGGGGATTATTTTGGTCACTTTTGCTACTTCGGGAAATTTTGGATTTTTTTTCCTCTTCGATTTTGTTCTTTTTAAACTATGTTGTACATGGGAATAATGTAAGACATTCAGCTTAGTTTCAGTTAATTTCACCAGCAACTTTTATTGCTATCAAGGAATTTATTTGGGTTAAAACAAATGATAAAATCAGTATGGTGGATCTAATACTTTACCAATGTTGATGGAAAAGATATCAGATATTCCTTATGAAATTACCAACTAATAAACACAGCACTTGGTTCAATTGGTATCTTAGCTTAGAAGCTATTACTGTTTGTTTCATGACATCAAAATTTTAGTAAATAACTATTTTTCATGAGATGGATACCGATCAAATATAGCAAAGAGTTATGTTGTGAAATCATAAATATTTTTCGCTTTCTTTTAAACCCTATCCCATTCCAATCCTGCGTCTAGTTTCTTTTTTCGTTATATAGAATCTACGTAATTTACGTGAGGACGTAATATATATTTTCTTAATACTGTGTTGATCGGTACTTGTTACATACCATAAGGATCGGAAAACTCTGCAGATTCTGAATCCATGATTGAAAACTCAATACGAGTAAAACGAAAGGAGTTACAGCTAGTTTCAGTAGAAAATGTGATGAAAACCAGTTTTTATACACTATTTCAGGATGGCAGAGTCTGTTTGAATACTCCTGTAGTATACATAGCCTTCCTCTGACCTTCTGAAATGCTGCTGCATCAAGATAAGGCTCACTAGAATTAGGTATCTATCTATATAGAGGCAGAAAACAACTCAACTCAACTCCCACCGTTCGTTCGGTCATGACCGGCCCATCAAAATCTTCACTACTGACTGTCACCGGTGCCAATGGCTATGGAAGTGATTTATTTTCATTAAAAAAATAAAATAATATTTCCAATATCTCTAATAGCTTTCGAGAAAATGAGGAGCAAGTTCATGTTTTTATATAAATATAAAGCTTTATTTTACTGCGTAATTATTAGTCATACAACAAATATTCATAATATCAGTTGTACAATTTAATTAGGTCTATCAGATGCTGCAATGATATTTCCAATATCTCTAATAGCTTACGAGAAAATGAGGAGGAAAGTCATGTTTTTATATAAAAATATAGTTTCATTTTACTGCGTAATTATTAGTCATATAACTAATATTCATAATGACAGTTTTACAGTTTTATTAGATCTATCAGATGCTGCAATGATATTTCTAATATCTCTTATAGCTTTCGAGAAAATGAGGAGGAAAGTCATGTTTTTATATAAATATATAGTTTTATTTTACTGCGTAATTATGAGTCATAGAACAAATATTCATAATTACGGTTGTACAGTTTAATTATGTGTATCAGATGCTGCAATAATATTTCCAATATCTCTAATAGCTTTCGAGAAAATGAGGAGCAAGTTCATGTTTTTATATAAATATAAAGTTTTATTTTACTGCGTAATTATTAGTCATAAAACAAATATTCATAATATCAGTTGTACAGTTTAATTAGGTCTATCAGATGCTGCAATGATATTTCCAATATCTCTAATAGCTTACGAGAAAATGAGGAGGAAAGTCATGTTTTTATATAAATATATAGTTTCATTTTACTGCGTAATTATTAGTCATATAACTAATATTCATAATGACAGTTGTACAGTTTTATTAGATCTATCAGATGCTGCAATGATATTTCCAATATCTCTGATAGCTTTCGAGAAAATGAGGAGGAAAGTCATGTTTTATATAAATATATAGTTTTATTTTACTGCGTAATTATGAGTCATACAACAAATATTCATAATATCAGTTGTACAGTTTAATTAGGTCTATCAGATGCTGCAATGATATTTCCAATATCTCTAATAGCTTACGAGAAAATGAGGAGGAAAGTCATGTTTTTATATAAATATATAGTTTCATTTTACTGCGTAATTATTAGTCATATAACTAATATTCATAATGACAGTTGTACAGTTTTATTAGATCTATCAGATGCTCCAATGATATTTCCAATATCTCCTATAGCTTTCGAGAAAATGAGGAGGAAAGTCATGTTTTTATATAAATATATAGTTTTATTTTACTGCGTAATTATGAGTCATAGAACATATATTCATAATTACGGTTGTACAGTTTAATTAGGTCTATCAGATGCTGCAATGATATTTCCAATATCTCTAATAGCTTACGAGAAAATGAGGAGGAAATTCATGTTTTTATATAAATATATAGTTTCATTTTACTGCGTAATTATTAGTCATATAACTAATATTCATAATGACAGTTGTACAGTTTTATTAGATCTATCAGATGCTGCAATGATATTTCCAATATCTCTTATAGCTTTCGAGAAAATGAGGAGGAAATTCATGTTTTTATATAAATATATAGTTTTATTTTACTGCGTAATTATGAGTCATACAACAAATATTCATAATTACGGTTGTACAGTTTAATTAGGTATATCAGATGCTGCAATGATATTTCCAATATCTCTAATAGCTTACGAGAAAATGAGGAGGAAAGTCATGTTTTTATATAAATATATAGTTTCATTTTACTACGTAATTATTAGTCACATAACTAATATTCATAATGACAGTTGTACAGTTTTATTAGATCTATCAGATGCTGCAATGATATGCATCAAGATAAGGCTCATTAGAATTAGGTATCTATCTATATAGAGGCAGAAAACAACTCAACTCAACTCCCACCGGTCGTTCTGTCATGACCGGCCCATCAAAATCTTCACTACTGACTGTCACCGGTGCCAATGGCTATGGAAGTGATTTATTTTCATTAAAAAAATGTAATGCAGTACTTTTATTGCAGTGTCAAGCTCCATCAAGAGCTATCAGTAACCCACGTATACTCTTACACAGGACCCGTTACCCCGTAAGGAACACATATACTCTTAACTTCCACGAATATTCTTGTAATGACTGTTACAGCTCAAAGCAGTTCATAACTATGCCTTACAACACGTTTGACCATCTTACAGACCCTCGTGGATGTGTAGAATTGATCTCAACCTAGGGGATTATTTTGGTCACTTTTGCTACTTCGGGAAATTTTGGATATTTTTTCCTCTTCGATTTTGTTCTTTTTAAACTATGTTGTACATGGGAATAATGTAAGACATTCAGCTTAGTTTCAGTTAATTTCACCAGCAACTTTTATTGCTATCAAGGAATTTATTTGGGTTAAAACAAATGATAAAATCAGTATGGTGGATCTAATACTTTACCAATGTTGATGGAAAAGATATCCGATATTCCTTATGAAATTACCAACTAATAAACACAGCACTTGGTTCAATTGGTATCTTAGCTTAGAAGCTATTACTGTTTGTTTCATGACATCAAAATTTTAGTAAATAACGATTTTTCATGAGATGGATACCGATCAAATATAGCAAAGAGTTATGTTGTGAAATCATAAATATTTTTCGCTTTCTTTTAAACCCTATCCCATTCTAATCCTGCGTCTAGTTTCTTTTTTCGTTATATAGAATCTACGTAATTTACGTGAGGACGTAATATATATTTTCTTAATACTGTGTTGATCGGTACTTGTTACATACCATAAGGATCGGAAAACTCTGCAGATTCTGAATCCATGATTGAAAACTCAATACGAGTAAAACGAAAGGAGTTACAGCTAGTTTCAGTAGAAAATGTGATGAAAACCAGTTTTTATACACTATTTCAGGATGGCAGAGTCTGTTTGAATACTCCTGTAGTATACATAGCCTTCCTCTGACCTTCTGAAATGCTGCTGCATCAAGATAAGGCTCACTAGAATTAGGTATCTATCTATATAGAGGCAGAAAACAACTCAACTCAACTCCCACCGTTCGTTCGGTCATGACCGGCCCATCAAAATCTTCACTACTGACTGTCACCGGTGCCAATGGCTATGGAAGTGATTTATTTTCATTAAAAAAATAAAATAATATTTCCAATATCTCTAATAGCTTTCGAGAAAATGAGGAGCAAGTTCATGTTTTTATATAAATATAAAGCTTTATTTTACTGCGTAATTATTAGTCATACAACAAATATTCATAATATCAGTTGTACAATTTAATTAGGTCTATCAGATGCTGCAATGATATTTCCAATATCTCTAATAGCTTACGAGAAAATGAGGAGGAAAGTCATGTTTTTATATAAAAATATAGTTTCATTTTACTGCGTAATTATTAGTCATATAACTAATATTCATAATGACAGTTTTACAGTTTTATTAGATCTATCAGATGCTGCAATGATATTTCTAATATCTCTTATAGCTTTCGAGAAAATGAGGAGGAAAGTCATGTTTTTATATAAATATATAGTTTTATTTTACTGCGTAATTATGAGTCATAGAACAAATATTCATAATTACGGTTGTACAGTTTAATTATGTGTATCAGATGCTGCAATAATATTTCCAATATCTCTAATAGCTTTCGAGAAAATGAGGAGCAAGTTCATGTTTTTATATAAATATAAAGTTTTATTTTACTGCGTAATTATTAGTCATAAAACAAATATTCATAATATCAGTTGTACAGTTTAATTAGGTCTATCAGATGCTGCAATGATATTTCCAATATCTCTAATAGCTTACGAGAAAATGAGGAGGAAAGTCATGTTTTTATATAAATATATAGTTTCATTTTACTGCGTAATTATTAGTCATATAACTAATATTCATAATGACAGTTGTACAGTTTTATTAGATCTATCAGATGCTGCAATGATATTTCCAATATCTCTTATAGCTTTCGAGAAAAAGAGGAGGAAAGTCATGTTTTTATATAAATATATAGTTTTATTTTACTGCGTAATTATGAGTCATAGAACAAATATTCATAATTACGGTTGTACAGTTTAATTATGTGTATCAGATGCTGCAATAATATTTCCAATATCTCTAATAGCTTTCGAGAAAATGAGGAGCAAGTTCATGTTTTTATATAAATATAAAGTTTTATTTTACTGCGTAATTATTAGTCATACAACAAATATTCATAATATCAGTTGTACAGTTTAATTAGGTCTATCAGATGCTGCAATGATATTTCCAATATCTCTAATAGCTTACGAGAAAATGAGGAGGAAAGTCATGTTTTTATATAAATATATAGTTTTATTTTACTGCGTAATTATGAGTCATACAACAAATATTCATAATTACGGTTGTACAGTTTAATTAGGTATATCAGATGCTGCAATGATATTTCCAATATCTCTAATAGCTTACGAGAAAATGAGGAGGAAAGTCATGTTTTTATATAAATATATAGTTTCATTTTACTACGTAATTATTAGTCACATAACTAATATTCATAATGACAGTTGTACAGTTTTATTAGATCTATCAGATGCTGCAATGATATGCATCAAGATAAGGCTCATTAGAATTAGGTATCTATCTATATAGAGGCAGAAAACAACTCAACTCAACTCCCACCGGTCGTTCTGTCATGACCGGCCCATCAAAATCTTCACTACTGACTGTCACCGGTGCCAATGGCTATGGAAGTGATTTATTTTCATTAAAAAAATGTAATGCAGTACTTTTATTGCAGTGTCAACCTCCATCAAGAGCTATCAGTAACCCACGTATACTCCTACACAGGACCCGTTACCCCGTAAGGAACACATATACTCTTAACTTCCACGAATATTCTTGTAATGACTGTTACAGCTCAAAGCAGTTCATAACTATGCCTTACAACACGTTTAACCATCTTACAGACCCTCGTGGATGTGTAGAATTGATCTCAACCTAGGGGATTATTTTGGTCACTTTTGCTACTTCGGGAAATTTTGGATTATTTTTCCTCTTCGATTTTGTTCTTTTTAAACTATGTTGTACATGGGAATAATGTAAGACATTCAGCTTAGTTTCAGTTAATTTCACCAGCAACTTTTATTGCTATCAAGGAATTTATTTGGGTTAAAACAAATGATAAAATCAGTATGGTGGATCTAATACTTTACCAATGTTGATGGAAAATATATCCGATATTCCTTATGAAATTACCAACTAATAAACACAGCACTTGGTTCAATTGGTATCTTAGCTTAGAAGCTATTACTGTTTGTTTCATGACATCAAAATTTTAGTAAATAACTATTTTTCATGAGATGGATACCGATCAAATATAGCAAAGAGTTATGTTGTGAAATCATAAATATTTTTCGCTTTCTTTTAAACCCTATCCCATTCTAATCCTGCGTCTAGTTTCTTTTTTCGTTATATAGAATCTACGTAATTTACGTGAGGACGTAATATATATTTTCTTAATACTGTGTTGATCGGTACTTGTTACATACCATAAGGATCGGAAAACTCTGCAGATTCTGAATCCATGATTGAAAACTCAATACGAGTAAAACGAAAGGAGTTACAGCTAGTTTCAGTAGAAAATGTGATGAAAACCAGTTTTTATACACTATTTCAAGATGGCAGAGTCTGTTTGAATACTCCTGTAGTATACATAGCCTTCCTCTGACCTTCTGAAATGCTGCTGCATCAAGATAAGGCTCACTAGAATTAGGTATCTATCTATATAGAGGCAGAAAACAACTCAACTCAACTCCCACCGGTCGTTCTGTCATGACCGGCCCATCAAAATCTTCACTACTGACTGTCACCGGTGCCAATGGCTATGGAAGTGATTTATTTTCATTAAAAAAATAAAATAATATTTCCAATATCTCTAATAGCTTTCGAGAAAATGAGGAGCAAGTTTATGTTTTTATATAAATATAAAGCTTTATTTTACTGCGTAATTATTAGTCATACAACAAATATTCATAATATCAGTTGTACAATTTAATTAGGTCTATCAGATGCTGCAATGATATTTCCAATATCTCTAATAGCTTACGAGAAAATGAGGAGGAAAGTCATGTTTTTATATAAAAATATAGTTTCATTTTACTGCGTAATTATTAGTCATATAACTAATATTCATAATGACAGTTGTACAGTTTTATTAGATCTATCAGATGCTGCAATGATATTTCCAATATCTCTTATAGCTTTCGAGAAAATGAGGAGGAAAGTCATGTTTTTATATAAATATATAGCTTTATTTTACTGCGTAATTATGAGTCATAGAACAAATATTCATAATTACGGTTGTACAGTTTAATTATGTGTTTCAGATGCTGCAATAATATTTCCAATATCTCTAATAGCTTTCGAGAAAATGAGGAGCAAGTTCATGTTTTTATATAAATATAAAGTTTTATTTTACTGCGTAATTATTAGTCATAAAACTAATATTCATAATATCAGTTGTACAGTTTAATTAGGTCTATCAGATGCTGCAATGATATTTCCAATATCTCTAATAGCTTACGAGAAAATGAGGAGGAAAGTCATGTTTTTATATAAATATATAGTTTCATTTTACTGCGTAATTATTATTCATATAACTAATATTCATAATGACAGTTGTACAGTTTTATTAGATCTATCAGATGCTGCAATGATATTTCCAATATCTCTGATAGCTTTCGAGAAAATGAGGAGGAAAGTCATGTTTTTATATAAATGTATAGTTTTATTTTACTGCGTAATTATGAGTCATACAACAAATATTCATAATATCAGTTGTACAGTTTAATTAGGTCTATCAGATGCTGCAATGATATTTCCAATATCTCTAATAGCTTACGAGAAAATGAGGAGGAAAGTCATGTTTTTATATAAATATATAGTTTCATTTTACTGCGTAATTATTAGTCATATAACTAATATTCATAATGACAGTTGTACAATTTATTAGATCTATCAGATGCTCCAATGATATTTCCAATATCTCCTATAGCTTTCGAGAAAATGAGGAGGAAAGTCATGTTTTTATATAAATATATAGTTTCATTTTACTACGTAATTATTAGTCACATAACTAATATTCATAATGACAGTTGTACAGTTTTATTAGATCTATCAGATGCTGCAATGATATGCATCAAGATAAGGCTCATTAGAATTAGGTATCTATCTATATAGAGGCAGAAAACAACTCAACTCAACTCCCACCGGTCGTTCTGTCATGACCGGCCCATCAAAATCTTCACTACTGACTGTCACCGGTGCCAATGGCTATGGAAGTGATTTATTTTCATTAAAAAAATGTAATGCAGTACTTTTATTGCAGTGTCAAGCTCCATCAAGAGCTATCAGTAACCCACGTATACTCCTACACAGGACCCGTTACCCCGTAAGGAACACATATACTCTTAACTTCCACGAATATTCTTGTAATGACTGTTACAGCTCAAAGCAGTTCATAACTATGCCTTACAACATGTTTAACCATCTTACAGACCCTCGTGGATGTGTAGAATTGATCTCAACCTAGGGGATTATTTTGGTCACTTTTGCTACTTCGGGAAATTTTGGATTTTTTTTCCTCTTCGATTTTGTTCTTTTTAAACTATGTTGTACATGGGAATAATGTAAGACATTCAGCTTAGTTTCAGTTAATTTCACCAGCAACTTTTATTGCTATCAAGGAATTTATTTGGGTTAAAACAAATGATAAAATCAGTATGGTGGATCTAATACTTTACCAATGTTGATGGAAAATATATCCGATATTCCTTATGAAATTACCAACTAATAAACACAGCACTTGGTTCAATTGGTATCTTAGCTTAGAAGCTATTACTGTTTGTTTCATGACATCAAAATTTTAGTAAATAACTATTTTTCATGAGATGGATACCGATCAAATATAGCAAAGAGTTATGTTGTGAAATCATAAATATTTTTCGCTTTCTTTTAAACCCTATCCCATTCTAATCCTGCGTCTAGTTTCTTTTTTCGTTATATAGAATCTACGTAATTTACGTGAGGACGTAATATATATTTTCTTAATACTGTGTTGATCGGTACTTGTTACATACCATAAAGATCGGAAAACTCTGCAGATTCTGAATCCATGATTGAAAACTCAATACGAGTAAAACGAAAGGAGTTACAGCTAGTTTCAGTAGAAAATGTGATGAAAACCAGTTTTTATACACTATTTCAGGATGGCAGAGTCTGTTTGAATACTCCTGTAGTATACATAGCCTTCCTCTGACCTTCTGAAATGCTGCTGCATCAAGATAAGGCTCACTAGAATTAGGTATCTATCTATATAGAGGCAGAAAACAACTCAACTCAACTCCCACCGTTCGTTCGGTCATGACCGGCCCATCAAAATCTTCACTACTGACTGTCACCGGTGCCAATGGCTATGGAAGTGATTTATTTTCATTAAAAAAATAAAATAATATTTCCAATATCTCTAATAGCTTTCGAGAAAATGAGGAGCAAGTTTATGTTTTTATATAAATATAAAGCTTTATTTTACTGCGTAATTATTAGTCATACAACAAATATTCATAATATCAGTATTACAATTTAATTAGGTCTATCAGATGCTGCAATGATATTTCCAATATCTCTAATAGCTTACGAGAAAATGAGGAGGAAAGTCATGTTTTTATATAAAAATATAGTTTCATTTTACTGCGTAATTATTAGTCATATAACTAATATTCATAATGACAGTTTTACAGTTTTATTAGATCTATCAGATGCTGCAATGATATTTCTAATATCTCTTATAGCTTTCGAGAAAATGAGGAGGAAAGTCATGTTTTTATATAAATATATAGTTTTATTTTACTGCGTAATTATGAGTCATAGAACAAATATTCATAATTACGGTTGTACAGTTTAATTATGTGTATCAGATGCTGCAATAATATTTCCAATATCTCTAATAGCTTTCGAGAAAATGAGGAGCAAGTTCATGTTTTTATATAAATATAAAGTTTTATTTTACTGCGTAATTATTAGTCATAAAACAAATATTCATAATATCAGTTGTACAGTTTAATTAGGTCTATCAGATGCTGCAATGATATTTCCAATATCTCTAATAGCTTACGAGAAAATGAGGAGGAAAGTCATGTTTTTATATAAATATATAGTTTCATTTTACTGCGTAATTATTAGTCATATAACTAATATTCATAATGACAGTTGTACAGTTTTATTAGATCTATCAGATGCTGCAATGATATTTCCAATATCTCTGATAGCTTTCGAGAAAATGAGGAGGAAAGTCATGTTTTATATAAATATATAGTTTTATTTTACTGCGTAATTATGAGTCATACAACAAATATTCATAATATCAGTTGTACAGTTTAATTAGGTCTATCAGATGCTGCAATGATATTTCCAATATCTCTAATAGCTTACGAGAAAATGAGGAGGAAAGTCATGTTTTTATATAAATATATAGTTTCATTTTACTGCGTAATTATTAGTCATATAACTAATATTCATAATGACAGTTGTACAGTTTTATTAGATCTATCAGATGCTCCAATGATATTTCCAATATCTCCTATAGCTTTCGAGAAAATGAGGAGGAAAGTCATGTTTTTATATAAATATATAGTTTTATTTTACTGCGTAATTATGAGTCATAGAACATATATTCATAATTACGGTTGTACAGTTTAATTAGGTCTATCAGATGCTGCAATGATATTTCCAATATCTCTAATAGCTTACGAGAAAATGAGGAGGAAATTCATGTTTTTATATAAATATATAGTTTCATTTTACTGCGTAATTATTAGTCATATAACTAATATTCATAATGACAGTTGTACAGTTTTATTAGATCTATCAGATGCTGCAATGATATTTCCAATATCTCTTATAGCTTTCGAGAAAATGAGGAGGAAATTCATGTTTTTATATAAATATATAGTTTTATTTTACTGCGTAATTATGAGTCATACAACAAATATTCATAATTACGGTTGTACAGTTTAATTAGGTATATCAGATGCTGCAATGATATTTCCAATATCTCTAATAGCTTACGAGAAAATGAGGAGGAAAGTCATGTTTTTATATAAATATATAGTTTCATTTTACTACGTAATTATTAGTCACATAACTAATATTCATAATGACAGTTGTACAGTTTTATTAGATCTATCAGATGCTGCAATGATATGCATCAAGATAAGGCTCATTAGAATTAGGTATCTATCTATATAGAGGCAGAAAACAACTCAACTCAACTCCCACCGGTCGTTCTGTCATGACCGGCCCATCAAAATCTTCACTACTGACTGTCACCGGTGCCAATGGCTATGGAAGTGATTTATTTTCATTAAAAAAATGTAATGCAGTACTTTTATTGCAGTGTCAAGCTCCATCAAGAGCTATCAGTAACCCACGTATACTCTTACACAGGACCCGTTACCCCGTAAGGAACACATATACTCTTAACTTCCACGAATATTCTTGTAATGACTGTTACAGCTCAAAGCAGTTCATAACTATGCCTTACAACACGTTTGACCATCTTACAGACCCTCGTGGATGTGTAGAATTGATCTCAACCTAGGGGATTATTTTGGTCACTTTTGCTACTTCGGGAAATTTTGGATATTTTTTCCTCTTCGATTTTGTTCTTTTTAAACTATGTTGTACATGGGAATAATGTAAGACATTCAGCTTAGTTTCAGTTAATTTCACCAGCAACTTTTATTGCTATCAAGGAATTTATTTGGGTTAAAACAAATGATAAAATCAGTATGGTTGATCTAATACTTTACCAATGTTGATGGAAAATATATCCGATATTCCTTATGAAATTACCAACTAATAAACACAGCACTTGGTTCAATTGGTATCTTAGCTTAGAAGCTATTACTGTTTGTTTCATGACATCAAAATTTTAGTAAATAACTATTTTTCATGAGATGGATACCGATCAAATATAGCAAAGAGTTATGTTGTGAAATCATAAATATTTTTCGCTTTCTTTTAAACCCTATCCCATTCTAATCCTGCGTCTAGTTTCTTTTTTCGTTATATAGAATCTACGTAATTTACGTGAGGACGTAATATATATTTTCTTAATACTGTGTTGATCGGTACTTGTTACATACCATAAGGATCGGAAAACTCTGCAGATTCTGAATCCATGATTGAAAACTCAATACGAGTAAAACGAAAGGAGTTACAGCTAGTTTCAGTAGAAAATGTGATGAAAACCAGTTTTTATACACTATTTCAGGATGGCAGAGTCTGTTTGAATACTCCTGTAGTATACATAGCCTTCCTCTGACCTTCTGAAATGCTGCTGCATCAAGATAAGGCTCACTAGAATTAGGTATCTATCTATATAGAGGCAGAAAACAACTCAACTCAACTCCCACCGTTCGTTCGGTCATGACCGGCCCATCAAAATCTTCACTACTGACTGTCACCGGTGCCAATGGCTATGGAAGTGATTTATTTTCATTAAAAAAATAAAATAATATTTCCAATATCTCTAATAGCTTTCGAGAAAATGAGGAGCAAGTTCATGTTTTTATATAAATATAAAGCTTTATTTTACTGCGTAATTATTAGTCATACAACAAATATTCATAATATCAGTTGTACAATTTAATTAGGTCTATCAGATGCTGCAATGATATTTCCAATATCTCTAATAGCTTACGAGAAAATGAGGAGGAAAGTCATGTTTTTATATAAAAATATAGTTTCATTTTACTGCGTAATTATTAGTCATATAACTAATATTCATAATGACAGTTTTACAGTTTTATTAGATCTATCAGATGCTGCAATGATATTTCTAATATCTCTTATAGCTTTCGAGAAAATGAGGAGGAAAGTCATGTTTTTATATAAATATATAGTTTTATTTTACTGCGTAATTATGAGTCATAGAACAAATATTCATAATTACGGTTGTACAGTTTAATTATGTGTATCAGATGCTGCAATAATATTTCCAATATCTCTAATAGCTTTCGAGAAAATGAGGAGCAAGTTCATGTTTTTATATAAATATAAAGTTTTATTTTACTGCGTAATTATTAGTCATACAACAAATATTCATAATATCAGTTGTACAGTTTAATTAGGTCTATCAGATGCTGCAATGATATTTCCAATATCTCTAATAGCTTACGAGAAAATGAGGAGGAAAGTCATGTTTTTATATAAATATATAGTTTCATTTTACTGCGTAATTATTAGTCATATAACTAATATTCATAATGACAGTTGTACAGTTTTATTAGATCTATCAGATGCTGCAATGATATTTCCAATATCTCTTATAGCTTTCGAGAAAAAGAGGAGGAAAGTCATGTTTTTATATAAATATATAGTTTTATTTTACTGCGTAATTATGAGTCATAGAACAAATATTCATAATTACGGTTGTACAGTTTAATTATGTGTATCAGATGCTGCAATAATATTTCCAATATCTCTAATAGCTTTCGAGAAAATGAGGAGCAAGTTCATGTTTTTATATAAATATAAAGTTTTATTTTACTGCGTAATTATTAGTCATACAACAAATATTCATAATATCAGTTGTACAGTTTAATTAGGTCTATCAGATGCTGCAATGATATTTCCAATATCTCTAATAGCTTACGAGAAAATGAGGAGGAAAGTCATGTTTTTATATAAATATATAGTTTTATTTTACTGCGTAATTATGAGTCATACAACAAATATTCATAATTACGGTTGTACAGTTTAATTAGGTATATCAGATGCTGCAATGATATTTCCAATATCTCTAATAGCTTACGAGAAAATGAGGAGGAAAGTCATGTTTTTATATAAATATATAGTTTCATTTTACTACGTAATTATTAGTCACATAACTAATATTCATAATGACAGTTGTACAGTTTTATTAGATCTATCAGATGCTGCAATGATATGCATCAAGATAAGGCTCATTAGAATTAGGTATCTATCTATATAGAGGCAGAAAACAACTCAACTCAACTCCCACCGGTCGTTCTGTCATGACCGGCCCATCAAAATCTTCACTACTGACTGTCACCGGTGCCAATGGCTATGGAAGTGATTTATTTTCATTAAAAAAATGTAATGCAGTACTTTTATTGCAGTGTCAACCTCCATCAAGAGCTATCAGTAACCCACGTATACTCCTACACAGGACCCGTTACCCCGTAAGGAACACATATACTCTTAACTTCCACGAATATTCTTGTAATGACTGTTACAGCTCAAAGCAGTTCATAACTATGCCTTACAACACGTTTAACCATCTTACAGACCCTCGTGGATGTGTAGAATTGATCTCAACCTAGGGGATTATTTTGGTCACTTTTGCTACTTCGGGAAATTTTGGATTATTTTTCCTCTTCGATTTTGTTCTTTTTAAACTATGTTGTACATGGGAATAATGTAAGACATTCAGCTTAGTTTCAGTTAATTTCACCAGCAACTTTTATTGCTATCAAGGAATTTATTTGGGTTAAAACAAATGATAAAATCAGTATGGTGGATCTAATACTTTACCAATGTTGATGGAAAATATATCCGATATTCCTTATGAAATTACCAACTAATAAACACAGCACTTGGTTCAATTGGTATCTTAGCTTAGAAGCTATTACTGTTTGTTTCATGACATCAAAATTTTAGTAAATAACTATTTTTCATGAGATGGATACCGATCAAATATAGCAAAGAGTTATGTTGTGAAATCATAAATATTTTTCGCTTTCTTTTAAACCCTATCCCATTCTAATCCTGCGTCTAGTTTCTTTTTTCGTTATATAGAATCTACGTAATTTACGTGAGGACGTAATATATATTTTCTTAATACTGTGTTGATCGGTACTTGTTACATACCATAAGGATCGGAAAACTCTGCAGATTCTGAATCCATGATTGAAAACTCAATACGAGTAAAACGAAAGGAGTTACAGCTAGTTTCAGTAGAAAATGTGATGAAAACCAGTTTTTATACACTATTTCAGGATGGCAGAGTCTGTTTGAATACTCCTGTAGTATACATAGCCTTCCTCTGACCTTCTGAAATGCTGCTGCATCAAGATAAGGCTCACTAGAATTAGGTATCTATCTATATAGAGGCAGAAAACAACTCAACTCAACTCCCACCGGTCGTTCTGTCATGACCGGCCCATCAAAATCTTCACTACTGACTGTCACCGGTGCCAATGGCTATGGAAGTGATTTATTTTCATTAAAAAAATAAAATAATATTTCCAATATCTCTAATAGCTTTCGAGAAAATGAGGAGCAAGTTTATGTTTTTATATAAATATAAAGCTTTATTTTACTGCGTAATTATTAGTCATACAACAAATATTCATAATATCAGTTGTACAATTTAATTAGGTCTATCAGATGCTGCAATGATATTTCCAATATCTCTAATAGCTTACGAGAAAATGAGGAGGAAAGTCATGTTTTTATATAAAAATATAGTTTCATTTTACTGCGTAATTATTAGTCATATAACTAATATTCATAATGACAGTTGTACAGTTTTATTAGATCTATCAGATGCTGCAATGATATTTCCAATATCTCTTATAGCTTTCGAGAAAATGAGGAGGAAAGTCATGTTTTTATATAAATATATAGCTTTATTTTACTGCGTAATTATGAGTCATAGAACAAATATTCATAATTACGGTTGTACAGTTTAATTATGTGTTTCAGATGCTGCAATAATATTTCCAATATCTCTAATAGCTTTCGAGAAAATGAGGAGCAAGTTCATGTTTTTATATGAATATAAAGTTTTATTTTACTGCGTAATTATTAGTCATAAAACTAATATTCATAATATCAGTTGTACAGTTTAATTAGGTCTATCAGATGCTGCAATGATATTTCCAATATCTCTAATAGCTTACGAGAAAATGAGGAGGAAAGTCATGTTTTTATATAAATATATAGTTTCATTTTACTGCGTAATTATTATTCATATAACTAATATTCATAATGACAGTTGTACAGTTTTATTAGATCTATCAGATGCTGCAATGATATTTCCAATATCTCTGATAGCTTTCGAGAAAATGAGGAGGAAAGTCATGTTTTTATATAAATGTATAGTTTTATTTTACTGCGTAATTATGAGTCATACAACAAATATTCATAATATCAGTTGTACAGTTTAATTAGGTCTATCAGATGCTGCAATGATATTTCCAATATCTCTAATAGCTTACGAGAAAATGAGGAGGAAAGTCATGTTTTTATATAAATATATAGTTTCATTTTACTGCGTAATTATTAGTCATATAACTAATATTCATAATGACAGTTGTACAGTTTTATTAGATCTATCAGATGCTCCAATGATATTTCCAATATCTCCTATAGCTTTCGAGAAAATGAGGAGGAAAGTCATGTTTTTATATAAATATATAGTTTTATTTTACTGCGTAATTATGAGTCATAGAACATATATTCATAATTACGGTTGTACAGTTTAATTATGTGTATCAGATGCTGCAATAATATTTCCAATATCTCTAATAGCTTTCGAGAAAATGAGGAGCAAGTTCATGTTTTTATATAAATATAAAGTTTTATTTTACTGCGTAATTATTAGTCATAGAACAAATATTCATAATATCAGTTGTACAGTTTAATTAGGTCTATCAGATGCTGCAATGATATTTCCAATATCTCTAATAGCTTACGAGAAAATGAGGAGGAAAGTCATGTTTTTATATAAATATATAGTTTCATTTTACTGCGTAATTATTAGTCATATAACTAATATTCATAATGACAGTTGTACAGTTTTATTAGATCTATCAGATGCTGCAATGATATTTCCAATATCTCTTATAGCTTTCGAGAAAAAGAGGAGGAAAGTCATGTTTTTATATAAATATATAGTTTTATTTTACTGCGTAATTATGAGTCATAGAACAAATATTCATAATTACGGTTGTACAGTTTAATTATGTGTATCAGATGCTGCAATAATATTTCCAATATCTCTAATAGCTTTCGAGAAAATGAGGAGCAAGTTCATGTTTTTATATAAATATAAAGTTTTATTTTACTGCGTAATTATTAGTCATACAACAAATATTCATAATATCAGTTGTACAGTTTAATTAGGTCTATCAGATGCTGCAATGATATTTCCAATATCTTTAATAGCTTACGAGAAAATGAGGAGGAAAGTCATGTTTTTATATAAATATATAGTTTTATTTTACTGCGTAATTATGAGTCATACAACAAATATTCATAATTACGGTTGTACAGTTTAATTAGGTATATCAGATGCTGCAATGATATTTCCAATATCTCTAATAGCTTACGAGAAAATGAGGAGGAAAGTCATGTTTTTATATAAATATATAGTTTCATTTTACTACGTAATTATTAGTCACATAACTAATATTCATAATGACAGTTGTACAGTTTTATTAGATCTATCAGATGCTGCAATGATATGCATCAAGATAAGGCTCATTAGAATTAGGTATCTATCTATATAGAGGCAGAAAACAACTCAACTCAACTCCCACCGGTCGTTCTGTCATGACCGGCCCATCAAAATCTTCACTACTGACTGTCACCGGTGCCAATGGCTATGGAAGTGATTTATTTTCATTAAAAAAATGTAATGCAGTACTTTTATTGCAGTGTCAAGCTCCATCAAGAGCTATCAGTAACCCACGTATACTCCTACACAGGACCCGTTACCCCGTAAGGAACACATATACTCTTAACTTCCACGAATATTCTTGTAATGACTGTTACAGCTCAAAGCAGTTCATAACTATGCCTTACAACACGTTTAACCATCTTACAGACCCTCGTGGATGTGTAGAATTGATCTCAACCTAGGGGATTATTTTGGTCACTTTTGCTACTTCGGGAAATTTTGGATTATTTTTCCTCTTCGATTTTGTTCTTTTTAAACTATGTTGTACATGGGAATAATGTAAGACATTCAGCTTAGTTTCAGTTAATTTCACCAGCAACTTTTATTGCTATCAAGGAATTTATTTGGGTTAAAACAAATGATAAAATCAGTATGGTGGATCTAATACTTTACCAATGTTGATGGAAAATATATCCGATATTCCTTATGAAATTACCAACTAATAAACACAGCACTTGGTTCAATTGGTATCTTAGCTTAGAAGCTATTACTGTTTGTTTCATGACATCAAAATTTTAGTAAATAACTATTTTTCATGAGATGGATACCGATCAAATATAGCAAAGAGTTATGTTGTGAAATCATAAATATTTTTCGCTTTCTTTTAAACCCTATCCCATTCTAATCCTGCGTCTAGTTTCTTTTTTCGTTATATAGAATCTACGTAATTTACGTGAGGACGTAATATATATTTTCTTAATACTGTGTTGATCGGTACTTGTTACATACCATAAAGATCGGAAAACTCTGCAGATTCTGAATCCATGATTGAAAACTCAATACGAGTAAAACGAAAGGAGTTACAGCTAGTTTCAGTAGAAAATGTGATGAAAACCAGTTTTTATACACTATTTCAGGATGGCAGAGTCTGTTTGAATACTCCTGTAGTATACATAGCCTTCCTCTGACCTTCTGAAATGCTGCTGCATCAAGATAAGGCTCACTAGAATTAGGTATCTATCTATATAGAGGCAGAAAACAACTCAACTCAACTCCCACCGTTCGTTCGGTCATGACCGGCCCATCAAAATCTTCACTACTGACTGTCACCGGTGCCAATGGCTATGGAAGTGATTTATTTTCATTAAAAAAATAAAATAATATTTCCAATATCTCTAATAGCTTTCGAGAAAATGAGGAGCAAGTTTATGTTTTTATATAAATATAAAGCTTTATTTTACTGCGTAATTATTAGTCATACAACAAATATTCATAATATCAGTATTACAATTTAATTAGGTCTATCAGATGCTGCAATGATATTTCCAATATCTCTAATAGCTTACGAGAAAATGAGGAGGAAAGTCATGTTTTTATATAAAAATATAGTTTCATTTTACTGCGTAATTATTAGTCATATAACTAATATTCATAATGACAGTTTTACAGTTTTATTAGATCTATCAGATGCTGCAATGATATTTCTAATATCTCTTATAGCTTTCGAGAAAATGAGGAGGAAAGTCATGTTTTTATATAAATATATAGTTTTATTTTACTGCGTAATTATGAGTCATAGAACAAATATTCATAATTACGGTTGTACAGTTTAATTATGTGTTTCAGATGCTGCAATAATATTTCCAATATCTCTAATAGCTTTCGAGAAAATGAGGAGCAAGTTCATGTTTTTATATAAATATAAAGTTTTATTTTACTGCGTAATTATTAGTCATAAAACTAATATTCATAATATCAGTTGTACAGTTTAATTAGGTCTATCAGATGCTGCAATGATATTTCCAATATCTCTAATAGCTTACGAGAAAATGAGGAGGAAAGTCATGTTTTTATATAAATATATAGTTTCATTTTACTGCGTAATTATTATTCATATAACTAATATTCATAATGACAGTTGTACAGTTTTATTAGATCTATCAGATGCTGCAATGATATTTCCAATATCTCTGATAGCTTTCGAGAAAATGAGGAGGAAAGTCATGTTTTTATATAAATGTATAGTTTTATTTTACTGCGTAATTATGAGTCATACAACAAATATTCATAATATCAGTTGTACAGTTTAATTAGGTCTATCAGATGCTGCAATGATATTTCCAATATCTCTAATAGCTTACGAGAAAATGAGGAGGAAAGTCATGTTTTTATATAAATATATAGTTTCATTTTACTGCGTAATTATTAGTCATATAACTAATATTCATAATGACAGTTGTACAGTTTTATTAGATCTATCAGATGCTCCAATGATATTTCCAATATCTCCTATAGCTTTCGAGAAAATGAGGAGGAAAGTCATGTTTTTATATAAATATATAGTTTTATTTTACTGCGTAATTATGAGTCATAGAACATATATTCATAATTACGGTTGTACAGTTTAATTATGTGTATCAGATGCTGCAATAATATTTCCAATATCTCTAATAGCTTTCGAGAAAATGAGGAGCAAGTTCATGTTTTTATATAAATATAAAGTTTTATTTTACTGCGTAATTATTAGTCATACAACAAATATTCATAATATCAGTTGTACAGTTTAATTAGGTCTATCAGATGCTGGAATGATATTTCCAATATCTCTAATAGCTTAGGAGAAAATGAGGAGGAAAGTCATGTTTTTATATAAATATATAGTTTCATTTTACTGCGTAATTATTAGTCATATAACTAATATTCATAATGACAGTTGTACAGTTTTATTAGATCTATCAGATGCTGCAATGATATTTCCAATATCTCTTATAGCTTTCGAGAAAATGAGGAGGAAAGTCATGTTTTTATATAAATATATAGTTTTATTTTATTGCGTAATTATGAGTCATACAACAAATATTCATAATATCAGTTGTACAGTTTAATTAGGTCTATCAGATGCTGCAATGATATATCCAATATCTCTAATAGCTTACGAGAAAATGAGGAGAAAAGTCATGTTTTTATATAAATATATAGTTTCATTTTACTGCGTAATTATTAGTCATATAACTAATATTCATAATGACAGTTGTACAGTTTTATTAGATCTATCAGATGCTGCAATGATATTTCCAATATCTCTTATAGCTTTCGAGAAAATGAGGAGGAAAGTCATGTTTTTATATAAATATATAGTTTTATTTTACTGCGTAATTATGAGTCATACAACAAATATTCATAATTACGGTTGTACAGTTTAATTAGGTATATCAGATGCTGCAATGATATTTCCAATATCTCTAATAGCTTACGAGAAAATGAGGAGGAAAGTCATGTTTTTATATAAATATATAGTTTCATTTTACTACGTAATTATTAGTCACATAACTAATATTCATAATGACAGTTGTACAGTTTTATTAGATCTATCAGATGCTGCAATGATATGCATCAAGATAAGGCTCATTAGAATTAGGTATCTATCTATATAGAGGCAGAAAACAACTCAACTCAACTCCCACCGGTCGTTCTGTCATGACCGGCCCATCAAAATCTTCACTACTGACTGTCACCGGTGCCAATGGCTATGGAAGTGATTTATTTTCATTAAAAAAATGTAATGCAGTACTTTTATTGCAGTGTCAAGCTCCATCAAGAGCTATCAGTAACCCACGTATACTCCTACACAGGACCCGTTACCCCGTAAGGAACACATATACTCTTAACTTCCACGAATATTCTTGTAATGACTGTTACAGCTCAAAGCAGTTCATAACTATGCCTTACAACACGTTTAACCATCTTACAGACCCTCGTGGATGTGTAGAATTGATCTCAACCTAGGGGATTATTTTGGTCACTTTTGCTACTTCGGGAAATTTTGGATTATTTTTCCTCTTCGATTTTGTTCTTTTTAAACTATGTTGTACATGGGAATAATGTAAGACATTCAGCTTAGTTTCAGTTAATTTCACCAGCAACTTTTATTGCTATCAAGGAATTTATTTGGGTTAAAACAAATGATAAAATCGGTATGGTGGATCTAATACTTTACCAATGTTGATGGAAAAGATATCCGATATTCCTTATGAAATTACCAACTAATAAACACAGCACTTGGTTCAATTGGTATCTTAGCTTAGAAGCTATTACTGTTTGTTTCATGACATCAAAATTTTAGTAAATAACTATTTTTCATGAGATGGGTACCGATCAAATATAGCAAAGAGTTATGTTGTGAAATCATAAATATTTTTCGCTTTCTTTTAAACCCTATCCCATTCTAATCCTGCGTCTAGTTTCTTTTTTCGTTATATAGAATCTACGTAATTTACGTGAGGACGTAATATATATTTTCTTAATACTGTGTTTGATCGGTACTTGTTACATACCATAAGGATCGGAAAACTCTGCAGATTCTGAATCCATGATTGAAAACTCAATACGAGTAAAACGAAAGGAGTTACAACTAGTTTCAGTAGAAAATGTGATGAAAACCAGTTTTTATACACTATTTCAGGATGGCAGAGTCTGTTTGAATACTCCTGTAGTATACATAGCCTTCCTCTGACCTTCTGAAATGCTGCTGCATCAAGATAAGGCTCACTAGAATTAGGTATCTATCTATATAGAGGCAGAAAACAACTCAACTCAACTCCCACCGGTCGTTCTGTCATGACCGGCCCATCAAAATCTTCACTACTGACTGTCACCGGTGCCAATGGCTATGGAAGTGATTTATTTTCATTAAAAAAATGTAATGCAGTACTTTTATTGCAGTGTCAAGCTCCATCAAGAGCTATCAGTAACCCACGTATACTCCTACACAGGACCCGTTACCCCGTAAGGAACACATATACTCTTAACTTCCACGAATATTCTTGTAATGACTGTTACAGCTCAAAGCAGTTCATAACTATGCCTTACAACATGTTTAACCATCTTACAGACCCTCGTGGATGTGTAGAATTGATCTCAACCTAGGGGATTATTTTGGTCACTTTTGCTACTTCGGGAAATTTTGGATTTTTTTTCCTCTTCGATTTTGTTCTTTTTAAACTATGTTGTACATGGGAATAATGTAAGACATTCAGCCTAGTTTCAGTTAATTTCACCAGCAACTTTTATTGCTATCAAGGAATTTATTTGGGTTAAAACAAATGATAAAATAAGTATGGTGGATCTAATACTTTACCAATGTTGATGGAAAATATATCCGATATTCCTTATGAAATTACCAACTAATAAACACAGCACTTGGTTCAATTGGTATCTTAGCTTAGAAGCTATTACTGTTTGTTTCATGACATCAAAATTTTAGTAAATAACTATTTTTCATGAGATGGATACCGATCAAATATAGCAAAGAGTTATGTTGTGAAATCATAAATATTTTTCGCTTTCTTTTAAACCCTATCCCATTCTAATCCTGCGTCTAGTTTCTTTTTTCGTTATATAGAATCTACGTAATTTACGTGAGGACGTAATATATATTTTCTTAATACTGTGTTGATCGGTACTTGTTACATACCATAAGGATCGGAAAACTCTGCAGATTCTGAATCCATGATTGAAAACTCAATACGAGTAAAACGAAAGGAGTTACAGCTAGTTTCAGTAGAAAATGTGATGAAAACCAGTTTTTATACACTATTTCAGGATGGCAGAGTCTGTTTGAATACTCCTGTAGTATACATAGCCTTCCTCTGACCTTCTGAAATGCTGCTGCATCAAGATAAGGCTCACTAGAATTAGGTATCTATCTATATAGAGGCAGAAAACAACCCAACTCAACTCCCACCGTTCGTTCGGTCATGACCGGCCCATCAAAATCTTCACTACTGACTGTCACCGGTGCCAATGGCTATGGAAGTGATTTATTTTCATTAAAAAAATAAAATAATATTTCCAATATCTCTAATAGCTTTCGAGAAAATGAGGAGCAAGTTCATGTTTTTATATAAATATAAAGCTTTATTTTACTGCGTAATTATTAGTCATACAACAAATATTCATAATATCAGTTGTACAATTTAATTAGGTCTATCAGATGCTGCAATGATATTTCCAATATCTCTAATAGCTTACGAGAAAATGAGGAGGAAAGTCATGTTTTTATATAAAAATATAGTTTCATTTTACTGCGTAATTATTAGTCATATAACTAATATTCATAATGACAGTTTTACAGTTTTATTAGATCTATCAGATGCTGCAATGATATTTCTAATATCTCTTATAGCTTTCGAGAAAATGAGGAGGAAAGTCATGTTTTTATATAAATATATAGTTTTATTTTACTGCGTAATTATGAGTCATAGAACAAATATTCATAATTACGGTTGTACAGTTTAATTATGTGTATCAGATGCTGCAATAATATTTCCAATATCTCTAATAGCTTTCGAGAAAATGAGGAGCAAGTTCATGTTTTTATATAAATATAAAGTTTATTTTACTGCGTAATTATTAGTCATAAAACAAATATTCATAATATCAGTTGTACAGTTTAATTAGGTCTATCAGATGCTGCAATGATATTTCCAATATCTCTAATAGCTTACGAGAAAATGAGGAGGAAAGTCATGTTTTTATATAAATATATAGTTTCATTTTACTGCGTAATTATTAGTCATATAACTAATATTCATAATGACAGTTGTACAGTTTTATTAGATCTATCAGATGCTGCAATGATATTTCCAATATCTCTGATAGCTTTCGAGAAAATGAGGAGGAAAGTCATGTTTTTATATAAATATATAGTTTTATTTTACTGCGTAATTATGAGTCATACAATAAATATTCATAATATCAGTTGTACAGTTTAATTAGGTCTATCAGATGCTGCAATGATATTTCCAATATCTCTAATAGCTTACGGGAAAATGAGGAGGAAAGTCATGTTTTTATATAAATATATAGTTTCATTTTACTGCGTAATTATTAGTCATATAACTAATATTCATAATGACAGTTGTACAGTTTTATTAGATCTATCAGATGCTCCAATGATATTTCCAATATCTCCTATAGCTTTCGAGAAAATGAGGAGGAAAGTCATGTTTTTATATAAATATATAGTTTTATTTTACTGCGTAATTATGAGTCATAGAACATATATTCATAATTACGGTTGTACAGTTTAATTAGGTCTATCAGATGCTGCAATGATATTTCCAATATCTCTAATAGCTTACGAGAAAATGAGGAGGAAATTCATGTTTTTATATAAATATATAGTTTCATTTTACTGCGTAATTATTAGTCATATAACTAATATTCATAATGACAGTTGTACAGTTTTATTAGATCTATCAGATGCTGCAATGATATTTCCAATATCTCTTATAGCTTTCGAGAAAATGAGGAGGAAATTCATGTTTTTATATAAATATATAGTTTTATTTTACTGCGTAATTATGAGTCATACAACAAATATTCATAATTACGGTTGTACAGTTTAATTAGGTATATCAGATGCTGCAATGATATTTCCAATATCTCTAATAGCTTACGAGAAAATGAGGAGGAAAGTCATGTTTTTATATAAATATATAGTTTCATTTTACTGCGTAATTATTAGTCATATAACTAATATTCATAATGACAGTTGTACAGTTTTATTAGATCTATCAGATGCTGCAATGATATGCATCAAGATAAGGCTCATTAGAATTAGGTATCTATCTATATAGAGGCAGAAAACAACTCAACTCAACTCCCACCGTTCGTTCGGTCATGACCGGCCCATCAAAATCTTCACTACTGACTGTCACCGGTGCCAATGGCTATGGAAGTGATTTATTTTCATTAAAAAAATGTAATGCAGTACTTTTATTGCAGTGTCAAGCTCCATCAAGAGCTATCAGTAACCCACGTATACTCCTACACAGGACCCGTTACCCCGTAAGGAACACATATACTCTTAACTTCCACGAATATTCTTGTAATGACTGTTACAGCTCAAAGCAGTTCATAACTATGCCTTACAACACGTTTAACCATCTTACAGACCCTCGTGGATGTGTAGAATTGATCTCAACCTAGGGGATTATTTTGGTCACTTTTGCTACTTCGGGAAATTTTGGATTTTTTTTCCTCTTCGATTTTGTTCTTTTTAAACTATGTTGTACATGGGAATAATGTAAGACATTCAGCTTAGTTTCAGTTAATTTCACCAGCAACTTTTATTGCTATCAAGGAATTTATTTGGGTTAAAACAAATGATAAAATCGGTATGGTGGATCTAATACTTTACCAATGTTGATGGAAAATATATCCGATATTCCTTATGAAATTACCAACTAATAAACACAGCACTTGGTTCAATTGGTATCTTAGCTTAGAAGCTATTACTGTTTGTTTCATGACATCAAAATTTTAGTAAATAACTATTTTTCATGAGATGGGTACCGATCAAATATAGCAAAGAGTTATGTTGTGAAATCATAAATATTTTTCGCTTTCTTTTAAACCCTATCCCATTCTAATCCTGCGTCTAGTTTCTTTTTTCGTTATATAGAATCTACGTAATTTACGTGAGGACGTAATATATATTTTCTTAATACTGTGTTGATCGGTACTTGTTACATACCATAAGGATCGGAAAACTCTGCAGATTCTGAATCCATGATTGAAAACTCAATACGAGTAAAACGAAAGGAGTTACAGCTAGTTTCAGTAGAAAATGTGATGAAAACCAGTTTTTATACACTATTTCAGGATGGCAGAGTCTGTTTGAATACTCCTGTAGTATACATAGCCTTCCTCTGACCTTCTGAAATGCTGCTGCATCAAGATAAGGCTCACTAGAATTAGGTATCTATCTATATAGAGGCAGAAAACAACTCAACTCAACTCCCACCGTTCGTTCGGTCATGACCGGCCCATCAAAATCTTCACTACTGACTGTCACCGGTGCCAATGGCTATGGAAGTGATTTATTTTCATTAAAAAAATGTAATGCAGTACTTTTATTGCAGTGTCAAGCTCCATCAAGAGCTATCAGTAACCCACGTATACTCCTACACAGGACCCGTTACCCCGTAAGGAACACATATACTCTTAACTTCCACGAATATTCTTGTAATGACTGTTACAGCTCAAAGCAGTTCATAACTATGCCTTACAACATGTTTAACCATCTTACAGACCCTCGTGGATGTGTAGAATTGATCTCAACCTAGGGGATTATTTTGGTCACTTTTGCTACTTCGGGAAATTTTGGATTTTTTTTCCTCTTCGATTTTGTTCTTTTTAAACTATGTTGTACATGGGAATAATGTAAGACATTCAGCTTAGTTTCAGTTAATTTCACCAGCAACTTTTATTGCTATCAAGGAATTTATTTGGGTTAAAACAAATGATAAAATCAGTATGGTGGATCTAATACTTTACCAATGTTGATGGAAAATATATCCGATATTCCTTATGAAATTACCAACTAATAAACACAGCACTTGGTTCAATTGGTATCTTAGCTTAGAAGCTATTACTGTTTGTTTCATGACATCAAAATTTTAGTAAATAACTATTTTTCATGAGATGGATACCGATCAAATATAGCAAAGAGTTATGTTGTGAAATCATAAATATTTTTCGCTTTCTTTTAAACCCTATCCCATTCTAATCCTGCGTCTAGTTTCTTTTTTCGTTATATAGAATCTACGTAATTTACGTGAGGACGTAATATATATTTTCTTAATACTGTGTTGATCGGTACTTGTTACATACCATAAAGATCGGAAAACTCTGCAGATTCTGAATCCATGATTGAAAACTCAATACGAGTAAAACGAAAGGAGTTACAGCTAGTTTCAGTAGAAAATGTGATGAAAACCAGTTTTTATACACTATTTCAGGATGGCAGAGTCTGTTTGAATACTCCTGTAGTATACATAGCCTTCCTCTGACCTTCTGAAATGCTGCTGCATCAAGATAAGGCTCACTAGAATTAGGTATCTATCTATATAGAGGCAGAAAACAACTCAACTCAACTCCCACCGTTCGTTCGGTCATGACCGGCCCATCAAAATCTTCACTACTGACTGTCACCGGTGCCAATGGCTATGGAAGTGATTTATTTTCATTAAAAAAATAAAATAATATTTCCAATATCTCTAATAGCTTTCGAGAAAATGAGGAGCAAGTTCATGTTTTTATATAAATATAAAGCTTTATTTTACTGCGTAATTATTAGTCATACAACAAATATTCATAATATCAGTTGTACAATTTAATTAGGTCTATCAGATGCTGCAATGATATTTCCAATATCTCTAATAGCTTACGAGAAAATGAGGAGGAAAGTCATGTTTTTATATAAAAATATAGTTTCATTTTACTGCGTAATTATTAGTCATATAACTAATATTCATAATGACAGTTTTACAGTTTTATTAGATCTATCAGATGCTGCAATGATATTTCTAATATCTCTTATAGCTTTCGAGAAAATGAGGAGGAAAGTCATGTTTTTATATAAATATATAGTTTTATTTTACTGCGTAATTATGAGTCATAGAACAAATATTCATAATTACGGTTGTACAGTTTAATTATGTGTATCAGATGCTGCAATAATATTTCCAATATCTCTAATAGCTTTCGAGAAAATGAGGAGCAAGTTCATGTTTTTATATAAATATAAAGTTTTATTTTACTGCGTAATTATTAGTCATAAAACAAATATTCATAATATCAGTTGTACAGTTTAATTAGGTCTATCAGATGCTGCAATGATATTTCCAATATCTCTAATAGCTTACGAGAAAATGAGGAGGAAAGTCATGTTTTTATATAAATATATAGTTTCATTTTATTGCGTAATTATTAGTCATATAACTAATATTCATAATGACAGTTGTACAGTTTATTAGATCTATCAGATGCTGCAATGATATTTCCAATATCTCTGATAGCTTTCGAGAAAATGAGGAGGAAAGTCATGTTTTATATAAATATATAGTTTTATTTTACTGCGTAATTATGAGTCATACAACAAATATTCATAATATCAGTTGTACAGTTTAATTAGGTCTATCAGATGCTGCAATGATATTTCTAATATCTCTAATAGCTTACGAGAAAATGAGGAGGAAAGTCATGTTTTTATATAAATATATAGTTTCATTTTACTGCGTAATTATTAGTCATATAACTAATATTCATAATGACAGTTGTACAGTTTTATTAGATCTATCAGATGCTCCAATGATATTTCCAATATCTCCTATAGCTTTCGAGAAAATGAGGAGGAAAGTCATGTTTTTATATAAATATATAGTTTTATTTTACTGCGTAATTATGAGTCATAGAACATATATTCATAATTACGGTTGTACAGTTTAATTAGGTCTATCAGATGCTGCAATGATATTTCCAATATCTCTAATAGCTTACGAGAAAATGAGGAGGAAATTCATGTTTTTATATAAATATATAGTTTCATTTTACTGCGTAATTATTAGTCATATAACTAATATTCATAATGACAGTTGTACAGTTTTATTAGATCTATCAGATGCTGCAATGATATTTCCAATATCTCTTATAGCTTTCGAGAAAATGAGGAGGAAATTCATGTTTTTATATAAATATATAGTTTTATTTTACTGCGTAATTATGAGTCATACAACAAATATTCATAATTACGGTTGTACAGTTTAATTAGGTATATCAGATGCTGCAATGATATTTCCAATATCTCTAATAGCTTACGAGAAAATGAGGAGGAAAGTCATGTTTTTATATAAATATATAGTTTCATTTTACTACGTAATTATTAGTCACATAACTAATATTCATAATGACAGTTGTACAGTTTTATTAGATCTATCAGATGCTGCAATGATATGCATCAAGATAAGGCTCATTAGAATTAGGTATCTATCTATATAGAGGCAGAAAACAACTCAACTCAACTCCCACCGGTCGTTCTGTCATGACCGGCCCATCAAAATCTTCACTACTGACTGTCACCGGTGCCAATGGCTATGGAAGTGATTTATTTTCATTAAAAAAATGTAATGCAGTACTTTTATTGCAGTGTCAAGCTCCATCAAGAGCTATCAGTAACCCACGTATACTCTTACACAGGACCCGTTACCCCGTAAGGAACACATATACTCTTAACTTCCACGAATATTCTTGTAATGACTGTTACAGCTCAAAGCAGTTCATAACTATGCCTTACAACACGTTTGACCATCTTACAGACCCTCGTGGATGTGTAGAATTGATCTCAACCTAGGGGATTATTTTGGTCACTTTTGCTACTTCGGGAAATTTTGGATATTTTTTCCTCTTCGATTTTGTTCTTTTTAAACTATGTTGTACATGGGAATAATGTAAGACATTCAGCTTAGTTTCAGTTAATTTCACCAGCAACTTTTATTGCTATCAAGGAATTTATTTGGGTTAAAACAAATGATAAAATCAGTATGGTGGATCTAATACTTTACCAATGTTGATGGAAAATATATCCGATATTCCTTATGAAATTACCAACTAATAAACACAGCACTTGGTTCAATTGGTATCTTAGCTTAGAAGCTATTACTGTTTGTTTCATGACATCAAAATTTTAGTAAATAACTATTTTTCATGAGATGGATACCGATCAAATATAGCAAAGAGTTATGTTGTGAAATCATAAATATTTTTCGCTTTCTTTTAAACCCTATCCCATTCTAATCCTGCGTCTAGTTTCTTTTTTCGTTATATAGAATCTACGTAATTTACGTGAGGACGTAATATATATTTTCTTAATACTGTGTTGATCGGTACTTGTTACATACCATAAGGATCGGAAAACTCTGCAGATTCTGAATCCATGATTGAAAACTCAATACGAGTAAAACGAAAGGAGTTACAGCTAGTTTCAGTAGAAAATGTGATGAAAACCAGTTTTTATACACTATTTCAGGATGGCAGAGTCTGTTTGAATACTCCTGTAGTATACATAGCCTTCCTCTGACCTTCTGAAATGCTGCTGCATCAAGATAAGGCTCACTAGAATTAGGTATCTATCTATATAGAGGCAGAAAACAACTCAACTCAACTCCCACCGTTCGTTCGGTCATGACCGGCCCATCAAAATCTTCACTACTGACTGTCACCGGTGCCAATGGCTATGGAAGTGATTTATTTTCATTAAAAAAATAAAATAATATTTCCAATATCTCTAATAGCTTTCGAGAAAATGAGGAGCAAGTTCATGTTTTTATATAAATATAAAGCTTTATTTTACTGCGTAATTATTAGTCATACAACAAATATTCATAATATCAGTTGTACAATTTAATTAGGTCTATCAGATGCTGCAATGATATTTCCAATATCTCTAATAGCTTACGAGAAAATGAGGAGGAAAGTCATGTTTTTATATAAAAATATAGTTTCATTTTACTGCGTAATTATTAGTCATATAACTAATATTCATAATGACAGTTTTACAGTTTTATTAGATCTATCAGATGCTGCAATGATATTTCTAATATCTCTTATAGCTTTCGAGAAAATGAGGAGGAAAGTCATGTTTTTATATAAATATATAGTTTTATTTTACTGCGTAATTATGAGTCATAGAACAAATATTCATAATTACGGTTGTACAGTTTAATTATGTGTATCAGATGCTGCAATAATATTTCCAATATCTCTAATAGCTTTCGAGAAAATGAGGAGCAAGTTCATGTTTTTATATAAATATAAAGTTTTATTTTACTGCGTAATTATTAGTCATAAAACAAATATTCATAATATCAGTTGTACAGTTTAATTAGGTCTATCAGATGCTGCAATGATATTTCCAATATCTCTAATAGCTTACGAGAAAATGAGGAGGAAAGTCATGTTTTTATATAAATATATAGTTTCATTTTACTGCGTAATTATTAGTCATATAACTAATATTCATAATGACAGTTGTACAGTTTTATTAGATCTATCAGATGCTGCAATGATATTTCCAATATCTCTGATAGCTTTCGAGAAAATGAGGAGGAAAGTCATGTTTTTATATAAATATATAGTTTTATTTTACTGCGTAATTATGAGTCATACAACAAATATTCATAATATCAGTTGTACAGTTTAATTAGGTCTATCAGATGCTGCAATGATATTTCCAATATCTCTAATAGCTTACGAGAAAATGAGGAGGAAAGTCATGTTTTTATATAAATATATAGTTTCATTTTACTGCGTAATTATTAGTCATATAACTAATATTCATAATGACAGTTGTACAGTTTTATTAGATCTATCAGATGCTCCAATGATATTTCCAATATCTCCTATAGCTTTCGAGAAAATGAGGAGGAAAGTCATGTTTTTATATAAATATATAGTTTTATTTTACTGCGTAATTATGAGTCATAGAACATATATTCATAATTACGGTTGTACAGTTTAATTATGTGTATCAGATGCTGCAATAATATTTCCAATATCTCTAATAGCTTTCGAGAAAATGAGGAGCAAGTTCATGTTTTTATATAAATATAAAGTTTTATTTTACTGCGTAATTATTAGTCATACAACAAATATTCATAATATCAGTTGTACAGTTTAATTAGGTCTATCAGATGCTGGAATGATATTTCCAATATCTTTAATAGCTTAGGAGAAAATGAGGAGGAAAGTCATGTTTTTATATAAATATATAGTTTCATTTTACTGCGTAATTATTAGTCATATAACTAATAATCATAATGACAGTTGTACAGTTTTATTAGATCTATCAGATGCTGCAATGATATTTCCAATATCTCTTATAGCTTTCGAGAAAATGAGGAGGAAAGTCATGTTTTTATATAAATATATAGTTTTATTTTATTGCGTAATTATGAGTCATACAACAAATATTCATAATATCAGTTGTACAGTTTAATTAGGTCTATCAGATGCTGCAATGATATTTCCAATATCTCTAATAGCTTACGAGAAAATGAGGAGGAAATTCATGTTTTTATATAAATATATAGTTTCATTTTACTGCGTAATTATTAGTCATATAACTAATATTCATAATGACAGTTGTACAGTTTTATTAGATCTATCAGATGCTGCAATGATATTTCCAATATCTCTTATAGCTTTCGAGAAAATGAGGAGGAAAGTCATGTTTTTATATAAATATATAGTTTTATTTTACTGCGTAATTATGAGTCATACAACAAATATTCATAATTACGGTTGTACAGTTTAATTAGGTATATCAGATGCTGCAATGATATTTCCAATATCTCTAATAGCTTACGAGAAAATGAGGAGGAAAGTCATGTTTTTATATAAATATATAGTTTCATTTTACTACGTAATTATTAGTCACATAACTAATATTCATAATGACAGTTGTACAGTTTTATTAGATCTATCAGATGCTGCAATGATATGCATCAAGATAAGGCTCATTAGAATTAGGTATCTATCTATATAGAGGCAGAAAACAACTCAACTCAACTCCCACCGGTCGTTCTGTCATGACCGGCCCATCAAAATCTTCACTACTGACTGTCACCGGTGCCAATGGCTATGGAAGTGATTTATTTTCATTAAAAAAATGTAATGCAGTACTTTTATTGCAGTGTCAAGCTCCATCAAGAGCTATCAGTAACCCACGTATACTCCTACACAGGACCCGTTACCCCGTAAGGAACACATATACTCTTAACTTCCACGAATATTCTTGTAATGACTGTTACAGCTCAAAGCAGTTCATAACTATGCCTTACAACACGTTTAACCATCTTACAGACCCTCGTGGATGTGTAGAATTGATCTCAACCTAGGGGATTATTTTGGTCACTTTTGCTACTTCGGGAAATTTTGGATTTTTTTTCCTCTTCGATTTTGTTCTTTTTAAACTATGTTGTACATGGGAATAATGTAAGACATTCAGCTTAGTTTCAGTTAATTTCACCAGCAACTTTTATTGCTATCAAGGAATTTATTTGGGTTAAAACAAATGATAAAATCGGTATGGTGGATCTAATACTTTACCAATGTTGATGGAAAATATATCCGATATTCCTTATGAAATTACCAACTAATAAACACAGCACTTGGTTCAATTGGTATCTTAGCTTAGAAGCTATTACTGTTTGTTTCATGACATCAAAATTTTAGTAAATAACTATTTTTCATGAGATGGGTACCGATCAAATATAGCAAAGAGTTATGTTGTGAAATCATAAATATTTTTCGCTTTCTTTTAAACCCTATCCCATTCTAATCCTGCGTCTAGTTTCTTTTTTCGTTATATAGAATCTACGTAATTTACGTGAGGACGTAATATATATTTTCTTAATACTGTGTTGATCGGTACTTGTTACATACCATAAGGATCGGAAAACTCTGCAGATTCTGAATCCATGATTGAAAACTCAATACGAGTAAAACGAAAGGAGTTACAGCTAGTTTCAGTAGAAAATGTGATGAAAACCAGTTTTTATACACTATTTCAGGATGGCAGAGTCTGTTTGAATACTCCTGTAGTATACATAGCCTTCCTCTGACCTTCTGAAATGCTGCTGCATCAAGATAAGGCTCACTAGAATTAGGTATCTATCTATATAGAGGCAGAAAACAACTCAACTCAACTCCCACCGGTCGTTCTGTCATGACCGGCCCATCAAAATCTTCACTACTGACTGTCACCGGTGCCAATGGCTATGGAAGTGATTTATTTTCATTAAAAAAATGTAATGCAGTACTTTTATTGCAGTGTCAAGCTCCATCAAGAGCTATCAGTAACCCACGTATACTCCTACACAGGACCCGTTACCCCGTAAGGAACACATATACTCTTAACTTCCACGAATATTCTTGTAATGACTGTTACAGCTCAAAGCAGTTCATAACTATGCCTTACAACATGTTTAACCATCTTACAGACCCTCGTGGATGTGTAGAATTGATCTCAACCTAGGGGATTATTTTGGTCACTTTTGCTACTTCGGGAAATTTTGGATTTTTTTTCCTCTTCGATTTTGTTCTTTTTAAACTATGTTGTACATGGGAATAATGTAAGACATTCAGCTTAGTTTCAGTTAATTTCACCAGCAACTTTTATTGCTATCAAGGAATTTATTTGGGTTAAAACAAATGATAAAATCAGTATGGTGGATCTAATACTTTACCAATGTTGATGGAAAATATATCCGATATTCCTTATGAAATTACCAACTAATAAACACAGCACTTGGTTCAATTGGTATCTTAGCTTAGAAGCTATTACTGTTTGTTTCATGACATCAAAATTTTAGTAAATAACTATTTTTCATGAGATGGATACCGATCAAATATAGCAAAGAGTTATGTTGTGAAATCATAAATATTTTTCGCTTTCTTTTAAACCCTATCCCATTCTAATCCTGCGTCTAGTTTCTTTTTTCGTTATATAGAATCTACGTAATTTACGTGAGGACGTAATATATATTTTCTTAATACTGTGTTGATCGGTACTTGTTACATACCATAAAGATCGGAAAACTCTGCAGATTCTGAATCCATGATTGAAAACTCAATACGAGTAAAACGAAAGGAGTTACAGCTAGTTTCAGTAGAAAATGTGATGAAAACCAGTTTTTATACACTATTTCAGGATGGCAGAGTCTGTTTGAATACTCCTGTAGTATACATAGCCTTCCTCTGACCTTCTGAAATGCTGCTGCATCAAGATAAGGCTCACTAGAATTAGGTATCTATCTATATAGAGGCAGAAAACAACTCAACTCAACTCCCACCGTTCGTTCGGTCATGACCGGCCCATCAAAATCTTCACTACTGACTGTCACCGGTGCCAATGGCTATGGAAGTGATTTATTTTCATTAAAAAAATAAAATAATATTTCCAATATCTCTAATAGCTTTCGAGAAAATGAGGAGCAAGTTCATGTTTTTATATAAATATAAAGCTTTATTTTACTGCGTAATTATTAGTCATACAACAAATATTCATAATATCAGTTGTACAATTTAATTAGGTCTATCAGATGCTGCAATGATATTTCCAATATCTCTAATAGCTTACGAGAAAATGAGGAGGAAAGTCATGTTTTTATATAAAATATAGTTTCATTTTACTGCGTAATTATTAGTCATATAACTAATATTCATAATGACAGTTTTACAGTTTTATTAGATCTATCAGATGCTGCAATGATATTTCTAATATCTCTTATAGCTTTCGAGAAAATGAGGAGGAAAGTCATGTTTTTATATAAATATATAGTTTTATTTTACTGCGTAATTATGAGTCATAGAACAAATATTCATAATTACGGTTGTACAGTTTAATTATGTGTATCAGATGCTGCAATAATATTTCCAATATCTCTAATAGCTTTCGAGAAAATGAGGAGCAAGTTCATGTTTTTATATAAATATAAAGTTTTATTTTACTGCGTAATTATTAGTCATAAAACAAATATTCATAATATCAGTTGTACAGTTTAATTAGGTCTATCAGATGCTGCAATGATATTTCCAATATCTCTAATAGCTTACGAGAAAATGAGGAGGAAAGTCATGTTTTTATATAAATATATAGTTTCATTTTACTGCGTAATTATTAGTCATATAACTAATATTCATAATGACAGTTGTACAGTTTTATTAGATCTATCAGATGCTGCAATGATATTTCCAATATCTCTGATAGCTTTCGAGAAAATGAGGAGGAAAGTCATGTTTTTATATAAATATATAGTTTTATTTTACTGCGTAATTATGAGTCATACAACAAATATTCATAATATCAGTTGTACAGTTTAATTAGGTCTATCAGATGCTGCAATGATATTTCCAATATCTCTAATAGCTTACGAGAAAATGAGGAGGAAAGTCATGTTTTTATATAAATATATAGTTTCATTTTACTGCGTAATTATTAGTCATATAACTAATATTCATAATGACAGTTGTACAGTTTTATTAGATCTATCAGATGCTCCAATGATATTTCCAATATCTCCTATAGCTTTCGAGAAAATGAGGAGGAAAGTCATGTTTTTATATAAATATATAGTTTTATTTTACTGCGTAATTATGAGTCATAGAACATATATTCATAATTACGGTTGTACAGTTTAATTAGGTCTATCAGATGCTGCAATGATATTTCCAATATCTCTAATAGCTTACGAGAAAATGAGGAGGAAATTCATGTTTTTATATAAATATATAGTTTCATTTTACTGCGTAATTATTAGTCATATAACTAATATTCATAATGACAGTTGTACAGTTTTATTAGATCTATCAGATGCTGCAATGATATTTCCAATATCTCTTATAGCTTTCGAGAAAATGAGGAGGAAAGTCATGTTTTTATATAAATATATAGTTTTATTTTACTGCGTAATTATGAGTCATACAACAAATATTCATAATTACGGTTGTACAGTTTAATTAGGTATATCAGATGCTGCAATGATATTTCCAATATCTCTAATAGCTTACGAGAAAATGAGGAGGAAAGTCATGTTTTTATATAAATATATAGTTTCATTTTACTACGTAATTATTAGTCACATAACTAATATTCATAATGACAGTTGTACAGTTTTATTAGATCTATCAGATGCTGCAATGATATGCATCAAGATAAGGCTCATTAGAATTAGGTATCTATCTATATAGAGGCAGAAAACAACTCAACTCAACTCCCACCGTCGTTCTGTCATGACCGGCCCATCAAAATCTTCACTACTGACTGTCACCGGTGCCAATGGCTATGGAAGTGATTTATTTTCATTAAAAAAATGTAATGCAGTACTTTTATTGCAGTGTCAAGCTCCATCAAGAGCTATCAGTAACCCACGTATACTCCTACACAGGACCCGTTACCCCGTAAGGAACACATATACTCTTAACTTCCACGAATATTCTTGTAATGACTGTTACAGCTCAAAGCAGTTCATAACTATGCCTTACAACACGTTTAACCATCTTACAGACCCTCGTGGATGTGTAGAATTGATCTCAACCTAGGGGATTATTTTGGTCACTTTTGCTACTTCGGGAAATTTTGGATATTTTTTCCTCTTCGATTTTGTTCTTTTTAAACTATGTTGTACATGGGAATAATGTAAGACATTCAGCTTAGTTTCAGTTAATTTCACCAGCAACTTTTATTGCTATCAAGGAATTTATTTGGGTTAAAACAAATGATAAAATCAGTATGGTGGATCTAATACTTTACCAATGTTGATGGAAAAGATATCAGATATTCCTTATGAAATTACCAACTAATAAACACAGCACTTGGTTCAATTGGTATCTTAGCTTAGAAGCTATTATTGTTTGTTTCATGACATCAAAATTTTAGTAAATAACTATTTTTCATGAGATGGATACCGATCAAATATAGCAAAGAGTTATGTTGTGAAATCATAAATATTTTTCGCTTTCTTTTAAACCCTATCCCATTCCAATCCTGCGTCTAGTTTCTTTTTTCGTTATATAGAATCTACGTAATTTACGTGAGGACGTAATATATATTTTCTTAATACTGTGTTTATCGGTACTTGTTACATACCATAAGGATCGGAAAACTCTGCAGATTCTGAATCCATGATTGAAAACTCAATACGAGTAAAACGAAAGGAGTTACAGCTAGTTTCAGTAGAAAATGTGATGAAAACCAGTTTTTATACACTATTTCAGGATGGCAGAGTCTGTTTGAATACTCCTGTAGTATACATAGCCTTCCTCTGACCTTCTGAAATGCTGCTGCATCAAGATAAGGCTCACTAGAATTAGGTATCTATCTATATAGAGGCAGAAAACAACTCAACTCAACTCCCACCGTTCGTTCGGTCATGACCGGCCCATCAAAATCTTCACTACTGACTGTCACCGGTGCCAATGGCTATGGAAGTGATTTATTTTCATTAAAAAAATGAAAATAATATTTCCAATATCTCTAATAGCTTTCGAGAAAATGAGGAGCAAGTTCATGTTTTTATATAAATATAAAGCTTTATTTTACTGCGTAATTATTAGTCATACAACAAATATTCATAATATCAGTTGTACAATTTAATTAGGTCTATCAGATGCTGCAATGATATTTCCAATATCTCTAATAGCTTACGAGAAAATGAGGAGGAAAGTCATGTTTTTATATAAAATATAGTTTCATTTTACTGCGTAATTATTAGTCATATAACTAATATTCATAATGACAGTTTTACAGTTTTATTAGATCTATCAGATGCTGCAATGATATTTCCAATATCTCTTATAGCTTTCGAGAAAATGAGGAGGAAAGTCATGTTTTTATATAAATATATAGTTTTATTTTACTGCGTAATTATGAGTCATAGAACAAATATTCATAATTACGGTTGTACAGTTTAATTATGTGTATCAGATGCTGCAATAATATTTCCAATATCTCTAATAGCTTTCGAGAAAATGAGGAGCAAGTTCATGTTTTTATATAAATATAAAGTTTTATTTTACTGCGTAATTATTAGTCATAAAACAAATATTCATAATATCAGTTGTACAGTTTAATTAGGTCTATCAGATGCTGCAATGATATTTCCAATATCTCTAATAGCTTACGAGAAAATGAGGAGGAAAGTCATGTTTTTATATAAATATATAGTTTCATTTTACTGCGTAATTATTAGTCATATAACTAATATTCATAATGACAGTTGTACAGTTTTATTAGATCTATCAGATGCTGCAATGATATTTCCAATATCTCTGATAGCTTTCGAGAAAATGAGGAGGAAAGTCATGTTTTTATATAAATATATAGTTTTATTTTACTGCGTAATTATGAGTCATACAACAAATATTCATAATATCAGTTGTACAGTTTAATTAGGTCTATCAGATGCTGCAATGATATTTCCAATATCTCTAATAGCTTACGAGAAAATGAGGAGGAAAGTCATGTTTTTATATAAATATATAGTTTCATTTTACTGCGTAATTATTAGTCATATAACTAATATTCATAATGACAGTTGTACAGTTTTATTAGATCTATCAGATGCTCCAATGATATTTCCAATATCTCCTATAGCTTTCGAGAAAATGAGGAGGAAAGTCATGTTTTTATATAAATATATAGTTTTATTTTACTGCGTAATTATGAGTCATAGAACATATATTCATAATTACGGTTGTACAGTTTAATTATGTGTATCAGATGCTGCAATAATATTTCCAATATCTCTAATAGCTTTCGAGAAAATGAGGAGCAAGTTCATGTTTTTATATAAATATAAAGTTTTATTTTACTGCGTAATTATTAGTCATACAACAAATATTCATAATATCAGTTGTACAGTTTAATTAGGTCTATCAGATGCTGGAATGATATTTCCAATATCTCTAATAGCTTAGGAGAAAATGAGGAGGAAAGTCATGTTTTTATATAAATATATAGTTTCATTTTACTGCGTAATTATTAGTCATATAACTAATATTCATAATGACAGTTGTACAGTTTTATTAGATCTATCAGATGCTGCAATGATATTTCCAATATCTCTTATAGCTTTCGAGAAAATGAGGAGGAAAGTCATGTTTTTATATAAATATATAGTTTTATTTTACTGCGTAATTATGAGTCATACAACAAATATTCATAATATCAGTTGTACAGTTTAATTAGGTCTATCAGATGCTGCAATGATATTTCCAATATCTCTAATAGCTTACGAGAAAATGAGGAGGAAAGTCATGTTTTTATATAAATATATAGTTTCATTTTACTGCGTAATTATTAGTCATATAACTAATATTCATAATGACAGTTGTACAGTTTTATTAGATCTATCAGATGCTGCAATGATATTTCCAATATCTCTTATAGCTTTCGAGAAAATGAGGAGGAAAGTCATGTTTTTATATAAATATATAGTTTTATTTTACTGCGTAATTATGAGTCATACAACAAATATTCATAATTACGGTTGTACAGTTTAATTAGGTCTATCAGATGCTGCAATGATATTTCCAATATCTCTAATAGCTTACGAGAAAATGAGGAGGAAAGTCATGTTTTTATATAAATATATAGTTTCATTTTACTACGTAATTATTAGTCACATAACTAATATTCATAATGACAGTTGTACAGTTTTATTAGATCTATCAGATGCTGCAATGATATGCATCAAGATAAGGCTCATTAGAATTAGGTATCTATCTATATAGAGGCAGAAAACAACTCAACTCAACTCCCACCGCTCGTTCTGTCATGACCGGCCCATCAAAATCTTCACTACTGACTGTCACCGGTGCCAATGGCTATGGAAGTGATTTATTTTCATTAAAAAAATGTAATGCAGTACTTTTATTGCAGTGTCAAGCTCCATCAAGAGCTATCAGTAACCCACGTATACTCCTACACAGGACCCGTTACCCCGTAAGGAACACATATACTCTTAACTTCCACGAATATTCTTGTAATGACTGTTACAGCTCAAAGCAGTTCATAACTATGCCTTACAACACGTTTAACCATCTTACAGACCCTCGTGGATGTGTAGAATTGATCTCAACCTAGGGGATTATTTTGGTCACTTTTGCTACTTCGGGAAATTTTGGATTTTTTTTCCTCTTCGATTTTGTTCTTTTTAAACTATGTTGTACATGGGAATAATGTAAGACATTCAGCTTAGTTTCAGTTAATTTCACCAGCAACTTTTATTGCTATCAAGGAATTTATTTGGGTTAAAACAAATGATAAAATCAGTATGGTGGATCTAATACTTTACCAATGTTGATGGAAAAGATATCAGATATTCCTTATGAAATTACCAACTAATAAACACAGCACTTGGTTCAATTGGTATCTTAGCTTAGAAGCTATTACTGTTTGTTTCATGACATCAAAATTTTAGTAAATAACTATTTTTCATGAGATGGATACCGATCAAATATAGCAAAGAGTTATGTTGTGAAATCATAAATATTTTTCGCTTTCTTTTAAACCCTATCCCATTCCAATCCTGCGTCTAGTTTCTTTTTTCGTTATATAGAATCTACGTAATTTACGTGAGGACGTAATATATATTTTCTTAATACTGTGTTGATCGGTACTTGTTACATACCATAAGGATCGGAAAACTCTGCAGATTCTGAATCCATGATTGAAAACTCAATACGAGTAAAACGAAAGGAGTTACAGCTAGTTTCAGTAGAAAATGTGATGAAAACCAGTTTTTATACACTATTTCAGGATGGCAGAGTCTGTTTGAATACTCCTGTAGTATACATAGCCTTCCTCTGACCTTCTGAAATGCTGCTGCATCAAGATAAGGCTCACTAGAATTAGGTATCTATCTATATAGAGGCAGAAAACAACTCAACTCAACTCCCACCGTTCGTTCGGTCATGACCGGCCCATCAAAATCTTCACTACTGACTGTCACCGGTGCCAATGGCTATGGAAGTGATTTATTTTCATTAAAAAAATAAAATAATATTTCCAATATCTCTAATAGCTTTCGAGAAAATGAGGAGCAAGTTCATGTTTTTATATAAATATAAAGCTTTATTTTACTGCGTAATTATTAGTCATACAACAAATATTCATAATATCAGTTGTACAATTTAATTAGGTCTATCAGATGCTGCAATGATATTTCAAATATCTCTAATAGCTTACGAGAAAATGAGGAGGAAAGTCATGTTTTTATATAAAAATATAGTTTCATTTTACTGCGTAATTATTAGTCATATAACTAATATTCATAATGACAGTTGTACAGTTTTATTAGATCTATCAGATGCTGCAATGATATTTCCAATATCTCTTATAGCTTTCGAGAAAATGAGGAGGAAAGTCATGTTTTTATATAAATATATAGTTTTATTTTACTGCGTAATTATGAGTCATAGAACAAATATTCATAATTACGGTTGTACAGTTTAATTATGTGTATCAGATGCTGCAATAATATTTCCAATATCTCTAATAGCTTTCGAGAAAATGAGGAGCAAGTTCATGTTTTTATATAAATATAAAGTTTTATTTTACTGCGTAATTATTAGTCATAAAACAAATATTCATAATATCAGTTGTACAGTTTAATTAGGTCTATCAGATGCTGCAATGATATTTCCAATATCTCTAATAGCTTACGAGAAAATGAGGAGGAAAGTCATGTTTTTATATAAATATATAGTTTCATTTTACTGCGTAATTATTAGTCATATAACTAATATTCATAATGACAGTTGTACAGTTTTATTAGATCTATCAGATGCTGCAATGATATTTCCAATATCTCTGATAGCTTTCGAGAAAATGAGGAGGAAAGTCATGTTTTTATATAAATATATAGTTTTATTTTACTGCGTAATTATGAGTCATACAACAAATATTCATAATATCAGTTGTACAGTTTAATTAGGTCTATCAGATGCTGCAATGATATTTCCAATATCTCTAATACCTTACGAGAAAATGAGGAGGAAAGTCATGTTTTTATATAAATATATAGTTTCATTTTACTGCGTAATTATTAGTCATATAACTAATATTCATAATGACAGTTGTACAGTTTTATTAGATCTATCAGATGCTCCAATGATATTTCCAATATCTCCTATAGCTTTCGAGAAAATGAGGAGGAAAGTCATGTTTTTATATAAATATATAGTTTTATTTTACTGCGTAATTATGAGTCATAGAACATATATTCATAATTACGGTTGTACAGTTTAATTATGTGTATCAGATGCTGCAATAATATTTCCAATATCTCTAATAGCTTTCGAGAAAATGAGGAGCAAGTTCATGTTTTTATATAAATATAAAGTTTTATTTTACTGCGTAATTATTAGTCATACAACAAATATTCATAATATCAGTTGTACAGTTTAATTAGGTCTATCAGATGCTGGAATGATATTTCCAATATCTCTAATAGCTTAGGAGAAAATGAGGAGGAAAGTCATGTTTTTATATAAATATATAGTTTCATTTTACTGCGTAATTATTAGTCATATAACTAATATTCATAATGACAGTTGTACAGTTTTATTAGATCTATCAGATGCTGCAATGATATTTCCAATATCTCTGATAGCTTTCGAGAAAATGAGGAGGAAAGTCATGTTTTTATATAAATATATAGTTTTATTTTACTGCGTAATTATGAGTCATACAACAAATATTCATAATATCAGTTGTACAGTTTAATTAGGTCTATCAGATGCTGCAATGATATTTCCAATATCTCTAATAGCTTACGAGAAAATGAGGAGGAAAGTCATGTTTTTATATAAATATATAGTTTCATTTTACTGCGTAATTATTAGTCATATAACTAATATTCATAATGACAGTTGTACAGTTTTATTAGATCTATCAGATGCTGCAATGATATTTCCAATATCTCCTATAGCTTTCGAGAAAATGAGGAGGAAAGTCATGTTTTTATATAAATATATAGTTTTATTTTACTGCGTAATTATGAGTCATAGAACATATATTCATAATTACGGTTGTACAGTTTAATTATGTGTATCAGATGCTGCAATAATATTTCCAATATCTCTAATAGCTTTCGAGAAAATGAGGAGCAAGTTCATGTTTTTATATAAATATAAAGTTTTATTTTACTGCGTAATTATTAGTCATACAACAAATATTCATAATATCAGTTGTACAGTTTAATTAGGTCTATCAGATGCTGGAATGATATTTCCAATATCTCTAATAGCTTAGGAGAAAATGAGGAGGAAAGTCATGTTTTTATATAAATATATAGTTTCATTTTACTGCGTAATTATTAGTCATATAACTAATATTCATAATGACAGTTGTACAGTTTTATTAGATCTATCAGATGCTGCAATGATATTTCCAATATCTCTTATAGCTTTCGAGAAAATGAGGAGGAAAGTCATGTTTTTATATAAATATATAGTTTTATTTTACTGCGTAATTATGAGTCATACAACAAATATTCATAATATCAGTTGTACAGTTTAATTAGGTCTATCAGATGCTGCAATGATATTTCCAATATCTCTAATAGCTTACGAGAAAATGAGGAGGAAAGTCATGTTTTTATATAAATATATAGTTTCATTTTACTGCGTAATTATTAGTCATATAACTAATATTCATAATGACAGTTGTACAGTTTTATTAGATCTATCAGATGCTGCAATGATATTTCCAATATCTCTTATAGCTTTCGAGAAAATGAGGAGGAAAGTCATGTTTTTATATAAATATATAGTTTTATTTTACTGCGTAATTATGAGTCATACAACAAATATTCATAATTACGGTTGTACAGTTTAATTAGGTCTATCAGATGCTGCAATGATATTTCCAATATCTCTAATAGCTTACGAGAAAATGAGGAGGAAAGTCATGTTTTTATATAAATATATAGTTTCATTTTACTACGTAATTATTAGTCACATAACTAATATTCATAATGACAGTTGTACAGTTTTATTAGATCTATCAGATGCTGCAATGATATGCATCAAGATAAGGCTCATTAGAATTAGGTATCTATCTATATAGAGGCAGAAAACAACTCAACTCAACTCCCACCGCTCGTTCTGTCATGACCGGCCCATCAAAATCTTCACTACTGACTGTCACCGGTGCCAATGGCTATGGAAGTGATTTATTTTCATTAAAAAAATGTAATGCAGTACTTTTATTGCAGTGTCAAGCTCCATCAAGAGCTATCAGTAACCCACGTATACTCCTACACAGGACCCGTTACCCCGTAAGGAACACATATACTCTTAACTTCCACGAATATTCTTGTAATGACTGTTACAGCTCAAAGCAGTTCATAACTATGCCTTACAACACGTTTAACCATCTTACAGACCCTCGTGGATGTGTAGAATTGATCTCAACCTAGGGGATTATTTTGGTCACTTTTGCTACTTCGGGAAATTTTGGATTTTTTTTCCTCTTCGATTTTGTTCTTTTTAAACTATGTTGTACATGGGAATAATGTAAGACATTCAGCTTAGTTTCAGTTAATTTCACCAGCAACTTTTATTGCTATCAAGGAATTTATTTGGGTTAAAACAAATGATAAAATCAGTATGGTGGATCTAATACTTTACCAATGTTGATGGAAAAGATATCCGATATTCCTTATGAAATTACCAACTAATAAACACAGCACTTGGTTCAATTGGTATCTTAGCTTAGAAGCTATTACTGTTTGTTTCATGACATCAAAATTTTAGTAAATAACTATTTTTCATGAGATGGATACCGATCAAATATAGCAAAGAGTTATGTTGTGAAATCATAAATATTTTTCGCTTTCTTTTAAACCCTATCCCATTCCAATCCTGCGTCTAGTTTCTTTTTTCGTTATATAGAATCTACGTCATTTACGTGAGGACGTAATATATATTTTCTTAATACTGTGTTTGATCGGTACTTGTTACATACCATAAGGATCGGAAAACTCTGCAGATTCTGAATCCATGATTGAAAACTCAATACGAGTAAAACGAAAGGAGTTACAGCTAGTTTCAGTAGAAAATGTGATGAAAACCAGTTTTTATACACTATTTCAGGATGGCAGAGTCTGTTTGAATACTCCTGTAGTATACATAGCCTTCCTCTGACCTTCTGAAATGCTGCTGCATCAAGATAAGGCTCACTAGAATTAGGTATCTATCTATATAGAGGCAGAAAACAACTCAACTCAACTCCCACCGTTCGTTCGGTCATGACCGGCCCATCAAAATCTTCACTACTGACTGTCACCGGTGCCAATGGCTATGGAAGTGATTTATTTTCATTAAAAAAATAAAATAATATTTCCAATATCTCTAATAGCTTTCGAGAAAATGAGGAGCAAGTTCATGTTTTTATATAAATATAAAGCTTTATTTTACTGCGTAATTATTAGTCATACAACAAATATTCATAATATCAGTTGTACAATTTAATTAGGTCTATCAGATGCTGCAATGATATTTCCAATATCTCTAATAGCTTACGAGAAAATGAGGAGGAAAGTCATGTTTTTATATAAAATATAGTTTCATTTTACTGCGTAATTATTAGTCATATAACTAATATTCATAATGACAGTTGTACAGTTTTATTAGATCTATCAGATGCTGCAATGATATTTCCAATATCTCTTATAGCTTTCGAGAAAATGAGGAGGAAAGTCATGTTTTTATATAAATATATAGTTTTATTTTACTGCGTAATTATGAGTCATAGAACAAATATTCATAATTACGGTTGTACAGTTTAATTATGTGTATCAGATGCTGCAATAATATTTCCAATATCTCTAATAGCTTTCGAGAAAATGAGGAGCAAGTTCATGTTTTTATATAAATATAAAGTTTTATTTTACTGCGTAATTATTAGTCATAAAACAAATATTCATAATATCAGTTGTACAGTTTAATTAGGTCTATCAGATGCTGCAATGATATTTCCAATATCTCTAATAGCTTACGAGAAAATGAGGAGGAAAGTCATGTTTTTATATAAATATATAGTTTCATTTTACTGCGTAATTATTAGTCATATAACTAATATTCATAATGACAGTTGTACAGTTTTATTAGATCTATCAGATGCTGCAATGATATTTCCAATATCTCTGATAGCTTTCGAGAAAATGAGGAGGAAAGTCATGTTTTTATATAAATATATAGTTTTATTTTACTGCGTAATTATGAGTCATACAACAAATATTCATAATATCAGTTGTACAGTTTAATTAGGTCTATCAGATGCTGCAATGATATTTCCAATATCTCTAATACCTTACGAGAAAATGAGGAGGAAAGTCATGTTTTTATATAAATATATAGTTTCATTTTACTGCGTAATTATTAGTCATATAACTAATATTCATAATGACAGTTGTACAGTTTTATTAGATCTATCAGATGCTCCAATGATATTTCCAATATCTCCTATAGCTTTCGAGAAAATGAGGAGGAAAGTCATGTTTTTATATAAATATATAGTTTTATTTTACTGCGTAATTATGAGTCATAGAACATATATTCATAATTACGGTTGTACAGTTTAATTATGTGTATCAGATGCTGCAATAATATTTCCAATATCTCTAATAGCTTTCGAGAAAATGAGGAGCAAGTTCATGTTTTTATATAAATATAAAGTTTTATTTTACTGCGTAATTATTAGTCATACAACAAATATTCATAATATCAGTTGTACAGTTTAATTAGGTCTATCAGATGCTGGAATGATATTTCCAATATCTCTAATAGCTTAGGAGAAAATGAGGAGGAAAGTCATGTTTTTATATAAATATATAGTTTCATTTTACTGCGTAATTATTAGTCATATAACTAATATTCATAATGACAGTTGTACAGTTTTATTAGATCTATCAGATGCTGCAATGATATTTCCAATATCTCTTATAGCTTTCGAGAAAATGAGGAGGAAAGTCATGTTTTTATATAAATATATAGTTTTATTTTATTGCGTAATTATGAGTCATACAACAAATATTCATAATATCAGTTGTACAGTTTAATTAGGTCTATCAGATGCTGCAATGATATTTCCAATATCTCTAATAGCTTACGAGAAAATGAGGAGAAAAGTCATGTTTTTATATAAATATATAGTTTCATTTTACTGCGTAATTATTAGTCATATAACTAATATTCATAATGACAGTTGTACAGTTTTATTAGATCTATCAGATGCTGCAATGATATTTCCAATATCTCTTATAGCTTTCGAGAAAATGAGGAGGAAAGTCATGTTTTTATATAAATATATAGTTTTATTTTACTGCGTAATTATGAGTCATACAACAAATATTCATAATTACGGTTGTACAGTTTAATTATGTGTATCAGATGCTGCAATGATATTTCCAATATCTCTAATAGCTTACGAGAAAATGAGGAGGAAAGTCATGTTTTTATATAAATATATAGTTTCATTTTACTACGTAATTATTAGTCACATAACTAATATTCATAATGACAGTTGTACAGTTTTATTAGATCTATCAGATGCTGCAATGATATGCATCAAGATAAGGCTCATTAGAATTAGGTATCTATCTATATAGAGGCAGAAAACAACTCAACTCAACTCCCACCGGTCGTTCTGTCATGACCGGCCCATCAAAATCTTCACTACTGACTGTCACCGGTGCCAATGGCTATGGAAGTGATTTATTTTCATTAAAAAAATGTAATGCAGTACTTTTATTGCAGTGTCAAGCTCCATCAAGAGCTATCAGTAACCCACGTATACTCCTACACAGGACCCGTTACCCCGTAAGGAACACATATACTCTTAACTTCCACGAATATTCTTGTAATGACTGTTACAGCTCAAAGCAGTTCATAACTATGCCTTACAACACGTTTAACCATCTTACAGACCCTCGTGGATGTGTAGAATTGATCTCAACCTAGGGGATTATTTTGGTCACTTTTGCTACTTCGGGAAATTTTGGATTTTTTTTCCTCTTCGATTTTGTTCTTTTTAAACTATGTTGTACATGGGAATAATGTAAGACATTCAGCTTAGTTTCAGTTAATTTCACCAGCAACTTTTATTGCTATCAAGGAATTTATTTGGGTTAAAACAAATGATAAAATCAGTATGGTGGATCTAATACTTTACCAATGTTGATGGAAAATATATCCGATATTCCTTATGAAATTACCAACTAATAAACACAGCACTTGGTTCAATTGGTATCTTAGCTTAGAAGCTATTACTGTTTGTTTCATGACATCAAAATTTTAGTAAATAACTATTTTTCATGAGATGGATACCGATCAAATATAGCAAAGAGTTATGTTGTGAAATCACAAATATGTTTCGCTTTCTTTTAAACCCTATCCCATTCTAATCCTGCGTCTAGTTTCTTTTTTCGTTATATAGAATCTACGTAATTTACGTGAGGACGTAATATATATTTTCTTAATACTGTGTTGATCGGTACTTGTTACATACCATAAGGATCGGAAAACTCTGCAGATTCTGAATCCATGATTGAAAACTCAATACGAGTAAAACGAAAGGAGTTACAGCTAGTTTCAGTAGAAAATGTGATGAAAACCAGTTTTTATACACTATTTCAGGATGGCAGAGTCTGTTTGAATACTCCTGTAGTATACATAGCCTTCCTCTGACCTTCTGAAATGCTGCTGCATCAAGATAAGGCTCACTAGAATTAGGTATCTATCTATATAGAGGCAGAAAACAACTCAACTCAAGTCCCACCGTTCGTTCGGTCATGACCGGCCCATCAAAATCTTCACTACTGACTGTCACCGGTGCCAATGGCTATGGAAGTGATTTATTTTCATTAAAAAAATAAAATAATATTTCCAATATCTCTAATAGCTTTCGAGAAAATGAGGAGCAAGTTCATGTTTTTATATAAATATAAAGCTTTATTTTACTGCGTAATTATTAGTCATACAACAAATATTCATAATATCAGTTGTACAATTTAATTAGGTCTATCAGATGCTGCAATGATATTTCCAATATCTCTAATAGCTTACGAGAAAATGAGGAGGAAAGTCATGTTTTTATATAAAAATATAGTTTCATTTTACTGCGTAATTATTAGTCATATAACTAATATTCATAATGACAGTTGTACAGTTTTATTAGATCTATCAGGTGCTGCAATGATATTTCCAATATCTCTGATAGCTTTCGAGAAAATGAGGAGGAAAGTCATGTTTTTATATAAATATATAGTTTTATTTTACTGCGTAATTATGAGTCATACAACAAATATTCATAATATCAGTTGTACAGTTTAATTAGGTCTATCAGATGCTGCAATGATATTTCCAATATCTCTAATAGCTTACGAGTAAATGAGGAGGAAACTCATGTTTTTATATAAATATATAGTTTCATTTTACTGCGTAATTATTAGTCATATAACTAATATTCATAATGACAGTTGTACAGTTTTATTAGATCTATCAGATGCTGCAATGATATGCATCAAGATAAGGCTCATTAGAATTAGGTATCTATCTATATAGAGGCAGAAAACAACTCAACTCAACTCCCACCGGTCGTTCTGTCATGACCGGCCCATCAAAATCTTCACTACTGACTGTCACCGGTGCCAATGGCTATGGAAGTGATTTATTTTCATTAAAAAAATGTAATGCAGTACTTTTATTGCAGTGTCAAGCTCCATCAAGAGCTATCAGTAACCCACGTATACTCTTACACAGGACCCGTTACCCCGTAAGGAACACATATACTCTTAACTTCCACGAATATTCTTGTAATGACTGTTACAGCTCAAAGCAGTTCATAACTATGCCTTACAACACGTTTTGACCATCTTACAGACCCTCGTGGATGTGTAGAATTGATCTCAACCTAGGGGATTATTTTGGTCACTTTTGCTACTTCGGGAAATTTTGGATATTTTTTCCTCTTCGATTTTGTTCTTTTTAAACTATGTTGTACATGGGAATAATGTAAGACATTCAGCTTAGTTTCAGTTAATTTCACCAGCAACTTTTATTGCTATCAAGGAATTTATTTGGGTTAAAACAAATGATAAAATCAGTATGGTGGATCTAATACTTTACCAATGTTGATGGAAAATATATCCGATATTCCTTATGAAATTACCAACTAATAAACACAGCACTTGGTTCAATTGGTATCTTAGCTTAGAAGCTATTACTGTTTGTTTCATGACATCAAAATTTTAGTAAATAACTATTTTTCATGAGATGGATACCGATCAAATATAGCAAAGAGTTATGTTGTGAAATCATAAATATTTTTCGCTTTCTTTTAAACCCTATCCCATTCTAATCCTGCGTCTAGTTTCTTTTTTCGTTATATAGAATCTACGTAATTTACGTGAGGACGTAATATATATTTTCTTAATACTGTGTTGATCGGTACTTGTTACATACCATAAGGATCGGAAAACTCTGCAGATTCTGAATCCATGATTGAAAACTCAATACGAGTAAAACGAAAGGAGTTACAGCTAGTTTCAGTAGAAAATGTGATGAAAACCAGTTTTTATACACTATTTCAGGATGGCAGAGTCTGTTTGAATACTCCTGTAGTATACATAGCCTTCCTCTGACCTTCTGAAATGCTGCTGCATCAAGATAAGGCTCACTAGAATTAGGTATCTATCTATATAGAGGCAGAAAACAACTCAACTCAACTCCCACCGGTCGTTCTGTCATGACCGGCCCATCAAAATCTTCACTACTGACTGTCACCGGTGCCAATGGCTATGGAAGTGATTTATTTTCATTAAAAAAATGTAATGCAGTAATTTTATTGCAGTGTCAAGCTCCATCAAGAGCTATCAGTAACCCACGTATACTCCTACACAGGACCCGTTACCCCGTAAGGAACACACATACTCTTAACTTCCACGAATATTCTTGTAATGACTGTTACAGCTCAAAGCAGTTCATAACTATGCCTTACAACACGTTTAACCATCTTACAGACCCTCGTGGATGTGTAGAATTGATCTCAACCTAGGGGATTATTTTGGTCACTTTTGCTACTTCGGGAAATTTTGGATTTTTTTTCCTCTTCGATTTTGTTCTTTTTAAACTATGTTGTACATGGGAATAATGTAAGACATTCAGCTTAGTTTCAGTTAATTTCACCAGCAACTTTTATTGCTATCAAGGAATTTATTTGGGTTAAAACAAATGATAAAATCAGTATGGTGGATCTAATACTTTACCAATGTTGATGGAAAATATATCCGATATTCCTTATGAAATTACCAACTAATAAACACAGCACTTGGTTCAATTGGTATCTTAGCTTAGAAGCTATTACTGTTTGTTTCATGACATCAAAATTTTAGTAAATAACTATTTTTCATGAGATGGATACCGATCAAATATAGCAAAGAGTTATGTTGTGAAATCATAAATATTTTTCGCTTTCTTTTAAACCCTATCCCATTCTAATCCTGCGTCTAGTTTCTTTTTTCGTTATATAGAATCTACGTAATTTACGTGAGGACGTAATATATATTTTCTTAATACTGTGTTGATCGGTACTTGTTACATACCATAAGGATCGGAAAACTCTGCAGATTCTGAATCCATGATTGAAAACTCAATACGAGTAAAACGAAAGGAGTTACAGCTAGTTTCAGTAGAAAATGTGATGAAAACCAGTTTTTATACACTATTTCAGGATGGCAGAGTCTGTTTGAATACTCCTGTAGTATACATAGCCTTCCTCTGACCTTCTGAAATGCTGCTGCATCAAGATAAGGCTCACTAGAATTAGGTATCTATCTATATAGAGGCAGAAAACAACTCAACTCAACTCCCACCGTTCGTTCGGTCATGACCGGCCCATCAAAATCTTCACTACTGACTGTCACCGGTGCCAATGGCTATGGAAGTGATTTATTTTCATTAAAAAAATAAAATAATATTTCCAATATCTCTAATAGCTTTCGAGAAAATGAGGAGCAAGTTCATGTTTTTATATAAATATAAAGCTTTATTTTACTGCGTAATTATTAGTCATACAACAAATATTCATAATATCAGTTGTACAATTTAATTAGGTCTATCAGATGCTGCAATGATATTTCCAATATCTCTAATAGCTTACGAGAAAATGAGGAGGAAAGTCATGTTTTTATATAAAAATATAGTTTCATTTTACTGCGTAATTATTAGTCATATAACTAATATTCATAATGACAGTTTTACAGTTTTATTAGATCTATCAGATGCTGCAATGATATTTCCAATATCTCTTATAGCTTTCGAGAAAATGAGGAGGAAAGTCATGTTTTTATATAAATATATAGTTTTATTTTACTGCGTAATTATGAGTCATAGAACAAATATTCATAATTACGGTTGTACAGTTTAATTATGTGTATCAGATGCTGCAATAATATTTCCAATATCTCTAATAGCTTTCGAGAAAATGAGGAGCAAGTTCATGTTTTTATATAAATATAAAGTTTTATTTTACTGCGTAATTATTAGTCATAAAACAAATATTCATAATATCAGTTGTACAGTTTAATTAGGTCTATCAGATGCTGCAATGATATTTCCAATATCTCTAATAGCTTACGAGAAAATGAGGAGGAAAGTCATGTTTTTATATAAATATATAGTTTCATTTTACTGCGTAATTATTAGTCATATAACTAATATTCATAATGACAGTTGTACAGTTTTATTAGATCTATCAGATGCTGCAATGATATTTCCAATATCTCTGATAGCTTTCGAGAAAATGAGGAGGAAAGTCATGTTTTTATATAAATATATAGTTTTATTTTACTGCGTAATTATGAGTCATACAACAAATATTCATAATATCAGTTGTACAGTTTAATTAGGTCTATCAGATGCTGCAATGATATTTCCAATATCTCTAATACCTTACGAGAAAATGAGGAGGAAAGTCATGTTTTTATATAAATATATAGTTTCATTTTACTGCGTAATTATTAGTCATATAACTAATATTCATAATGACAGTTGTACAGTTTTATTAGATCTATCAGATGCTCCAATGATATTTCCAATATCTCCTATAGCTTTCGAGAAAATGAGGAGGAAAGTCATGTTTTTATATAAATATATAGTTTTATTTTACTGCGTAATTATGAGTCATAGAACATATATTCATAATTACGGTTGTACAGTTTAATTATGTGTATCAGATGCTGCAATAATATTTCCAATATCTCTAATAGCTTTCGAGAAAATGAGGAGCAAGTTCATGTTTTTATATAAATATAAAGTTTTATTTTACTGCGTAATTATTAGTCATACAACAAATATTCATAATATCAGTTGTACAGTTTAATTAGGTCTATCAGATGCTGGAATGATATTTCCAATATCTCTAATAGCTTAGGAGAAAATGAGGAGGAAAGTCATGTTTTTATATAAATATATAGTTTCATTTTACTGCGTAATTATTAGTCATATAACTAATATTCATAATGACAGTTGTACAGTTTTATTAGATCTATCAGATGCTGCAATGATATTTCCAATATCTCTTATAGCTTTCGAGAAAATGAGGAGGAAAGTCATGTTTTTATATAAATATATAGTTTTATTTTATTGCGTAATTATGAGTCATACAACAAATATTCATAATATCAGTTGTACAGTTTAATTAGGTCTATCAGATGCTGCAATGATATTTCCAATATCTCTAATAGCTTACGAGAAAATGAGGAGAAAAGTCATGTTTTTATATAAATATATAGTTTCATTTTACTGCGTAATTATTAGTCATATAACTAATATTCATAATGACAGTTGTACAGTTTTATTAGATCTATCAGATGCTGCAATGATATTTCCAATATCTCTTATAGCTTTCGAGAAAATGAGGAGGAAAGTCATGTTTTTATATAAATATATAGTTTTATTTTACTGCGTAATTATGAGTCATACAACAAATATTCATAATTACGGTTGTACAGTTTAATTAGGTATATCAGATGCTGCAATGATATTTCTAATATCTCTAATAGCTTACGAGAAAATGAGGAGGAAAGTCATGTTTTTATATAAATATATAGTTTCATTTTACTACGTAATTATTAGTCACATAACTAATATTCATAATGACAGTTGTACAGTTTTATTAGATCTATCAGATGCTGCAATGATATGCATCAAGATAAGGCTCATTAGAATTAGGTATCTATCTATATAGAGGCAGAAAACAACTCAACTCAACTCCCACCGGTCGTTCTGTCATGACCGGCCCATCAAAATCTTCACTACTGACTGTCACCGGTGCCAATGGCTATGGAAGTGATTTATTTTCATTAAAAAAATGTAATGCAGTACTTTTATTGCAGTGTCAAGCTCCATCAAGAGCTATCAGTAACCCACGTATACTCCTACACAGGACCCGTTACCCCGTAAGGAACACATATACTCTTAACTTCCACGAATATTCTTGTAATGACTGTTACAGCTCAAAGCAGTTCATAACTATGCCTTACAACACGTTTAACCATCTTACAGACCCTCGTGGATGTGTAGAATTGATCTCAACCTAGGGGATTATTTTGGTCACTTTTGCTACTTCGGGAAATTTTGGATTTTTTTTCCTCTTCGATTTTGTTCTTTTTAAACTATGTTGTACATGGGAATAATGTAAGACATTCAGCTTAGTTTCAGTTAATTTCACCAGCAACTTTTATTGCTATCAAGGAATTTATTTGGGTTAAAACAAATGATAAAATCAGTATGGTGGATCTAATACTTTACCAATGTTGATGGAAAATATATCCGATATTCCTTATGAAATTACCAACTAATAAACACAGCACTTGGTTCAATTGGTATCTTAGCTTAGAAGCTATTACTGTTTGTTTCATGACATCAAAATTTTAGTAAATAACTATTTTTTATGAGATGGATACCGATCAAATATAGCAAAGAGTTATGTTGTGAAATCATAAATATTTTTCGCTTTCTTTTAAACCCTATCCCATTCTAATCCTGCGTCTAGTTTCTTTTTTCGTTATATAGATTCTACGTAATTTACGTGAGGACGTAATATATATTTTCTTAATACTGTGTTGATCGGTACTTGTTACATACCATAAGGATCGGAAAACTCTGCAGATTCTGAATCCATGATTGAAAACTCAAGACGAGTAAAACGAAAGGAGTTACAGCTAGTTTCAGTAGAAAATGTGATGAAAACCAGTTTTTATACACTATTTCAGGATGGCAGAGTCTGTTTGAATACTCCTGTAGTATACATAGCCTTCCTCTGACCTTCTGAAATGCTGCTGCATCAAGATAAGGCTCACTAGAATTAGGTATCTATCTATATAGAGGCAGAAAACAACTCAACTCAACTCCCACCGTTCGTTCTGTCATGACCGGCCCATCAAAATCTTCACTACTGACTGTCACCGGTGCCAATGGCTATGGAAGTGATTTATTTTCATTAAAAAAATGTAATGCAGTACTTTTATTGCAGTGTCAAGCTCCATCAAGAGCTATCAGTAACCCACGTATACTCCTACACAGGACCCGTTACCCCGTAAGGAACACATATACTCTTAACTTCCACGAATATTCTTGTAATGACTGTTACAGCTCAAAGCAGTTCATAACTATGCCTTACAACACGTTTAACCATCTTACAGACCCTCGTGGATGTGTAGAATTGATCTCAACCTAGGGGATTATTTTGGTCACTTTTGCTACTTCGGGAAATTTTGGATTTTTTTTCCTCTTCGATTTTGTTCTTTTTAAACTATGTTGTACATGGGAATAATGTAAGACATTCAGCTTAGTTTCAGTTAATTTCACCAGCAACTTTTATTGCTATCAAGGAATTTATTTGGGTTAAAACAAATGATAAAATCAGTATGGTGGATCTAATACTTTACCAATGTTGATGGAAAATATATCCGATATTCCTTATGAAATTACCAACTAATAAACACAGCACTTGGTTCAATTGGTATCTTAGCTTAGAAGCTATTACTGTTTGTTTCATGACATCAAAATTTTAGTAAATAACTATTTTTCATGAGATGGATACCGATCAAATATAGCAAAGAGTTATGTTGTGAAATCATAAATATTTTTCGCTTTCTTTTAAACCCTATCCCATTCTAATCCTGCGTCTAGTTTCTTTTTTCGTTATATAGAATCTACGTAATTTACGTGAGGACGTAATATATATTTTCTTAATACTGTGTTGATCGGTACTTGTTACATACCATAAGGATCGGAAAACTCTGCAGATTCTGAATCCATGATTGAAAACTCAATACGAGTAAAACGAAAGGAGTTACAGCTAGTTTCAGTAGAAAATGTGATGAAAACCAGTTTTTATACACTATTTCAGGATGGCAGAGTCTGTTTGAATACTCCTGTAGTATACATAGCCTTCCTCTGACCTTCTGAAATGCTGCTGCATCAAGATAAGGCTCACTAGAATTAGGTATCTATTTATATAGAGGCAGAAAACAACTCAACTCAACTCCCACCGTTCGTTCGGTCATGACCGGCCCATCAAAATCTTCACTACTGACTGTCACCGGTGCCAATGGCTATGGAAGTGATTTATTTTCATTAAATAAATGTAATGCAGTACTTTTATTGCAGTGTCAAGCTCCATCAAGAGCTATCAGTAACCCACGTATACTCCTACACAGGACCCGTTACCCCGTAAGGAACACATATACTCTTAACTTCCACGAATATTCTTGTAATGACTGTTACAGCTCAAAGCAGTTCATAACTATGCCTTACAACACGTTTAACCATCTTACAGACCCTCGTGGATGTGTAGAATTGATCTCAACCTAGGGGATTATTTTGGTCACTTTTGCTACTTCGGGAAATTTTGGATTTTTTTTCCTCTTCGATTTTGTTCTTTTTAAACTAAGTTGTACATGGGAATAATGTAAGACATTCAGCCTAGTTTCAGTTAATTTCACCAGCAACTTTTATTGCTATCAAGGAATTTATTTGGGTTAAAACAAATGATAAAATCAGTATGGTGGATCTAATACTTTACCAATGTTGATGGAAAATATATCCGATATTCCTTATGAAATTACCAACTAATAAACACAGCACTTGGTTCAATTGGTATCTTAGCTTAGAAGCTATTACTGTTTGTTTCATGACATCAAAATTTTAGTAAATAACTATTTTTCATGAGATGGATACCGATCAAATATAGCAAAGAGTTATGTTGTGAAATCATAAATATTTTTCGCTTTCTTTTAAACCCTATTCCATTCTAATCCTGCGTCTAGTTTCTTTTTTCGTTATATATAATCTACGTAATTTACGTGAGGACGTAATATATATTTTCTTAATACTGTGTTTGATCGGTACTTGTTACATACCATAAGGATCGGAAAACTCTGCAGATTCTGAATCCATGATTGAAAACTCAATACGAGTAAAACGAAAGGAGTTACAGCTAGTTTCAGTAGAAAATGTGATGAAAACCAGTTTTTATACACTATTTCAGGATGGCAGAGTCTGTTTGAATACTCCTGTAGTATACATAGCCTTCCTCTGACCTTCTGAAATGCTGCTGCATCAAGATAAGGCTCACTAGAATTAGGTATCTATCTATATAGAGGCAGAAAACAACTCAACTCAAGTCCCACCGTTCGTTCGGTCATGACCGGCCCATCAAAATCTTCACTACTGACTGTCACCGGTGCCAATGGCTATGGAAGTGATTTATTTTCATTAAAAAAATAAAATAATATTTCCAATATCTCTAATAGCTTTCGAGAAAATGAGGAGCAAGTTCATGTTTTTATATAAATATAAAGCTTTATTTTACTGCGTAATTATTAGTCATACAACAAATATTCATAATATCAGTTGTACAATTTAATTAGGTCTATCAGATGCTGCAATGATATTTCCAATATCTCTAATAGCTTACGAGAAAATGAGGAGGAAAGTCATGTTTTTATATAAAATATAGTTTCATTTTACTGCGTAATTATTAGTCATATAACTAATATTCATAATGACAGTTGTACAGTTTTATTAGATCTATCAGATGCTGCAATGATATTTCCAATATCTCTGATAGCTTTCGAGAAAATGAGGAGGAAAGTCATGTTTTTATATAAATATATAGTTTTATTTTACTGCGTAATTATGAGTCATACAACAAATATTCATAATATTAGTTGTACAGTTTAATTAGGTCTATCAGATGCTGCAATGATATTTCCAATATCTCTAATAGCTTACGAGTAAATGAGGAGGAAACTCATGTTTTTATATAAATATATAGTTTCATTTTACTGCGTAATTATTAGTCATATAACTAATATTCATAATGACAGTTGTACAGTTTTATTAGATCTATCAGATGCTCCAATGATATTTCCAATATCTCCTATAGCTTTCGAGAAAATGAGGAGGAAAGTCATGTTTTTATATAAATATATAGTTTTATTTTACTGCGTAATTATGAGTCATAGAACATATATTCATAATTACGGTTGTACAGTTTAATTATGTGTATCAGATGCTGCAATAATATTTCCAATATCTCTAATAGCTTTCGAGAAAATGAGGAGCAAGTTCATGTTTTTATATAAATATAAAGTTTTATTTTACTGCGTAATTATTAGTCATACAACAAATATTCATAATATCAGTTGTACAGTTTAATTAGGTCTATCAGATGCTGGAATGATATTTCCAATATCTCTAATAGCTTAGGAGAAAATGAGGAGGAAAGTCATGTTTTTATATAAATATATAGTTTCATTTTACTGCGTAATTATTAGTCATATAACTAATATTCATAATGACAGTTGTACAGTTTTATTAGATCTATCAGATGCTGCAATGATATTTCCAATATCTCTTATAGCTTTCGAGAAAATGAGGAGGAAAGTCATGTTTTTATATAAATATATAGTTTTATTTTACTGCGTAATTATGAGTCATACAACAAATATTCATAATTACGGTTGTACAGTTTAATTATGTATATCAGATGCTGCAATGATATTTCCAATATCTCTAATAGCTTACGAGAAAATGAGGAGGAAAGTCATGTTTTTATATAAATATATAGTTTCATTTTACTACGTAATTATTAGTCACATAACTAATATTCATAATGACAGTTGTACAGTTTTATTAGATCTATCAGATGCTGCAATGATATGCATCAAGATAAGGCTCATTAGAATTAGGTATCTATCTATATAGAGGCAGAAAACAACTCAACTCAACTCGCACCGGTCGTTCTGTCATGACCGGCCCATCAAAATCTTCACTACTGACTGTCACCGGTGCCAATGGCTATGGAAGTGATTTATTTTCATTAAAAAAATGTAATGCAGTACTTTTATTGCAGTGTCAAGCTCCATCAAGAGCTATCAGTAACCCACGTATACTCCTACACAGGACCCGTTACCCCGTAAGGAACACATATACTCTTAACTTCCACGAATATTCTTGTAATGACTGTTACAGCTCAAAGCAGTTCATAACTATGCCTTACAACACGTTTAACCATCTTACAGACCCTCGTGGATGTGTAGAATTGATCTCAACCTAGGGGATTATTTTGGTCACTTTTGCTACTTCGGGAAATTTTGGATTTTTTTTCCTCTTCGATTTTGTTCTTTTTAAACTATGTTGTACATGGGAATAATGTAAGACATTCAGCTTAGTTTCAGTTAATTTCACCAGCAACTTTTATTGCTATCAAGGAATTTATTTGGGTTAAAACAAATGATAAAATCAGTATGGTGGATCTAATACTTTACCAATGTTGATGGAAAATATATCCGATATTCCTTATGAAATTACCAACTAATAAACACAGCACTTGGTTCAATTGGTATCTTAGCTTAGAAGCTATTACTGTTTGTTTCATGACATCAAAATTTTAGTAAATAACTATTTTTCATGAGATGGATACCGATCAAATATAGCAAAGAGTTATGTTGTGAAATCATAAATATTTTTCGCTTTCTTTTAAACCCTATCCCATTCTAATCCTGCGTCTAGTTTCTTTTTTCGTTATATAGAATCTACGTAATTTACGTGAGGACGTAATATATATTTTCTTAATACTGTGTTGATCGGTACTTGTTACATACCATAAGGATCGGAAAACTCTGCAGATTCTGAATCCATGATTGAAAACTCAATACGAGTAAAACGAAAGGAGTTACAGCTAGTTTCAGTAGAAAATGTGATGAAAACCAGTTTTTATACACTATTTCAGGATGGCAGAGTCTGTTTGAATACTCCTGTAGTATACATAGCCTTCCTCTGACCTTCTGAAATGCTGCTGCATCAAGATAAGGCTCACTAGAATTAGGTATCTATCTATATAGAGGCAGAAAACAACTCAACTCAACTCCCACCGTTCGTTCGGTCATGACCGGCCCATCAAAATCTTCACTACTGACTGTCACCGGTGCCAATGGCTATGGAAGTGATTTATTTTCATTAAAAAAATAAAATAATATTTCCAATATCTCTAATAGCTTTCGAGAAAATGAGGAGCAAGTTCATGTTTTTATATAAATATAAAGCTTTATTTTACTGCGTAATTATTAGTCATACAACAAATATTCATAATATCAGTTGTACAATTTAATTAGGTCTATCAGATGCTGCAATGATATTTCCAATATCTCTAATAACTTACGAGAAAATGAGGAGGAAAGTCATGTTTTTATATAAAAATATAGTTTCATTTTACTGCGTAATTATTAGTCATATAACTAATATTCATAATGACAGTTGTACAGTTTTATTAGATCTATCAGATGCTGCAATGATATTTCCAATATCTCTTATAGCTTTCGAGAAAATGAGGAGGAAAGTCATGTTTTTATATAAATATATAGTTTTATTTTACTGCGTAATTATGAGTCATAGAACAAATATTCATAATTACGGTTGTACAGTTTAATTATGTGTATCAGATGCTGCAATAATATTTCCAATATCTCTAATAGCTTTCGAGAAAATGAGGAGCAAGTTCATGTTTTTATATAAATATAAAGTTTTATTTTACTGCGTAATTATTAGTCATAAAACAAATATTCATAATATCAGTTGTACAGTTTAATTAGGTCTATCAGATGCTGCAATGATATTTCCAATATCTCTAATAGCTTACGAGAAAATGAGGAGGAAAGTCATGTTTTTATATAAATATATAGTTTCATTTTACTGCGTAATTATTAGTCATATAACTAATATTCATAATGACAGTTGTACAGTTTTATTAGATCTATCAGATGCTGCAATGATATTTCCAATATCTCTGATAGCTTTCGAGAAAATGAGGAGGAAAGTCATGTTTTTATATAAATATATAGTTTTATTTTACTGCGTAATTATGAGTCATACAACAAATATTCATAATATCAGTTGTACAGTTTAATTAGGTCTATCAGATGCTGCAATGATATTTCCAATATCTCTAATAGCTTACGAGAAAATGAGGAGGAAAGTCATGTTTTTATATAAATATATAGTTTCATTTTACTGCGTAATTATTAGTCATATAACTAATATTCATAATGACAGTTGTACAGTTTTATTAGATCTATCAGATGCTCCAATGATATTTCCAATATCTCCTATAGCTTTCGAGAAAATGAGGAGGAAAGTCATGTTTTTATATAAATATATAGTTTTATTTTACTGCGTAATTATGAGTCATAGAACATATATTCATAATTACGGTTGTACAGTTTAATTATGTGTATCAGATGCTGCAATAATATTTCCAATATCTCTAATAGCTTTCGAGAAAATGAGGAGCAAGTTCATGTTTTTATATAAATATAAAGTTTTATTTTACTGCGTAATTATTAGTCATACAACAAATATTCATAATATCAGTTGTACAGTTTAATTAGGTCTATCAGATGCTGGAATGATATTTCCAATATCTCTAATAGCTTAGGAGAAAATGAGGAGGAAAGTCATGTTTTTATATAAATATATAGTTTCATTTTACTGCGTAATTATTAGTCATATAACTAATATTCATAATGACAGTTGTACAGTTTTATTAGATCTATCAGATGCTGCAATGATATTTCCAATATCTCTTATAGCTTTCGAGAAAATGAGGAGGAAAGTCATGTTTTTATATAAATATATAGTTTTATTTTATTGCGTAATTATGAGTCATACAACAAATATTCATAATATCAGTTGTACAGTTTAATTAGGTCTATCAGATGCTGCAATGATATTTCCAATATCTCTAATAGCTTACGAGAAAATGAGGAGGAAAGTCATGTTTTTATATAAATATATAGTTTCATTTTACTGCGTAATTATTAGTCATATAACTAATATTCATAATGACAGTTGTACAGTTTTATTAGATCTATCAGATGCTGCAATGATATTTCCAATATCTCCTATAGCTTTCGAGAAAATGAGGAGGAAAGTCATGTTTTTATATAAATATATAGTTTTATTTTACTGCGTAATTATTAGTCATAGAACAAATATTCAAAATTACGGTTGTACAGTTTAATTATGTGTATGGGATGCTGCAATAATATTTCCAATATCTCTAATAGCTTTCGAGAAAATGAGGAGCAAGTTCATGTTTTTATATAAATATAAAGTTTTATTTTACTGCGTAATTATTAGTCATACAACAAATATTCATAATATCAGTTGTACAGTTTTATTAGGTCTATCAGATGCTGGAATGATATTTCCAATATCTCTAATAGCTTACGAGAAAATGAGGAGGAAAGTCATGTTTTTATATAAATATATAGTTTCATTTTACTGCGTAATTATTAGTCATATAACTAATATTCATAATGACAGTTGTACAGTTTTATTAGATCTATCAGATGCTGCAATGATATTTCCAATATCTCTTATAGCTTTCGAGAAAATGAGGAGGAAAGTCATGTTTTTATATAAATATATAGTTTTATTTTACTGCGTAATTATGAGTCATACAACAAATATTCATAATTACGGTTGTACAGTTTAATTAGGTCTATCAGATGCTGCAATGATATTTCCAATATCTCTAATAGCTTACGAGAAAATGAGGAGGAAAGTCATGTTTTTATATAAATATATAGTTTCATTTTACTACGTAATTATTAGTCACATAACTAATTTTCATAATGACAGTTGTACAGTTTTATTAGATCTATCAGATGCTGCAATGATATGCATCAAGATAAGGCTCATTAGAATTAGGTATCTATCTATATAGAGGCAGAAAACAACTCAACTCAACTCCCACCGCTCGTTCTGTCATGACCGGCCCATCAAAATCTTCACTACTGACTGTCACCGGTGCCAATGGCTATGGAAGTTATTTATTTTCATTAAAAAATGTAATGCAGTACTTTTATTGCAGTGTCAAGCTCCATCAAGAGCTATCAGTAACCCACGTATACTCCTACACAGGACCCGTTACCCCGTAAGGAACACATATACTCTTAACTTCCACGAATATTCTTGTAATGACTGTTACAGCTCAAAGCAGTTCATAACTATGCCTTACAACACGTTTAACCATCTTACAGACCCTCGTGGATGTGTAGAATTGATCTCAACCTAGGGGATTATTTTGGTCACTTTTGCTACTTCGGGAAATTTTGGATTTTTTTTCCTCTTCGATTTTGTTCTTTTTAAACTATGTTGTACATGGGAATAATGTAAGACATTCAGCTTAGTTTCAGTTAATTTCACCAGCAACTTTTATTGCTATCAAGGAATTTATTTGGGTTAAAACAAATGATAAAATCAGTATGGTGGATCTAATACTTTACCAATGTTGATGGAAAAGATATCCGATATTCCTTATGAAATTACCAACTAATAAACACAGCACTTGGTTCAATTGGTATCTTAGCTTAGAAGCTATTATTGTTTGTTTCATGACATCAAAATTTTAGTAAATAACTATTTTTCATGAGATGGATACCGATCAAATATAGCAAAGAGTTATGTTGTGAAATTATAAATATTTTTCGCTTTCTTTTAAACCCTATCCCATTCCAATCCTGCGTCTAGTTTCTTTTTTCGTTATATAGAATCTACGTAATTTACGTGAGGACGTAATATATATTTTCTTAATACTGTGTTTATCGGTACTTGTTACATACCATAAGGATCGGAAAACTCTGCAGATTCTGAATCCATGATTGAAAACTCAATACGAGTAAAACGAAAGGAGTTACAGCTAGTTTCAGTAGAAAATGTGATGAAAACCAGTTTTTATACACTATTTCAGGATGGCAGAGTCTGTTTGAATACTCCTGTAGTATACATAGCCTTCCTCTGACCTTCTGAAATGCTGCTGAATCAAGATAAGGCTCACTAGAATTAGGTATCTATCTATATAGAGGCAGAAAACAACTCAACTCAACTCCCCACCGTTCGTTCGGTCATGACCGGCCCATCAAAATCTTCACTACTGACTGTCACCGGTGCCAATGGCTATGGAAGTGATTTATTTTCATTTAAAAAATGTAATGCAGTACTTTTATTGCAGTGTCAAGCTCCATCAAGAGCTATCAGTAACCCACGTATACTCCTACACAGGACCCGTTACCCCGTAAGGAACACATATACTCTTAACTTCCACGAATATTCTTGTAATGACTGTTACAGCTCAAAGCAGTTCATAACTATGCCTTACAACACGTTTAACCATCTTACAGACCCTCGTGGATGTGTAGAATTGATCTCAACCTAGGGGATTATTTTGGTCACTTTTGCTACTTCGGGAAATTTTTGATTTTTTTTCCTCTTCGATTTTGTTCTTTTTAAACTATGTTGTACATGGGAATAATGTAAGACATTCAGCTTAGTTTCAGTTAATTTCACCAGCAACTTTTATTACTATCAAGGAATTTATTTGGATAAAAACAAATGATAAAATCAGTATGGTGGATCTAATACTTTATCAATGTTGATGGAAAAGATATCCGATATTCCTTATGAAATTACCAACTAATAAACACAGCACTTGGTTCAATTGGTATCTTAGCTTAGAAGCTATTATTGTTTGTTTCATGACATCAATAAGGAACTGTTTTCTCCAAATGTTTTTTTTTTTTTTTAAGGGAAATAATATTTCAGTGTCACGTTACTTAGAAATTATACAGACATGTAACTTCAATAATATATTACTGACAACTCAACTGATAAACGTGTTCTGTAATATATCCTCGCATTTAGTCCAGATAACCTTAAATTCTTCCTAATACAGAGTACTTATGAAAGAACTTATCTTCAAGCCCCGCTGATAGATGGGCTCTATCCTCCCGGAGGAGCGATAGGGAAAAAAAAAAAAAAAGCAATGATATTTTCAATATCTCTAATAGCTTTCGAGAAAATGAGGAGGAAAGTCATGTTTTTATATAAATATAAAGTTAACGTAGGATGTTACATAATTATTCTTCTACGGCAGTGATTCCAACACATTAATAAACACAATATAGCATAACAATTGCCCTAATAATTATAACACACAGGAACACGATGAATAATGCATAATTTGTTTGAAAATAATCGTAACAATACAAAATAATATAACGTCAGATAGAAATTGAAGTTTTTTTTAATCTCGTGTGACACTGCAGCCATATTGGATAATTGGAGTTGAGCTTACGAGGAAGACGGCGTCATTACGTCATTCCTTTTTGCTGAAAAGTATAGTTTATTTTAAAGTGTCAGTGTTGAGCGTGATGGAGTGACTACAGTAGCCTTCTGGGCGGCTTTAAGATAAGTTTTATTAATGGTAGTGATGTGTGGAAGTAATTATGGGAGAATCTAACATAACGATTGGAATAGGCTGGGTAGACACGGAGTAAGTGCTGGGTCAATAAGTAGCTTTAAAAGACGGTTGGATAGGGATGACAGGTGGGATGGATAAATATTAGATTATTACAAGGGTGGGGGACAAGGAGCTGCCTCGTGTAGGTCATTAACTGGCCTTTTGCAGTCTCCTTAATTCTTATGTTCTTATGTTCTAAAGGGAATTGTGAGTTGCATTGTACAGTCCCTAGAGAAACTAGGTCTGTCACTGAATCAGGTGTCAGCATTCAGTACTGACAATACCAACGTCAATTATGGAATTCACGTCTGTCTACACAGAAGGATCTCCTCCCAGGAAACTGTCATGCACACAGAGTGCATAACACAGTTAAGCATGCACTGGACAACTTATCCATACACGTTGAGAATGTAGTGCTGAAGATATACAACTTCTTCTCGTCCTCTGCAAAAAGAAGACAATCTCTAAAGGAGTTTTGTGAGTTCTGTGAATTGGAATTTAGAGAACTGTTGCGTCACACCACAACCAGATGGCTGTCACTCAATCTTGCAGTCTCCAAAATTCTGCAGAGCTGGACTGCTCTGAAGTCATATTTCATCAGTCTTGGAGAAGAATGTCCCAAGCAAATCAGAGCTGCTTTGAAACTTCCATCTGATGCGGAAGAGGTGAATGAAGAAGAATCAGATATGTTGTTCAAGTATATCCTGTTTTGCAACAACATCTTGTCCACCTTTGAAGAGGTAGTCAAGAAACTTGAAAGGAATGACACGACAGTCATAGAGCTCTACCCGATTGTGAAGGGATTTAGAGACAAGCTCGTGCAAAGAAGAAAGGACAGGTTCTATGGCTACCTGACCAAAATGAGGTTGGAGCAGATTTCTGCGTCAGAGGCAAACATTGCAAAAGCAGATTTTCAAGCGTTAGCACTGCCATCATTTGAACAGTGATTGTGAGTGGAGAGTGGATAGAGCCCATCTATCAGCGGGGCTTGAAGATAAGTTCTTTCATAAGTACTCTGTATTAGGAAGAATTTAAGGTTATCTGGACTAAATGCGAGGATATATTACAGAACACGTTTATCAGTTGAGTTGTCAGTAATATATTATTGAAGTTACATGTCTGTATAATTTCTAAGTAACGTGACACTGAAAAATTATTTCCCTTAAAAAAAAAAAAAACCATTTGGAGAAAACAGTGCCTGGACTACGGATATATCATGGATATTAGCCATTACTTATATATTTTCCATGTATACTTTGTGTTGCTTCTTAATGCAGCAAGAAGCTTCTTATCTTTCTCAATGTTTGTGAGAAATTCAGCAAAGCTCTGTTCAAAATTTAGAGCAACAATTAGTTTGATATTTATTGAGTTGAACGGAGCACCTGTTCCTAGTGTCCATCCACTTATTCTGCATGATTGAGAATATTCTTTCCACGTATCCAGTTGAGGATGGTACACTCAATATATAACTTACGACAGACACCATGTTGGGGAGGTCACGGGTCTGGAAGACAGGCATCCACTTGGCACCTGAGTCTTTAAACTTCCAGTCCTCTTTTGTTCAGTGTTCCCACAGTTACATTAATGGTTGTCAACTCATCATACAACTCATCCATGTTTATGTTGAGCCTGCTGACTACTCATCATATTCACCTTCTCTACTACTTCCTGTACATCAGAAAAAAACAATCTCCATTTTTAGTGAGAAGGGATAGAGAGGATAGCCAATTGTCATCTGAAAAGTTAAACCAATTTTCTACATATGTTATCTACTGCGTTCCGTATTATTTTTTGATGGAGTTGGCAACTCTAAGTACAACTATCTGGTTAATTTCCGAAATACTTGACACGTTGTGAGTTTGTGACAACAATATGTTTATTAATACAGTCATTCATGCTAATTATAGTGTGAATAAAATGGTAAAGAAGTTAATTTCTTTACTATTACGTCATTTACGTGATTATTCACACAAATCTTAAACATTTCAAGACAAGGAATGACTATATAATGAACATCAATTAATCTGGATTCTGGAATTGAAATGTAAACAGACAGTAGAACTATTCTACTGTCTACTGCTTGACTCCTTCGGCCTTAACTTAACCATTTAAAGACCCACAATACGGAACAACTGGCGTTCCGTATTGGTTCAAAACGGAACACAGCATCACACTCTCCAATACGGAACGATTCCGTATTGTAAGGGTCAGGTGGTCACCGTAGTTGTCAGATATCATTTCAAGACCTATACATGTAGTATATACTTTCTTCCTATTTATTATAATTAATTTTTTATCTATATGTATTTTATGTCAACATTGGCAGATTTATGTATTTCAAGCCTCTTTTTACATAGACACATTCCTTCCTTGCAAGTGATACTATAACACAGTAGCAAAGGTTCTCGTAATTATTTGTCATCAATCTCTCCAGGTTTACAAAAGTCTCAAAATACTTACTTTCACTTTCTCCATTCTCTCTCTCTCTCTCTCTCTCTCTCTCTCTCTCTCTCTCTCTCTCTCTATATATATATATATATATATATATATATATATATATATATATATATATATATATATATATATATATATATATATATATAAAACTAAGATGAATAATTTGACAGTAACAAGAAGTAACAGTACAAAAATGTTAGAGTTGTTGACCGCTGGAACAGACTCTCAGCCTCAGTAGTTCACTCAAGAACTATAGATTGTCTCAAGTCCAAATAAAATGGAATTTGTGGAAAATCAAACACAAGGCTGGAAATCTAAGACATTTATTTTTTTCTAGGTATGTACTTATCTAGAAAACATGGGATGTGACGACGTAGCAACCATGTTGGATATGAAAATGGCACTCCGGTCGGTCCTCGTCTGCCTGTGATGCAATGCAGGAGCTTTACAAATATTAAATGATAATACAACACTCCTCAGGCCATATCTGGGAGGTAACACCGGCTAGTACAAAAGAAGCCTACAAGAAAACATTTTCCTCGGTTGTAAATTACATTTTTTCAAAAGTAAAGCTTAGCTAGCCACCAAATTGTTGCTTTAAAATATAAAAATTCCCTTAGGTTTCCTTTAGTACAAAAAATAGTTCAATTATTTCAGTATTACATAATTTTATATATATAGTAAAGCATCATGTAACTAGTTTTCTTTAGCATTTTATTATAAATGTGTAGCAGTGTTAAGGATGCATCGTGGCTGGATTGACATTCATTGTAAGTTCTGGTTCATGACAGGCCATCATTTTTTCTTTGAAATTGTCTCTTGGAAAACTTATGTATAGTACTTTGCTACCTTTTTGGGAAACAAACATTTAAAAATCATGACCATTCAGATTTCAGAAATATTGTCATTCCTTCAACATGTGGGTTTCCATCATGGATTTTTCAAATTTTATTTATTTCTATAAAGACAACAACTGAACTCATTTCGTTGGAGAAACCCCATAAGCAAGACAAATAACAAAATTTATATGATTTCAGAAACCAAAAGAACACCGAGCCTCAAGTGGAAGATGAAACTGAAAACCAAAGAGTCCCCACCAGGCCTTATGGAAGCAGGAGTGCCAGCCCCAGCCAGCCCCTCCCACCAGTGGCAGAGAAAGTCATGGTGCAATGATGTGACTGAAGGTAAGTTTGGTTCATCGTTCTCGCCTGCATGATTGGGAAAGTTGTGTTGAGGCGGTCCAAGGTGGGACGCAAAAAGGAAGACCTCGATCAAGTGTTCCCCATGAGAGGTGACACGCCACTGGTCCCTGGCAGCTCTGGTGAAGCATGACAGCAGCTAAATGTAATGACTAACCACATCTTCAAAAATAATCATCAAATATCAATTTGTAAACTACAATTACTATACAGTGAAAATTATAGTTCCTTTTACAAACGTTTTCTACACATTTTACAAATTTTCCTCACTGCTACCTAAGGAGAAAAATTGACGAATTACAACTATGGAAAAGCTTCAAACATTACCGGACCATCAGCTTGGTCTTGCGTGACAAATGCATAAAGGAAGCATCAATATTACGTCCATAAGAACAACATTTACGCGCCTCGTTACAAGAAAGTTTCCTGGAATTAACATGAATAGTTAGCCGGATGACCCACACCAAAGGAGACGGCTCCACTCCTAAAGCACATCGCCTTTCAAGAAAATATGACTATAATTCATCAAATCTATGAACTTTTAACTAATACTAATGAACTTCAAGCAACTATTGAATGACATACAAAATGCCAATGGTGTCTCACTGTACCAACTAAGAGCCTAATCACTTTCTAAGTGAGTCAAAGTAGTGCATCTGTGTATACACTGGTGGTGACTTCACAAATGGAATACAAATTAAAACTATTATCTTAAGTACACATCATGTTATCTTTTACAGCAAGGAAACACAAGCAGAACACATCACCAAGAGCTTAACCAAAGCCACAGCCATCAATAATTATTTTTGAATTGCCCCTTTAACCTGAGGGAAGAAGAATGGAAATGGCAAAAAGTGTCCAATATGCTAAATTCCACCTGATGGCTCCAACATGGCAACTGTAAGGTTGTACAGCAACATGACAATGAGGGACAAAATATATACAACACTAGAGAACTCCATGAGTTTGATAAAATGAGTATGAGTACGTATATATAGATAATATGCAGTTATAACACAGACAACTTTAAACAGTAAGTAAAAACATAAAAATCTTTGAGATAAACACATTAAAGTATTTACAAAATGACAGGGACCGAAGGTTTTGGTGCCTACATATCGGCGACTGAGACAGACACGCAAGATTAAGACTTGTGGTCTCTGTAATATCACAATGGTAGTAACACAACCAGACCTTGTGGCATCACAACAACTCCACACAACACAAACCAACAATATACCAGGAATGATTTCAGTAGCTCTGCTACTTGCTAAGTATAGCAACATTTGTCCAAGAAAGGAAAGGAAGAAATCATCACAAGCTGCAACAGTCTCCTTACTTCTTATTAGAGAGAGATTGCCGCGGCCCCGCCCAGAAAACACACAAGTGTTGGAGGCACGCGTTGGTGCCACTTGCAGGTGCAGGGGGGCCAGCGGAGGGCCAACCCTAGGAGGTGCCTTCTTTCTCCTTGCCAGCCTTGAACAACTCCCTCTTTTCCTGAGCAGTGCGCCGAGACTCACGCTTGCTGTCCTCCCGCCGCAGATCCTTGGTGTCCCTGCGTCCACGGCTATCACTCCGGCCCTTGTCCTTCCCTTCCGTGTGCTCCTTGTTGGGTCTTTTGTCTGTGGTGCAGCAGTGCTGGCCACCACCCTGAGCTGGGCCAGTGAGGCGGCCCTCCTTGCCAGGCCCAGGAGTGGCCTCTGTGCTGGTCCCTGGGGGAGCTTGTCCATGCCCGCTCTGGGGGCTTTCACAAAAACTTGTCCGTGATGCTTCCTGTCGTTCGGGTGAATCCAGTTCCTCGGGAGCTTCCTCTAGAGGGCTGGTTGACAGTGCTGGTGGAAGGCTGACGGCACCGCTGTACCGCTGTGTCAGACCGCTGGTCCGCAGCACACCGGGCGTCTCGTAGTTGGGTGGTGACTGGCTAGTGATGGTAAGTCTTGGGGGGTTGTTGGTCAACTTGGGTGGAGAAGGAGTGGCTAAGGGGCTGATAGTGGCTGTTCCCTTTGCTTCAGCAGACCGAGGGTGGAGACGGTCTGGGGAGAGAGCGCGTCGCAGCAGCGGAGATCCCGGCTCGGCACTCTTGGGGCGGCCGAGACACTTCTTGGAAGCTGGGCCGGGCGTGAGTGAGGAACCGGGTGAGTAGGTCTGAGTGGTGTTGGAGGATCCAGGGCAATGGTGGTGGTGATGGTGATGGTGGTGATGGTGGTGGTGATGGACCAAGGGAGACGGGGACCTGGTTGGGGAGGCTGGCAGGGGTGAAGGGGAGGGAGTGCGTGCCAGAGGGGAGAGAGGTATGTGCCCTACTGACTTCCGTCTGTTTGGGGAGCGGAAACAGTTCACGTTGGTCACCTTGTGGTTGACAACATGGAGGGACGATGGCCTCTGGTGGAGGGTGGATGAACCAGCTGGGGAATTCGGCACCGAGGATGTGGGGGAGGAGGAACCAGAGGAGTTGAGGGGTGACTGAACCTGCTCCACCGAGGGAGTAAAGAGTCTGGCGGTGGGTGGTGAGTGTGGTGACTTGCAGCGGGTGGGTGAACTGGGGATGCTGTCCTGGGAGGAGATGGAGCGATTGAGAGACTGGAAGCTCCGGCTTGGTGTCAACATTGGTGGTGAACCTGAGGCGGCAAGCTGTGGGGCAGAACAACACACGTCAACAAAGGAATGTGAAGGACTAAGTTTCTTTTCCTATGAATGATTATGAAATTCTATTTAAGTCAGAAAAAAAAAGTTCAGTATTTTATTTAGTATTACAAGACTGAAATCAAAGTTAAATGAATAGCATAACTTATTAACTTGTGCAAAATTACTTTATACATTCAACAATATTTTTGTGATTAATTTACAACATTAGTTAGACTACATAGCTATTTGTATCATGCATACATAGTATACAATTGACTCTTCTCATAGAGTTTGCAATGTACACACTTCTGTACTGACTATGGAGAGACTGTTTCCCCGGAGTACTCTACACTAAGCACTAAGCTGTACACTCAACACTATGATTAATACAACAAAAATCTACACCATCCACAAGCTGAGATGTACATTATTTACAGGAGGATGGGAGAGCAACACTCAGATGCACAGTGTGACCGACGCCTGACCAGCCTCACCCCTGCCAGGCTACAACACAGGTGACCACCCACTCAACACCGCAACCACGCAGGGATCACCACACCACTACACCCCAACACACCCATCACACAGGTGATGGTGATCTCATGACTTCATAATGGTGTTACTTTGGTTATGGTTATCAGTGTTGAGTAATGATTGATTTAGGGTTAATTTTGAAGATATCATGAAAATGCATTTCCTGTTACAAATATGAACTGAATATGTTGTCATTTTTCAACAAGATGATGATGATGGTGTTTTTAATATCTGCTAAATGGTTATTACTTCAAATCACATTTAGGAAGACCACAATCCAGGAATGCCTGACTGTGTTATGACTTGGCAAACCAATCCTTCCTCTAATGATTAGTGTGACCCGGCAGTGCTGCTGCCTAGGAAGTGTTACACTAAAGGGGAAACAAAACTCACAAAAACACCAACTCACTAAACTTATTAATCTAGTAATTCTAATACTAAAATACACTCGCGTGGTACATAAAATACTACTTAGCACTTGCTAAATTGCTTGAAACCAATTAAATACCTTTTCAAATGTAATACCTTCAATTATTAGATCATTTATAAAAACTTGAGTCACACCTTGGCCTGACACATAATGATTGTGTATTGCTTAACTTTTGGCTAAATTTAATGCCTGTTCCTAAAGACTTCCTCGTAGGATGGCCATGACAGAAGTCTCCACTGATTCCTGTCCTTCATTCTCCTTTCTTCCCTCTCATGTACTTTAGCACTCTTTCGTATACACATTCTACCATTCTATCGATGTGTTCAAAAACTAGAAGTGCTTTATTAATTTACGTCCTCCATTTCATAAACTTTGTCTCAATTCTTATTCTATATTAGCAATTAAAATCAATGGCTTCATTTTTACTCTAATCCATTTCTACCTTGAGTACTTGTAGACTGGAATAATGATCGTCTTTATAGAAACTCGTGCTACTCTCCCTTCTTCCCTTCTTGTTAACTTACTATCTTGTACATCCATTCAATCAGTCTCTCCTCCACACTGATATCTCGGCCGTAAACCCATCCACTCTTGCTGCCTTTCCCTTCTTCAAATTTCCAATAACTTTCATAATTCCTCCTTATCAATTGTATCTTGTTCACGTGCCCTCCCACCACCACCATCACCACCTATCTTTACCATACACATCACAATTACCAAGCCTTCACTCTGTATATCTAATTAAATTTTCAAAGCATTCAATCTCTTTTGTAATATTGTTCCACATAATGGCACTAAAATGATCCTCCTTTGCCTCTCCAGAAACTAGAGAGGAGGGTTGCTGCATCACCTAAGGCCAGGACTCAGCACAGCAAGTAGTGATTAATAATTACATCCATGAACAAATCAGGAGGATGAGAAGCGACTAATTGTGAGGTATGATTGGTCAACACTCCTGGTTGTTGAATGGAGGGGAAAGTAAGGGGGTAGTAGTAGGAAACAGAACCTGTACAAGGATGGAAGAGTACAAGCAACAAAACTAGTAATTGTAGCTGTAGTAGTGAGAGTAGTGGTAGTGATAATAGTAAAGCTATGGCTGCATGAAAAGCACAACATCGTACCAAAGTAGCTGAGAACTGAGGCACAAAATCAGGAGATAAAACAGGAGCCGACTGAGGGGTACTCAGCTGCAAAAGAAACGAGTGAAATAGTCAATGCCCAGCGACCACCAGCCCAGCTGTCAGTGATGCACCAGTCAGGCACAGCAAGACCTCAATAATTGTATTCTTTGGTGATGTCATACCAAATATTCCATGGCATTTGGTTTTCATTGCGATTTCCAAATTTCAATAAATGTTTAACTTGTTTATGTTCTTCAGTAATGTGTTCAGGAAACATTATAGATTTCAAGATACTTTATAATTAATGAGGTTTTGCTGTGCTGAAAAAGTAACCTTTCACCATCCTTAGTGATATTAATTAAGAGGCAAATACTTGTAACTTAGTGATGTGATAAAGTGATCATGGTTATAAATAATTAAACCTAAAACAGAAGGAAAATTTCAATCTACTTAAGTGGTGAAAAACCTTGAATGCCCTGTGCAGGAAGGAACAAAAGGGACAACTTAACTAACAGCAACACAACTTTAGAAAGTAAAGCTGCATGATAATGATATGGTGGGCGATGCTTACTGTTGGATGGGATTATTATAATTTTGTAAGTATAATGTAAAGTGCTCAGGACTTCTGAGTTAATCCAAAAGCATTATGGTTAGCTGAAAATACACCAAGAGTGTACTCAATCACCAGACCAAAAAAAGCCACTACCTTCCAGCATTCCATATTGAAGAGTTGGTTACTGAATAAGGAAAAAAAAAAAAGGGGGATATTTGGCCATTTCAAAATTATTCTTTGTGCATCAATTCCCTTGAAAACTTGTTAATCCACAAAGGTGCAGACCATGAAGGGGAAACACAGTACCAGGTTAGCACCAACACCCTTGACTGTATACTATTGGGGGAAGGAAGGAGGGAGAGAACATGGAAGGGAAGAGTAAGAAGTAACTGCTATTATGAAAAAGTAATTCACTTCTTTAACTAGAAAACCAATTTCACTTGCTATCCTGAACTTAATACAAATATCTAAAGTAATAAATACCAAAATAACCTGCATGAAAAAAACTCATACAGCGCACACAATCTTAACTGTAACTTAAGAAATAGAACTTGTTAGTTAATTTCATTACCACTATCCCATGCCTTCAATTTATACTTTATTTATAGTGCCTCGTCTCTGTATGTTGTGGTATATCCATTGACTCATTGACTTAGTTCATATAAAATCCATAAAACCTCACTCAACTCAATGTAATGAATATTATCATTATATATATGTTGGATGCATAGTTTAGCTTTTCACAACAAAAAATAATTGGTTATGAACAAGACACTAAACTCTCGCTGTAATGGACTGTCAACTGTTACCACAAGACTGAACCTTCTGTTACACGAAGTAATGTTCAATGTTCAGGTAAACTTTATGTGGCAGTGTTTAAGAGATTATAATGTTCTGCCATGAACTCCTAGTGCTTCACCTGCCATGTCATGTCAACTCATATGCCACAACATACAGTATACATAATACCTAAAGATAATTGTTCTTATAGAGACCGAGTGGAGTAACCAAACCTCTCGTGATAAGAGCTGGTCCTTACCTGCTGAATTTCCGCGGAAACTCTCTTGTTGGACACCTTCCGGAATAGTGAAGCTCTCCGTCTCTTTTCAGACTCCTTCTTGGAGCGCCGCGGCTTGGCTGCCGGCAGACGCTTGGCTAACTTGGATGCTCCCGGATGTCTCTTCCGCCCACCTGAGACCAAAGGATTAATAAACAAATGCTGTGCAACAATTCCATAACAGGTTGAGAACATATACACATCATCACAAACTGAAGCCCTAAGGTTTGACTTTAAATTATATTGTCATACTCCATTTTAAAGAGAGCCAATATTACCTAGTAAATAAACCAAAACCAAATGATGAATGGAGAAATGTGCATAAAAGCCTGACACTTGCAGCTTAAAGGAATCCCATCCCCACCACCATCACCCACCTGCCCTGATGGAGGTCTGGTCAAGAGGCATTGAGCGGAGAGACACGTGGTCGGTGGAACTCATGAGAAGTGTGACCACCTGGGTGTGGAACATTCCCTGGATTGGTTCACCGTTGATGTGGGTGATGAGTTCACCGCGACGCAGACCGGCCTCAAACGCTGGACTCCGCTGGTCAACATCCTGGTGAGGCGAGGAAGGTTGAGACACACTAAGTGGTAAGTGATCTTTACAAGGTCCATTACACATCACTAAACAAAACTTTCTTAGTCTATAAATGTTCCCATAGCTTTCCTATAACTTATGTCAATAAATCAAACTTTAGTGACCAGTATTTTTTGATGAATAATTAATCCAACATGGCATCCATAACGAATACCTCAAAACGTGATTCCCATCCCTGCAGTAATCTTAAAGCCCATCCTTCACCCTTACCATGACCAGGTGATGCACAGTGTAGTAGTCAGAGTCCCCGAAGTAGACTCTGATGGCTCGGATAGTGAAGCCGAAGCCCTGAGGACCCCGGCGGATGATAGTTGGAGGCTTCAGGGAGTTGACGAGGGGAGATATTTCTCTGGAGGGTGAAGCATCTCTGGAAGAAGCTGTACTGGAACCACCTGGAGACTGGATGGGTTGTGGGGAACAGTCATCTGTGGGGGAGACAATGGTACCAACATGAGGATGCTGCTGAATTCTCCAGAATAGAACTGAGAACCCAATGTAATAACAACAGTTCCATCTTCCCTTCTAGTTGTGAATAGTGACGTTACAACCTTATACTTGTACTCCAATACCCTCACCCTTCACCATCGGCATAACTGACCTGCTGGGATCATGAGGGAGAGTCCCGAGGCCGAGGCACTCTTGATCACCTGCCTCGTCCTCTGCTTGAAGGCTGGGGACGAGGGCGGAACGTTGAACTTTGGCATAGACAGTCTTTCCGAGGCTCCCGGCCGCTCGTCCACTGGTGACAGTTCCCGCAGACTTCCACTCTCCATGCTTGAAAGGAACAAACTTGACCTTCAATTAAATGCTGAACTTATTTGTTGTTTTGTTCTTTGTCTTTCCTGTGTTTGAGTGTAATTGGGGAAGTGGAGTTCTAGTGTGAGGGAAGGTGTGCATTGTGGATGTTGTTTGGGGTTTAATGCTATCTTGTCTAAAGTCATTGAAAATTTTTTAAAATCATGAGATGCTAAACATTAATCTTTGTTCACAAAACTCAAATAAAAAAATTCAGAATACAGTTAACATCTACCATTAGTTTTAAAACATTTATAAGCAGCTACAAAATTCTGATTTAATGCTCCACAAATAAGAAAAGAAGAAATACTATTCTATGCAGGCCAGAAAAATGCAAACAGACTTAAATTCACAAAATAAAACAAATCACTCTACAAGCACTAAGAAAACAAGTACAAGTCTATTGATGTTCCCTGACTGAACACAAGGGTCCCTCCCTTCACCATTCTCACAAGAACGAGACCCAAGTGTTGATCCACTTCCTCAGGGTGTTTGCTTGCTCTACACCTCTACTGTTACTTCATACCTTAGCCAGTCTTCTTCTCCGGATATGGAGAATCTAGGCAGAGAATCTCTAGAGTGAGAGTGGAGTCGTCTTCTTCTCTGGACTTGGGGTGACACATCCTCGCTCTCAGTCTGTGAGGACTCTGGGGTGCTCTGACACACTGGCCCTCCCTCTAGCTTACCACCAGTCCTAATGATGGAGCACACCAACTTTATACCACCGCTCAACATGGATTAAAGGAAATTAAACAAACTTAAAAACATGATTCAATTGACACAGAACAAAAAAAGAAGCGAGATGCACCACCTCAGCCAAGGAAACTTTCACTCACACATCTGGGGTCGCTGGAAGGTCCTGATTCTCCGTATCTGGAGTGTTCGTAGAGGACTCAAGGGTGGACCGCGAGGACTCTGATTGATCGCTGTGTCCAGAGTCCCCTCGTGACACTGATTCACGAGGGTCAGCGGTGTCCTGTCCTCCCTCACTTGAAGCCTCCGTCTGTGTGGGCAATGTGGGTTGTTAAAATAATAAAAACTCTTAAAGTAAAGTATTTTTTTCTTTCCTCAGACACTCCTTCATGTTTTTAACTTATACAAAAATGTCCACACATCAATGTTCACTTGGTCAGTGTTTGATTGGTGCAGATTTTCATGAAATCTGGAACTTTGAAGCTTTACTGTTGTGTGGAATATTCTTGACACATCTACAATCCCAGCCTTGGGTGTAAATGAAATGATATACATAGCAAGAATCTGCAAATCAGAAATGAAAGGAAAAAACTGTACTTTGATATTTGACAGTTGTTGATCATTACATTACCTGGAAACTGGTGTCCAATTGTGGTACATCAGCTGAATGTGAAGACGTGATTTTGTGGTATCTTGGCGAGTATGAGGAGAAGGAAGGGTAGGCTCCACCCTCTCCCCCTTCTTCACTGTCTTCCTCCAACTCATGGTTGTACCGATCTAACCGAGCTGTAACGAGGAGTTGTACATCAATAACCACACAAACTATTGCAAATGCACCAGTTTTAGTCACAGGAGAGAGAGAGAGAGAGAGAGAGAGAGAGAGAGAGAGAGAGAGAGAGAGAGAGAGAGAGAGAGAGAGAGAGAGAGAAAAACAAAAAAACAGATCCACTCACTATCAAAGTAACTAGTGTCCTCTTCGTTACTCAGCTGTGGCACAAACTCGGCCTTTTGTCTCAAGAGTGAGTCCCAATCAATGGGGATGAAGAACACGTGTTCCTTCACCTCCATGGCGCCTCCCACTGTGCCGAGGCGATCCAGTGGTGAGTGATGGAGCATGGCTGTGATGAGGTCCTTGGCATCCTCGGGTACTGGCCATTCCTCCTCGCTGGGCCACTCTATGTCATCGTTGACCGTGTGGGCGAACAGCTCCTCTGGTGTCTCCCCAAAGAAGGGGACGCACCCAATAAGGAACTCGTACAGGATGACACCCATTGCCCACCAGTCCACAGGCTTCCCGTACCCTTGTCTGAAATGAGACACACGTTATTAATGACTTGAATTTGATGCTGAAATAGGGTAAAAGATAGAGGATGTTTATGCATGGTTTGTCTTCTTTGGGATGGCTTAAAAATTACCATCAAATCATAAGTTTACCTATAAATGTTCACAAAATCTACGATAACATCCAAATTTCTATACCAAGCCTATGCTTCTCAAAGACTGACCTCAAAATGACCTCTGGAGCAATGTATTCTGGCGTGCCAAACACCTGCTTGTCAGAAAACTGCCTTGTCTCCTTATCAATGTAACCTTCGTACAGGTTGGTGGCCAAGGACATGAGGCCCATCTTGCTGAGGCCAAAGTCTGTCAGCTTGATGTGTCCGAGGGCAGTGATGAGGAGGTTGTCTGGCTTGAGGTCTCGGTGAACAATACCATAACTGGAGGATAAAGGCAACTTATCAATATAAAGCTTATCAGCCATTTAGGTAATTAGGGGAACAATGCCTTAATAATGACCAAGATTATACTTGAAAGACTTCAGTCAAGTTACAGTCCATGAGCTTACCTGTGTAAATATTCAACTGCCAGCACAGTCTCGGCAAAGTAGAACCTGGCCATGTCTGCCGGAAGGGGACCCATGTTCTTGAGGAGTGTGGCACAGTCACCTCCCTCCACATACTCCATCACTAAACACAGATGCTTCTTGGTCTCAAAGCTGCAGATCATTGACACCACAAAGGGGTTGTCTGTGAAACTCATGATGTCCCGCTCATTAAACACTTGTTCCACCTGAAGCAACAAGACACCATTAGGCTGAAGATACTACAGTAAATGGTTAGTAATCAGATTCCCATTTGGTAATATATATGTGTGTGTGTGTGTGTGTGTGTGTGTGTGTGTGTGTGTGTGTGTGTGTGGTTGTATCATACCTGGTTACGCAGCATGAGGTTGTGTTTGCTTATTTTCTTCATGGCGAAGCGTTCCTTACTGAGCTTGTGGCGGACGAGGTAGACGGCTCCGTACGCTCCATTGGATATCAACTTGATATTCTCGTACTCCTCCTCCTTGGGTGAGGACTTGGAGGACGGGCTGGAGGAGTGTGTGGAAGACTGGCCCGGTGAGTACTCAGAGTTGGAGGTCTTCCGGGAGTTGGCACCACTTGCTGCACTCGTTCCGCTGCCAGTGCTGTCCTCAGCATCACCGTCAGCTGCCAGGTCATCACTCAGCTCTGAAAACAACAATTTGTGAGACAAGAGTGTGATGGTGGATGGCTAGCCACACTGAAGCCTACAGTTCTTGTGGTAATAAGTAACAATCATTAAAAAGATTGATCCTCTCCTCACCAGCCAAGGGATCCCTGTTGAGGCCCAGCTTGGTGATGATGTACTGTGGGATGTCTGTCTTGATGCCTTGGTTGGTCCTGGCCTGACCCTCCGCCTGCTCCAACAGGTGGTAGAACTCTTCTGGGTCAAATTCGAGGCACTCTAGGAGGCGTGCCGGCCGGGAGACAATGAGCAGCAGCTTCTTGATGAGGGAAGTGAGGTGAGCTGCAGCATCAGGGGACTTGTCTTTCGTCTGTGGGATGTATATTTTGGTAATTCCCAGTGACAAAAACACCTCAAACTGCTTTATTATTTCAAGAAAACAAGTATACATTAACCAGTCGTCATCCAATGAACACCATACAATATATAATTTTTTCCCTGGTATCCCATAAAAAAATTGGAACTGCAAAACTAGAATCTGTGGACAAGTGTACTAGAAAATATAAAAACTTCCAAAAACTTAGGCATTGAAAGGTATCTCTAAAAAATTAAGGAACTTCTTACCTCACAAAGCAGCTTCTCCAAATTTTCTGAAAGTTCATAGAAATATCTGCTGGTTATCAACTTTTCCTGAGACTTCTGAAGACAGTCTTTGGCCAACTCTAAAACCTGATGGTGAACAAAGCGAGCGATGGCCACTCCGTCCTGGGCAATGTCTGGGTTATCTTCCACCTCCATGACCTTGTTGTCCTCTATAAAGGTGTTGAGTCTCTCCTCCATCTGCTGCGTCGCCTGAGAGTAATGCAAAAGGGAATCAGTATGTGTGTGTTTTAGTGGTATTGTTTCACCATTACTGTATTTCTTATGTTCTTGTTCATATTCAGGACCAATACATTCAAATACATCTTGCATAGATCACAATTTTTTCAAGTTTATCCTTGTATTTTGTGTGAGTTTCCAAGTATACATTCAGATAGACAATCCAATTACTACTCAAGATAATGTTTGGTGACAAGTTGAGTGGTTATTATGGCTTCAAATAATAGTGTGGATCAGGAGCAGAAAACCAAAGGATGTTACAGTTTAAATAATCAGTAAATGTACTTTGTATTGACTCCTTAGTAAGTGAGGTGAAGATGAACCCCAAAGACCCACCTTGGGGAAGCGTTCCTTGTAGAGTGTGTTCATCATGATGATCTCATTGTCCACCACAGGGGAGCGTATTGGACTGCTGCATAGGGGAACACAGAGGCTTTAGTATAAAGAACAACACTTTATCTCAAACACATGGCAAAATTTATGGCAGAGGGACAGATTAGTGTGGCATAAGAAAGAAATATTGATATCCCTTGTGCATGACATGGAAACACCTGGTACCACTGCATCACAACTAATTCAATGCATGTCATCAACTACATACAAAAGCAACAAACCATTATTACATATTCATGGGTGTAATTCTCTCCTGTTCTGGTGTGTAGGAACTGAAGTGATTCCCTGATCCTGTAAAGGCTGACTAGGAGGCCACACCAAGGGAACACTAACACAATGATGGACAAACCTTAAACATAGTAACAACTACCTTACTCCTCTACTAGGAACTAAAACTTATCTTTACACTCCTATGTTTTGTTATCTACAGAGTAAGGAAGGAACTCCTCCTTCCACTCCATACCTTTGAAGACCCGATCCAAGAGGGAGAGGCTTGCAAGTTTCACTAAAATGTCTACATTCAATGATTATCTATTCTGTAACTTTTTCATATAAAAAAATATCTACACTATGACCTAATGTTTGTATACTTAACTCTAAATGCCATTTATTTTGTCCTTTGTACAATTGAGTTTTCAAAACTTGAATAGATAAAATTCAAATGGCATCTAGGCAACAATGTGAAATAATCTTCAGGCATGTTGTGATTATATAAAATAGTTTGAATTATTGGCACATCCATTGAAATATTAAGCCTTGTTTAGATGTAAACATACAACCATCCATTGGCCATATAAATAAACATTCATGCTTAATATATTATACAGAGTGAACCCATGCTGCTTTAATTGAAAATCTACATAATCTGCAGTGTGGCCTTTTAAAGATGCAGTGATTCACTTGTGTCATACAACCACTGAGCATCACATGTGCTTCCAGTGGCTGTACAACATGTGATGTGTTGAGCGAGTGTTGTGCCTCATGGTAACAAGTGGACAATGACACACTTGGGAGACGTCGGAAGGACGTATATGCCTGATATGCACCAGAACTGGTGCCCTACGCATTATTGATCAGAATCAGAATAAAAAAACTAAATCTGAATGAACATATCAACAGAATATTATACACATTCTACTGTTACCAATTAAATTTTTTTAATTGTCAGCTCTCACAGTGGAATATACCTTACTCCAAGGGGTAAGATATGTAATACTGTGCAGGACAAGAACTAACTTCCTAATGATGATAGTGATGATGATGATGATGATGATGATGATGATGATGATGACCAGAACAATAAGGATTATGTAAAACAACTTAACATCAAAATATCAAACTTAAAAATGAAAATGTTTGAGCTTGGAAGTGACATCTGCTAAAGATAAATGATTAAAATGTTAGTGAAGGTGAACTAGTAATACACACTAAGTGAGTGCCGTGGTAGTTTGATGTACTTTACAGTGTAGTACATGCCTGCGTGCACCATTAATGGCACCTAAGTAGTGCTTACAACTAGTCTGTACATCATTGATTTAACTGTCCACATCTGCACCACAACATCACAACAACAGTTCACTACACAAAGGTCTTCCTGTTTACTGTTCTTCAAACTAAAAACCAACAAGTAAAACTGGAAAAATAAAAACAAATATTCTTAAACACATGTTTTCTGTGTTCATGACCATCATCATTAAATGGGAAGGAAAGAAATGAAAAATTGATGTGGTAACCAATCAATCAAGGAACATTGTGGATAAACATATAAAAGAATGTATTACAAAGGTGTTGGTGTGTGCGTGTGAGGCCAAGTGAGGGTGAAGGGTGAAGGGTGTGAGGGTGTGACAACACCATGAGGCCACAGCCACAGCACGGCAGACACAGGCAGCACACACAGGGCGAGGAGGAAGCAAAAACACAAAACATAATACTTAAAAAATAGCCGGAGAATGATTTACAGGACACTAGTTAAAGGTGGCGACAGGAAAATAAGAGTTTAGAGGATGGATATCTTACTCAAGTGTGGAGATGCACAGCCAGGCCAGACTAGAGCCGCACAAGGTGAGGAGAACAAAAAAAAAATTATCACCCAGTTAACTCATCATAAAGTGTAGAGTTTAAGTCACTAAAAGCAGCAAATTATGAATTTTTATTGTGTCTATCTGCTATCAAAAAGCTTGAAGAATTTACTGTCGCACAAAAATGTTTAAATCTGCCAATATCGTTGACTTGTAAAATGCCCATCAGGAAGTAAGGTTTGGGCAAGTTATCGGCACTGGAGGCAGAGTGCCATGGGCTGGCATGAGTGGGAGAACGCAATCCCTTGTCTTGCTGGGCACGAAAAGGGGTTTACTGATCCCAACATTGCACTCGTCAAAAGAGGGAGAGAAGATTATTAAGTTGTAACCAAGAAAAAAACTTCTTGGGTGGATAAGAAACCTTCCTTTTACATGAAGTTATATTCTTGGGCAGAGTCTGAGTCTCATAATACTATAATGAAATAAATGACTTTATTCAAAATAATTCCCGTCAAATACACATCAGACTGTTTTGATATTGCCTTTATAACTGATTTCTCAAAAAATTTAATCCATAGATCTTAGATATATTTTCTCACAAGAACTTACATTGGAGTTTATCAAGTGCAGTGGCTATCTATCTATACTGCTTTGCTGCAGCAAGTCAAGTTTTATGCAATAAGTTGAGTTTTGTTCAGCTGTACTTTGTCAAGCATTTGGTGCATTATGGCTTTGCGCATACACACAAGTACATTAACCCTTGCCCTCTGCTTAGCTGACACAGGCCATCACTATAGCAGCTTATGAAAACCAGCGTACTGCCAGACCACTTGCAAAATATCAACTGAAAAATATACCGAGTGCAACAGAGAGAAACGATAATAAAGATTTGGGAGGCGTCATGTTTGGTTTTGGAGAAGTGCAGGAGGAACACAGGTGGTGGCGGTGGTGGTGGTGGTGGTGGTGGGAGGGACAGAGAGAGGGAGGGTGGAAGGAAGAAGAGGCAGGGGGGAGCCAACACTTACCTGAGGGAGCGTGAGCGAGGCCTATTCATGGGCGACCGCCTGCCATCTTCATCTATGGAAGGGTTGCTCTCACCGGAGGAAAAGTGTCGTGAGTGAGTGTGTCGGACTTCATCAACTGCCGGGGAGCCAATGTTGAAGTTGGCACCACCTGCAGCTGGCCCAGCACCTCCACTCGCCCCTTGACCCCCTATCTGGTGCAGCCTTTCCTGACTTGAACACTGGGACTGCAACACAAGGATTCAAGGCAATTAAAACAACACAACAACAACAACACTGGACAACACTCACAACACAAACAAGTGAAGAGTCGGATGAATGGATGAAGGATGACGTGAATGGGAGTGGTTCTGGATGGCTACGTACCGACACATTGGAGGAGCCGGGGGTGGTGCCGTACCCTGAGGACGGGAGGGATGCCACCGACCACCTCCGTCCGTCCCGGCTCTTGACAGGCGCGAACGCAAAGTGCTGGAGCGGGGACATGTTTCTGGGGGACTCCATGGGGCTGCCTGTTGGGGGGGAAATGAAGGGTCAGGCGAGGGTGAGCAGATAGAAGTGTAGATGAATAAAAGGAATGAGTAAATAAAAGTGGAAAAAGTGAGGTATGTCGAGATAAGTACAAGAATAAATCAGCAAATGGAAAATAACAGGAAGGTATGAAAGTGTGAATGAATAAATGAAGGAGTGTCATTAGTACAGGAGGAGGAGGAGGAGGAGGAGGAAACAACTTACTCTGACTGAGGGGAGAGTGGCATCGTGGAAGGGTTGGGGAAGTGGTGGCGATGAAGCTCTTCCTCTGCCCCGGGACCCTGTTTCCCCGCCTCACCAAACTCAACTCCTTCTGCAAATACAAAAGCAACACACATTAATAACAAAGCAATACATTAATTTCTTAAGTGGGAAAGTATTCAACATTTCCTGAACAACAATGAGAAATATCAGTGAGGTCTTTCTTGTAGTGTAGCATCATTATAATCATAGACAAGGCAGATTCAATGACACTGACATACCACAATCTGAATTATTATTATTTTTTTTTTATACCAAGCCAGTACTGCATCAGGAAGCCTTAACATTAACAATATAAGGAACATAATTATAATGCCGAGCCATTGCCAAAGAAAATGGGTGTTTGATGTTTGCTTATGAGAAAGCTTTGCAGAGTAGATAATGCCTAGACACGCTTAACATTCTGAACGGGTGAAGGGAAAAGTGCAGGATAAGGATGTAAAAGTTTTCAATAATTATACCAATGTTGTTCCCTCATCTCCCAAGGAACATGAGGGAGGTAATCAGGCAGCACTCGATGGCAGTTTTTCCCTTAACTCCACAAATGTTGCTGCCATGACCAAAAGTACTAAATAATCAAGTAGCAGCACAGTATCACAGGTAGAAAAAAAAAACTCTGTTCCTATAGTAATAAGGCAATAACAGCCAAGTCTCAGTCTATATATTTTTGACACAATGAATTATTTTTCTTTCTTATTCAACTCTTCCTAAGTAAGGAGTCATTACAAGTGTGCCAGGCATCAGTGTGGTGCCATTACCAGGCAGGACACAACCACGAACACCACGTCCATTAACCACCTAACATATTGCCACATCAAGAAGGCAACTCCTTCAGCTGTACCAAAAACAACCCTAAATGGTGCCATCACAACAACGTGCATGCACATTAATGTATTGAGGAGGTGCTATGAATTCAGTGTGTCTTGACCATAACACGTGTGTGTTCTTTATTACACTGTGTTGATATCTAAGGATTGATATATATCGCACGACTATCATTTATTCAGTACATATTTAAATTTCATAATTAATGTGTGTTTGATGGTAATGCAAGGGTGGCCACAATGCATACTGCAACTTGTTGTCATGCTGAGTGTGAGTGTTGGCGTGATACAGTCTGGGGAAGCGCCTAGCAAGGTGGCTCCCATCAGGCCCTTGGAGCCACAAATACTCCATCACCTTTATGGCCCATTACTCTGGCCGCCTCCCTGCTGCTGGGGACAAGGTAGCCAAGTGAAGTATTTTAGAATGCTTCTCCTTGATTTACTGAAGCAACACAGGTTGATTTGAGATATCATAAAACAAGAATGTGGTGCCCCAAGGACACGTGTCGGCCACCACAGCTACAAGGTCAGGTGAATCAGGTAAGGTTATGGAGTGTTGTAATAAACTATTTCTGGTGCACAAGGAGGCAGTTCTTTTGCCAATAACTGGTTCTCAAAATGATGCACTCATGCATTGCACACATAACAAAGACTTGTGCCGCCCCAGGGGTGCTTGGCGGCCCCGTCGGCGGTACCTTGAAGTGCATGAGGGAAGTGACTGGTAGAGGGAGATGAAGAGCGGCACGGGAGGCAGCCTGCCGCAGCGTGGAGTCCGACACTGAGCGGGACATGCCCCGCCCGCCCACGGCCGATCCCGGAGACAGCGACTCAGCGTCGGGCGCACGGGGCCGCAGCGGCGGTAGCTGGTCGTCCGCCTCTCCAGTCACGCTGGCGCCCTCGCCCGGCACGGACCCTGACCGCACAAGGGGCGAAGGTCCATGTGGCAGCGTGGGCGTGTGGGCGGCCATGGGCGTCGTGGGAGTGGAGCTGGCCTGCTGGTGGGAGGTGTGGTAGTGCCAGGAGCCCCCCATGCAGTATGCGCGGACGGGCGGGGGGCCCAACACTGGGGCGGGTGCCGGGGAGCGCCGGCCACCCACCATCATCACCGGGGAGGCGCCCGCCGCCCCATGCGGCTGGCCTGCGGGGCGGGAGGGTGTTGGTGAGGGGGTGAGGGTGAGGGCCAAGGCAGCCTCGCAGCGCCCGCCGCTACGCCGCACCACACCAGACGAGCGAGAGAGAGAGCGTTGTTTACCTTATGAGGACGAGGTGTTGGCAGGGTTTTTTCATTACTTTGACAGGAAATGGTTTGCAGGAACGCCTTTTACGTCAGTAAATAAGTAGAAATATTTTCCGTATGCATGCATGGAACGCCGGGGGATTATCTAAGAATGAAGATAAAACTGGTCGGGTCGGGCACAGGATGGACACATACGCCGCGGCAGCATCACCGTAGTGCGAGGCCAACCACCACAACCTCGCTGGCTGGCGTGGCGCCGTCTTGGCGAACCAAGGGCACCAGACCAAAGGCCTCGCAGGACACAAGGCAGGAGGCGGGGCGGGGCGGTGGAGGGTAAGCGAGGCGCGGCTCTAGGGCGACAAAAGGTGTTGCGGGGAGCACCGGGGCATGGGGGGTGGTGGGGTGTCTGGGGTTGTCAGGTAGGGATGAGGAGGGGAGGAGGGTAAGTGGAGGGGCGGGGCAGCACACGCAAACTTACCTTGTGTCTGCCGCACGCCTGGGGCCGCAACAGCACGCCCAGGTCTAGCGGAGAGGGGAAGGAGGGCACCACAGGGGCGAACACGTGGTGCACCATTTGGCAGATGACGCACATCCTGGCGCTGCCTCACGATGCTTCTTCCCTCCCGACGAATGATGGATGGATACACTTCCAGCTTAACGCTTTACACTTTACTCCTTTTATCCTTTATCTCTTCTTGGCCACGCCTTTTGAGGGACGTCTGCCTTCCCCTTTACCCTCACACGTGGACCCTTGAGTACGGAGGTCACTAATCCACTGACAATGTTATATGTCCTTTGATTTGATCGTTCGGCAGCTTTTAGAGTGGTCCAAGCTGGTACTATACTTCAGGGCGAGGCTGACACTTTCATTACCTGCTCCTGGACAACGCAAAGCTCGTTAAGGGCGGAAGGTAAGCACAGGAAGACGTAGTGTGGCAGGGAAGGGAAGGGAAGGGAGGGAGATGAGGCATGAAGGCGAACTTGGTGAGAGGGAAGGTAAGGAAGGGAGTCTAGATGATGAGAGAGAGAGAGAGAGAGAGAGAGAGAGAGAGAGAGAGAGAGAGAGAGAGAGAGAGAGAGAGAGAGAGAGAGAGAGAGAGAGAGAGAGAGAATGTTGTTAGATAATACGGTACGAACCCCATTTCCCCTCCCTCCCCGCCCATCACCCGCCCATACACCTCGTTTTTTTTACTGTCTCCCTCCCGCCCATGAAAGAGTATTACCTTATTAAGAAATCACTTACGAGATAACAAGAAAAAAGATAAGGAAACAATAAATATAATAAATAACTTCTTACACACACACACACACACACACACACACACACAAAGAGAAGCAGACATTACAAAACAAGCGATGATTTATTTCCTATTTAATCATCAACTTTCGAAAGAGAGGATGAGATAATTTTCCTTAATTCTTCTTACTTGAGTTTGGTTACATAAGAAAAATGTCAGTGTGTGTGTGTGTGTGTGTGTGTGTGTGTGTGTATAAACATCATATTCTTCCTCCTCCTCCTCTTCCTTTTCTGCGTACCCCCCATGCCTCTTAACACGTGTCTGACTCATATTCTTCCTCATCATCCCTTTTACTCTCCTCCAAACACACACACACACGTCTCTAAATTAAGGAAAAGCGATGACGTGGCTCAGAAACATTGCAAATAAAAAAAGAAAGTGACACACGACTGAATAAGGGAAGGGCAGGGAAGGGAAGGGAAGGGAAGGGAAGGGAAGGGAAGGGAAGGGAAGGGAAGGGAAGGGAGGGGAGGGGAAGGGAAGGAAAGGAAGATAGAAAGAGGGGAGAAAACAGCTGTGTATGGTTTAAAGAAAGAGGGAAGAGGAAAGGGAGGCAAAGCAAGAAAGAGGAAATAGATGAAAGGATGGGAGAGGAGGGGAACAGAGGGGTTTTCTATGGGTAAGGAGAGGGGAAAGGGCAAGACCAGACAGAAGCCTCCTCCTCTCCCTTTCGTCCTTGGTGTGTGTGTGTGTGTGTGTACTGTACCACTAACATCACATACAAGTGTTCTTCTCCATTGAACTTAATGAACTGCGTAGCATATTTCCGCTCTCTCTCTCTCTCTCTCTCTCCTCTCTCTCTCTCCTCTCTCTAACCTCGTCATTGCGTCACAAAAACAAGTGTCGCAGTTCATTGCATCTTCCTTCCCCAAGTGTTACGTCCTACAACAACAACAACTGCTACTACCACTACTACTTCTACTACTACTACTACTACTATTACTACTACTACTACTACTACTACTACTACTACTACTACCACTACTACTACTGCTACTACTACTACTACTGCTACTACTACTACTGCTGCTACTACTACTACTGCTGCTGCTACTACTACTGCTGCTGCTGCTACTACTACTACTACTACTACTACTACTACTACTACTACTACTACTACTACTGCAATGCCAAAGGTAAGTCGTAGAAGGTAACTCGATTCTAACTTTCATTTTGTTCTATTAAGAGCTACCTAATACCTTTACGTCCTCCCGTGTGTGTGTGTGTGTGGTGGAGGGACCCGAAAATAAAACACAAACGAGGGGTCGCAGTCTCCTCTCCTCTCCTCTCTCTCCTCTCGCTCCTCCTCTCTCCCTCTCGTGTTTGTGTTAGAGAGAGAGAGAGAGAGAGAGAGAGAGAGAGAGAGAGAGAGAGAGAGAGAGAGAGAGAGAGAGAGAGAGAGAGAGAGAGAGAGAGAGAGAGTGTGTGTGTGTGTTGTTGAGGGGAAAAATAAAGCGAGAGGAAGGGCGTGAAAGAAGAGATAATTAGGACGGAAGCTCGAAGGAAAAAAAAGAAAAAAAGTAACTAAACAGAGGAAAAGTGGAACGAAAAATGCGAAGAGGTGATGAGAGAGAGAGAGAGAGAGAGAGAGAGAGAGAGAGAGAGAGAGAGAGAGAGAGAGAGAGAGAGAGAGAGAGAGAGAGAGAGAGAGATTATCTTTACGGTATTGAAGGAGGACACGGAATGGAAGAAGAGGAAGAGTAGAATTCCAGGACTAGAGGAAATACCGTTTATTCCGGTCCAAATACATCCTATCTCTCTCTCTCTCTCTCTCTCCAATTTTGTACAGGTGAGTCACAAGAGAAATTGATTACCTGTGTGTTTATTGACTCTTTACCTGCTTGAAAGGAGATGAAGGAGGAGGAGGAGGAGGAGGAGGAGGAGGAGGAGGAGGAGGAGGAGGAGGAGGAGGAGAGAAGAGAAGAAGAAGAAGGAGAGGAGGAGAAGAGAAGGAGGAGGAGGAGGAGGAGGAGGAGGAGGAGGAGGAGGAGGAGGAGGCGAGTGTAAGATAATATAGAGAAGTGTGGTCTGAGGCTGGTCACCGTCAGGGTCTGATTCATCGACAGACAATGCGAATCTTTCTTTCTTTCTTTCTCTCTCTCTCTCTCTCTCTCTCTCTCTCTCTCTCTCTCTCTCGTTCACCTCCTTCCCATCTTACTCGGATTCCTCGTCGTTCTCACCTCCTCCTCCTCCTCCTCCTCTTCTTCCTCTTCCTCCATCAGTTGCGGTAACGGTGTCATTCGATGAATCAACGCCGTGTGAGAGAGAGAGAGAGAGAGAGAGAGAGAGAGAGAGAGAGAGAGAGAGAGAGAGAGAGAGAGAGAGAGAGAGAGAGAGAGAGAGAGAGAGAGAGATACGAAAGGAAAAAAATAGCCTGACCTTCCACCAATTTTATTTCCTGTCTATCTTTTCAATACAATAGATATTTCAAAGAAGTCGAACACGATTCTCTCTCTCTCTCTCTCTCATACGGGAAACAAGACTCGCTGCGACAGATGGGTGAAACGTAAGATGCAAGGAAGCAGCTGGTTTGCGGTGCCACGGAGGAAGAGGAGGAGGAGGAGGAGGAGGGGAATGCACGCTCTTCTCCTTCCCTCTCCCCATCTATTC